>LR750048.1:887932-961300 GCA_902729485.2 Mus minutoides
ATATATATATATATATATATATATATATATATATATATATATACACACATTGAAAACTGAGATCTACATATGAGTGAAAACACATGTTTTCTGTCTTTCTGAGTCTGGGTTACTAGACTTAACATCAACAAATAGTCAGTAAACTCACAGGAAAAGATTAATTGACCAAACATTCTGTCTTGTCAGTTCAAGAGTGAAGATGTGAATTTTAGAAATCAAGCACAATCTTGTCATCCCCTACCTCAAATGGACATGGAAGCGGTGTATCAAAAGAACAGAGTAGAGAACATCAGAGAAGGGAGTCCACAAAGACAAAGGTACCAGTGATCTGACAAATGGTCATTAAGAAAGGTAAAGAAATGAGCTATTGAAAAATTATTTTGAACAGGAGCATCGTTTTAAGTTTACCCATATGTAAAAGCAAATATTTTGATGTCTGTGTTATTACCAGACATGAAGAGATTTAATAGAATACAGTGCTTGTAAATACAGATTCTAATTAAAAAAAAAAAATCTCCCATTAAATTAAAATATCTATGTGAAATGTGAAAAGCATATATCTTCAAACAACTCCCCAGATTCTAGATTTTTCAAAAAGAAAAAATATTTACCTTGCAAAAATATTGTGCAAATGCTGAATAAATTAATCAATAAAATATTAACAAAGCACCAGACCATAAAATTATTTAGGAGTTGTATTACTTTTAATTGTTGAATAAATGATAGGTTTACTGGACTACTTTGTAGATTTTATTTGGTGTGCTGGGCATCAAAGGGCAGATCCAAATGTCTTTCTACACTTATTTTTTAAAATTTTTATTGTTTGAGATTTTATTAACATCATGTACCCTTATCCTTTCTTCCTCCAAATAGTTCCACATACTTCTCCTTAACACACATACACACAAACATACTCACACTGAAACTTACTAACAACTATGCAAAACACTAAAAAACAAACAAACAAAATACAACACCACCAATAACAAAACCTAAAGAATGCTGACAGCAGCAGAAATAGTCTTCCCTAGGGGAAAGTCATTTTTAATTTTAGGCAATAATTTTATTTTTTTCAGAATGTTTTACAAGAACATTGCATCTACATCACTCCCGCTCCCCACTTCCCAGTCAAAACCTTTCTATTAAAAGGACTTGAGAGCTGGGCGCGGTGGCGCACACCTTTAATCACAGCACTCGAGAGGCAGAAGCAGGTGGATTTCTGAGTTCGAGGCCAGTCTGGTATACAAAGTGAGTTCCAGGACAGCCAGGGCTATACAGAGAAACCCTGTCTCGAAAAACCAAAAAACAAACAAACAAACAAACAAACAACAATAAAAAAGGACTAGAGAAAGTACCCAAGGAGCTGAAGGAGTCTGAAGCCCCATAGGAGAAACAACAATATGATCTTACCAGTACCCCAAGAGCTCCTTAGATCTAAACCACAAATCAAAGAAAACACATGGTGGGACATGTGGCTCTAGCTGTATATGTAGCTGAGAATGGCCTAGTCAGTCATCAAAGGGAGGAGAGGCCCTAGGTCCTGTGAAGGTTCTATGCCCCAGTATAGGGGAATGCCAGGACTAGGAATGGGAGTGGCTGGATTGGGGAGCAGGGGAAGGGGGGAGGAGATAGGAGTTTTTCAGAGGGGAAACTAGAAAAGGGGATAACATTTCAAATGTAAATAAATAAAGTATCTAATAAAAATGTTATGTACATCTTCAAAGGTTGAAATAAATATCAATGAACAATACAAAATAAAATTTAAAAAGGACAATATAAACCTTATTTCTCCATTTTAAGGACCAGGCTTAATTAAAAAAAAAAAAAAAAAAAAAAAAAAAAAAAAAAAAAAAAAAAAAAAAAAAAAAAAAAAAAAAAAAAAAAAAAAAAAAAAAAAAAAAAAAAAAAAAACAAAAAAAAACAAAAAACACCTGTCCCAAAGAACTGATTTGGGATAACAACAAAAATGGGGAAATATCTTATACCAGAATGGGCCATCTGTGCTGGGCAGCCCTATTTCATGACATGGCTGAAAGTTCATGACAGAGGAATGCAGACAACTGACCACCTATGAACCTATGTACCCACCAATGAAATATTAGATTACCTAATCCTTCTAAAGCCTTCCTCCTGTTTTCTATAATAAGACCTGTGTACCTTTGCCTGGAGTTACAATTTTAGAGAATGGTTGACCCCACATGCTGGTTGTTTCTGCAGAATAATTGTTCTCTGTTTTTGCATTCTGAGTCTAGGGTCTTCTTCCTTCAGCTACTTTTGGACCCTTACAACATGTGTTCTTCTCACCTCTGAAATTTATAATCTCTTTAATAGTTATTCTTACATGAATATACAGTGATGAGATCTACCCCCAGTGCTGTGAACTTGAGGGACTAAGAACAAGTACCTGCTCTGTGCCTGAAAGGTCAGGAAATGTTTCCATACATCTGTCAAGTCAGCAATGCATCTTCAGGCTTCCTGAAAAATAGGTTCTCACCAACAGGGATGGTCCTGCCAATGGATCTACTCAATAGCATATTTTAAGGACCAGGCAGTAGAGCAGATGCAGATACAGAGTTTTCCAAGTTTGGCCAAGTCTGCTTGCAGTAGAGGTGGAGGAAGATATTGTTTTCTGTGATAATATCACAAGGAAAAAGAATAAGGAAGTAGAGTAGCTTTACAGATTGCTTTAATTGTGAATTGTGTAAGGTTTAGAGCCAGATGATTTTGCATGCTTTCTTGACTTCATGACTTTGAAAACTTGAATGTTTCAAATTTTATTTTTCTTAGCTGTAAGATGAGAACATTAAATAAAAAACACAGAATCATGCTGGTTCTTAGGTGGTGTGAATGCAGTAATTACTTCAACACTTGAAATAAAATAAGTGAGTGTACCTGTTACCTCCCCTTAGCGCTGGTTATTTTATTTTTAATAGTTTGAGACATGAGTTTTATGGAGTTCCAAACCATCCCTGCTACTGTCTCTCACTATTTTTGTTTGTGTAAATAAAATATAACAGCCTGCAGAATTTGTCACGAAAAATAAAAGTTAATCTTGAGAACTGAGTGGCAGATTGCAAAATAGATAAGACATCCCTGTTTAAATAGTTCTTTGATGCTTTGGTCTGTCTTTCATAGTTTCTCACAATTTAACCATCCCTTTGCCCTTCACGTCTCTTCTTTCTATGATGCAAGTCCTATCTGTAAGATTCTAATCTCAATTAATTCCTGTGCTACTCCAAGTATGAAAAAGTCTGTGTTAAATGGAAAGCTCTTTATAAAGTGTAATCTTTCTCCATGAGACATACCTAATTTTATGACACTTTAGATAAAATTATCTTGAAGCTAAGATAAATTTATCTTAAAACAGCAATAAGTTTCAAGAGGCACACTGGGAAGTAGTATTGAAGATATCGACTTTATTAAAATAGTTACTAATTCTATTGACAGACATACAGCTAGACAAGCACAGAAATCTCTGAAAAGACAAAACCATTGTTTAAAGAAGTAAGGATCTCATCTAGTAACTTTCTAAGGATGCGCATGGTATAGCCAGGCTCTATGATTCCAAAGCAGGGTGCAACAGGACATGGAGTAGACAGCAGAATGTGTGGTTGAAAATAGTATTTATGATGTAAACTCACTTCTACGTTTCCACAGGTAAGACATCCTGATACCTGGTACTTAGCTAAGGACTCACAGAAAATGACTCAGTGAGGTTCCTGTCTATACATTAAAAAAAGAAAGGCTTGTACTGTGGTCTGAATGCAAGATGGATTTTTAGCATTGTGTTCATACTTTGACAACTCTTGAAAACTAAACTAACAGATGTTTATCAAAAACAAAGACATTGAATCTCTTAAACTAAATCCTTAAGCTAATGGGTCAATATTAAAAAATCTGTACATGTAATCCACCATGTAAATAAACTGAAACAAACAAACAAACAAACAAAAAAACCAAACTGCATGATCATCTCAAATAATAAAAAAAAAAAAAATCTTGGGGAAACTCTAACCAAGCAAGTGAAGGACCTTCATGACAATAACTTCAAATCTTTGAAGAAAAATTGAAGATGACATCACAAGATGGAAAGATTTATGCTCATGGATCAGTAGGATTAACATAGTAAAAAATGACCATCCTACCAAAAGCAATATACAGAATCAATGCAATTCTCATCAAAATTCTAACAGAATTATTTACAGACCTTTAAAGGACAATGCTCAGATTCATATGGAAAAATTTTTAAAAATCTACAATAGCTAAAACAGCTCTTAACAATAAAAGAACTTCCAGACATATCACCATCTCAAATTTCAAGTTGCACTACAGATCTATTGAAATAAGAACAAAACAAAGCAAAACAAAAGCCAATAGGTATTGGCATTAAAAATAGACACGTTAATCAATGGAATCATATTGAAGACCCAGACATAAGCCCACATTTCTATGGACACCTGAGTTTTGCTAAAGAAGCCGGAAATACCCAGTGGAGAAAAGAAAGCATCTTCAACAAACAGTGCTGGTCTTACTGAGTATCTGCACGGGGAAGAATGCAAGGAGATGCATGTCTCTCGTCTTGCATAAAAGTCAAGTCCAAGTAGATAAAACAGTCCTACATAAAACCAGGCACAAGGAACCTGATAAAAGAGAAATTAGGGAATAATCTTGAATACTTGTCACCAGAGACACCATTCTGAACAGAATAACAATAGCACAGGCACTAAGACCAATTATTAATAAATGAGACCTCATGAAAATGAAAGGCTTCCATCAGTTTGACAAAATGACAGCTATAATATGGGACAAGATTTTACTGACTTTACATCTGATAGAGGTCTAATATCCAAAATATATAAAGAACTCAAGAAATGAAAATTAAAAAAATAAATAATCTAATCCAAAATATGAGTACAGGTCTAATCTAAACAGAGAATTCTCAATAAAGGAATCTCAAATATCTGAGAAACACTTTAAGCAATGTACAACATCCTTAGCCATCAGGGAAATAGAAATCCAAACTACCTTGAGATTTCATCTTATACCTGCGAGGATGGCTAAGATCCATGATATAAGTGACATCTTCTGCTGGTGAGGCTGTGGAGCAAGGAGGATACTCCTCCATTGCTGACTGGAGTGGGAACTTATACAACCACTATGGAAACCAATATGACTGTTTCTCAGAAAATCAAGAATCGATTTACCTCAAGATCAAGCTAAACTAATCTTGGGTCATATACCCAAAGGATATTTCTTACTACAAGGACATTTGTTTACCTATGTTCAGTGAGGCTTCATTCATAATAGCTAGAAACTTTAACAACTTGGCTGTCCCTCAACTGAAGATTAGAAAAGAAAATGTGACATTTACATGATAAAGTATTAGTCAAATGTTTAAAAACATGCCATCATGAAATTTGCAGGTAAATAGATGCAACTAGAAAAAAAAATCTGAGTTGGTAACCTAGACCCTGAAAGACAAATATAATATATATTTATTTATAAATGGATAATAACTATTAAATAAATTATTTAAACAAGCTACAATTCATAGATCCGGAGAAGTTAGGTAAAAGAGGTGTTGTAGGAGAGGGATGATATATCTCCCTGGGAAGAGAAAACAGAATAAAATTTACATGTGGACTGGAGGCTGGTGAAGATGGGAGCAAGGGGGATAGGGTTAGAATAGAGAAGGAAGAAATGGAGCAAGTGATAGGGAGAGACAGCTGGAGTAGGGGAGCATTTGGAGGACAGTGTAGAAACCTAGTATGAAGGGACCCAACCCCCAACGCCCAACCCCTAGGTGTACCCTGGTGGGGACAGAGTGACACAGTTCTGAACCTGGGACAGGGTCCAGGTGTGAGCTTACATGAGTTTTGGTGGCTGTTGTGGGCATAAGGCTTGTTTGTATAATAATGTAAACATTCCCATTCCCCAGAGGAACTAATGTTAATGACTCTATTCGAATTAGAAACAGTGTGAGTCCAGGAGTCAAGGGTGTGGCTTGGTCTTCTCAAAAGGTTGAAAGCTGAGACCTTCAAGACAGCCCTTAACGCTATGGAAAAGAGCTCTAAGTATATGAGTTCGATATATATTATATAAATAAATTCTCAATTATGCAAAATATAAGGATGCAATATGAATTATGAGGGGCTTCAGGAATCTAAAGAAACAAAGGCAGCTGTTCCATGAGCCAGCTTGTTAGAAAGATACAAAGGCACACAGATTCCTGAGTACAAGGTCAGTGCAGGACAGAGCAAATTAGGCCCAGGTGTGGTAGCAATGCTAATTTCAGGGCAGGGTTCCACCCTACTAGTTTACCATCTGTGTTTAACAAAGGCTAACAGGTCTCTGAATTCTTTTGCATTGTTTAGGGGAAAAAAATGTATATTTGTTGTCTTTTTAGAATCAAAGGGCTGTGTTCACAGGATGCTGATTCGGAAGATAATCAGAAAAAAACTAGGAGTAAATTGATATGTGAAATAAAAGATTAGAACTGTGTTCTGCAGGAGACTATTGAGAGAATATTTTAGAGAGATAAAATGAGAGAAATGCTTGGAGAACTCACACACACACACACACACACACACACACAGGCAAGCATGCATATACACACAAGCAAGCAGACATGGAGAGAGCTATCTCTTAGAACATCTGAAAGACTTAGAAATTGTATGAAAATTCTCTCTTTCTGACTCTGGAAAGGCGATACCCCAAATCACTTATGAGAACCTGAGAACCAGTCTTGATGCAAACTGCAAGAGGACTTTATTTATCAGCTAGCTGAGGAAGAGCTCCTTTCACCCCGAGGGGCTGGGGAGCTCGACCAGACCTGGAGCAGCAACAATAGGGGGCTTTTAAGGAAAAAGTGAGAAGTTGGGAGGAGTTGGGAGGAGTTAGGCTACAGCTCTTCTCTGGGCAGGGGGGTGGGGTAGCCTTGCTGAAAGAACAAAGAGAGGGAGTGAGCTGTCCTTGGAGTTATCTCTGGGTCTCTGACACAGACAGTTAGGCTAGGTCTTCTTGCTAACAAAGAGCTTCTCACTGGCTGTAGTCTCAGAGATCGGGAAACAGGCCTAGGGGGAGCATTCAAAGGCTGTACATTTCAGGGGGAAACACTTTGGGGTCTCTCACATCAAGCAGGTTGTCAGCTTGGATTTACAAGTTGACTTCCATTCATGCTTTCCTGGCTCCCAGACACCCCTTCTCAAAACCCCTCTCCGTGCTGAGGGTGTTCCTAAGCACAAGTACAGTGGACAATTTCTGGAATCTGTGAGGATGACCCTAATGAGGTCTAGAAATGTAGGTTACAATGTGAACTAGCCATCATTCATAGCCAGGCTAGGCTTTGAGTGATACCACTAGGTTGCATTCACTTGAGTTATTGGCTAAAAGTGTTCTGTGGAGATCACCAAATGATTTAGCCTAATGTTAGCATAGAGAATAGCTTTTGGAAAACTGGAAGTGGGGCTCAATTCCCAAGGACAACATCTACACAGTTCACTGAAAGCAGAGAGGTTGAGCTGGTGCCTGCAAGTAACCTTCATCCCCACATTCTAGTTTCTTTGCCTCAGAAAAGTACTGTGTAGGTTACAGAAAGACAAAACTTAGACAGCAACCCAGCCTCAAAACTCTCATGCTAGAAGGACTTGCCTACAAGGTGTGCTGGGGCAGTGGTGGCACAGCACTTGTGGAAATGGCCAACCAATGTCCAGTTCATCATAAAGCCCAAACCTTGAGAGGAAGCCCATGTCCCATAACACTGTATTTATGGCCAGGAACTGGAGACTCAATAGTCCAGAGACAAGGGTCTAACAAAATACTTCTGGAAAAAAAAAAGACAAAAAAACAATGAAATGGTTTCTAATGATATTTTGCTATATTCATAGATAGGTGCCTTATCAACTTGTTATCATAGAGGCTTCCTTCAACAGTAGATGAGAGCCATTGCAGAGTCTCTCAGTCACACATTATGTGGAGGGAAAGTCTAAATTGGAGGTATCCATAGAGTAGTTCTTCTCTTAGAGTAGCTCCATGTACCCTTAGGAAGAAGGGGGTGGGGTGGGGGAGATCACTGGAGTCAGAAGGAATGGAAGACACCAAGAGAATATGGCCTACTGAATGAACTAACCAGGATTCATAAAAACTCTCAGAGACTGAAGTGGCAAGACTGATGAGGCCTGCAATGGTCTGCATCAGGTCAGCTGTGTATAAATTATGACAGTTAGCTTGGTGTTTTGTAAGACTCCTAAAGGTGGGAGTGGGTGTGCTTCTGATTCTTTTGCCTGTTCTTGGGACTCTTTTCCAAGAACAACTCTTCTCAGATTGGCTTTTCCAGCCTTGATATGAATGGAAGACTTTTGTGTATTCTAACTGTATCTTGTGTGTGTGTGTGTGTGTGTGTGTGTGTGTGTGTGTGTGTGTGTGTGTGTTTAAATGTTGACTCTTGGTGGCCTGTTCTTTTCTGAAGGAAAACAGAGAAGAAGTAGATCTGAGTAAAAGAGGTTTGGAGGGACAGATCTGAGTGGAGTGGAGAGGAGAAAGGAAAAACTATGTTTTGGACAAATTACATAAGAGATGAATCTATTTTCATTTTAAAAAATGAACAATTAAAATGTCATAAAATATTAGGTAATATTTTGCTAGCTGCCTGTTTTTATATGATCCATTCACCATATTACATGAACTTTAAAACAGGGAGGGACTAAGGAAAGTTGGGCATCTTGTCACAACCATAAGGTTTTTTTATTATTATTAGATATTTTCTTTATTTACATTTCAAGCGCTATCCCAAAAGTTCCCTGTACCCCTGCCCCCAGTTCTGCCCTGCTCCCCTACCCGCCCATTCCCACTTCTTGGCCCTGGAATTCCCCAGTACTGGGGCATATATAAAGTTTGCAAGACAAAGGGGTCTCTCTTCTCAATGATGGCCTACTAGGCCATCTTCTGCTACATATGCAACTAGAGACACGAGCTATGGGGGTACTGCTTAGTTCATCTGGTTTCTTTCCAGTCTACAACCATAGACTCCTTCAGCTCCTTGGGTACTTTCTTTAGCTTCTCCATTAGGGGCCCTGTGTTCCATCATATAGATGACTGTGAGCATCCACTTCTGTATTTGCCAGGCATTGGTATAGCCTCATACAAGACAGTCGTATCAGGGGCCTTTCAGCAAAATCTTGCTGGCATATGCAACAGTGACTGGGTTTGGTGGCTGATTATGGGATTGAACCACGAGTCAGGGAGTCTCTGGATGGTCCATCCTTTCATCTTAGCTCCAAACTTGGTCTCTGTAACTCCTTTCATGTGTGTGTTGTTCTCTATTCTAATGAGGAATGAAGTATCCACACTTTGGTCTTTGTTCTAGATTTTCTTGTATTTTGCAAATTGTATATTGGGTAATCTATGTTTCTAGGCTAATATCCACTTATCAGTGAGTGAATATTAAGTGACTTATTTTGCGATTGGGTTACCTCACTAAGGATAATGTCCTCCAGATACAACTCTTTGCCCAAGAATATCATAAATTCATTGTTTTTAATAGCTGAGTAGTACTCCATTGTTTGAATGTACCACCTTTTCTGTATCCATTCCTCTGTTGAGGAACATCTGGGTTCTTTCCAGCTTCTGGCTATTATAAATAAGGCTGCTATGAACATAGTGGAGCATGTGCTCTCATTACCAGTTGGAATATCTTCTGGGTATATGCCCAGGAGAGGTATTGCTGGATCTTCTAGTAGTACTATGTCCAATTTTCTGAGGAACCTCTAGACTGATTTCCAGACTGGTTGTACCAGCTTGCAATCTCACCAATAATGGACGAGTGTTCCTCTTTCTCCACATCCTCTCCAGCATCTGCTGTCATCTGAATATTTGATCTTAGCCATTCTGACTGGATTAAAGTGGAATCTCAAGGTTGTTTTGATATGCATTTCCCTGATGATTAAGGATGTTGAACATTTTTTTCAGGTGCTTCTCAGCCATTTGGTATTCCTCAGTTGAGAATTCTTTGTTTAGCTCTATACCGCATTTTTATTGGGGTTATTTGAATTTCTGGAGTCCAGCATCTTGAGCTCTTTGTATATATTGGATATTAGTCCCCTATCAGATTTAGGATTGGTAAAAATCCTTTCCTGGTCTGTTGGTGTTCTTTTTGTCTTATTGACAGTGACTTTTGTCTTACATAAGCTTTGCAATTTCATGAGGTCCCATTTGTCAATTTTTGAATTACAGCAGTAGCCATTGCTGTTCTGTTTAGGGATTTTTTCCCCCAGTGCCCATATCTTCAAGGCTTTCTCCCACTTTGTCCTCTATAAATTTCAGTGTATCTGGTTTTATGTGAAGTTCTTTGATCCACTTAGACTTGAGCTTTGTACAAGAAGATAAGAATGGATCGATTCACACTCTTCTACATGATAACTGCCAGTTGTGCCAGTACCATTTGTTGAAAATGCTGTCTTTTTTCCACTGAATGGTTTTAGTTCCCTTGTCAAAGATAAGGTGACCAAAGGTGTGACCCATCCATTTTTTTTTTTTTTTTGCCATCCACTATTTTTAAGTAAAAATATTTTATAACACAGATTTTGGATGTATTTAAAAAATTATTTCTGTGATTATCTTTGAGATGTCATGATAACTCAATAAACAGCAAAGGCATTAAACAGCAAAGGCATCTTTTCTGTACATTTTATTTCAGCCTACCAAATACTAAGAAGGCATGAACTCAGTGGTTGACTTTTAATTAATCAGTAGATTTTACCATTATATCAAGGACATTGCTCAATACAATGTGCTGTGTTTTCTCTGTGTAATAAAGCACACAGGATTCTAGTAACTCGGGTTTGATGTTGATTCGTTCTGAAATGCAAACACTTTTCATGGCTGATGCTCTTACATGTTCAGTATAAATGACATGTTCAGTATAAATGACATTACATTGAAGCAAGGACAATCCTTTCATGCTAAACCTTTAAGTGTTTTACAGAAATCTCAGCAATCCATATAGCATGTGATCTTGTTACATTTCAAGACTCACATCCAATTCCTTAGTTCATTTGCATTCATTTAAACAAAGCTTGGTTAAAAACAAGAAAGCTAGAGACACAAGCTCTGGGGGGTCCTGTCTCTAGCTGCATATGTAGCAGAAGATGGCCTAGTCAGAGAAAGAGAGGCCCCTTTATATGTAAACTTTATATGCCCCAGTACAGGGAACACCAGAGCCAAGAAGTGGGAGTGGGTGGGTAGGGGAGCAGGGCAGGGGGAGGGTATAGGGAACTTTCAGGATAGCATTTGAAATGTAAATTAAGAAAATTTCTAATAAAAAAAGTGAAAAAAAACAAGACAGCTCAATCTATCTTACTCTTTCTACGTTGGGTACATACAATTATATTATTAAAGAAACTAGAATCAGGAATTGAACTTGTCACTACAAATACTTGCTCTGTTTTGATGAAAGCTAGAAAGTAGATCTTAGTGAGTATATAATAAGGAAACCATCTAATTTATCTTTTTTATGGAATAACAGATGCAAAGGTGACTATTTAGTAATATATAGATGAAATGATGCTTGTGACCATGTTAAAATATACATCTACCTAGGCAGAGCTATTGATTACTTATCAACCTTGGAAGCTAGTGTAGAAACTACTGACACTATAAGAGTTAGCACTCAGAAAGAGGGCTACCAGTTCATTACCAGTTTGACTATGTGAAGCATGTGATATCTTTAGTAATACAGCGTTACCTTAAAGTTCCCAGAGTTACGTAAGGGCAATAACACTATTGCTTGGGGTTGTCTCTCAGACCTACCCAAGTAAAAACTTGAAGTGATATTTCCCTTGTCTTACACTGGGGTTTTAGCTAGATAGTATGGGTATCCTAGGGGGAGAAACATCATTACCACAAAGTGACTAGCTTCATTTAATATATATATATGCATACATTTATGGTAAACATATAAAAATAAGATTTCCTGTGGCTTTGTCAAATATCCTTAGCATTTTGTATTCTTCCTTCCCCCTTTCCCAAAGTGCTATTCTCCTTCTGTGAGCTACTAGGTTTAGCCTAGCACCATATTCCCGGTGGTATTACTACATCTTTGGGGTACCCGTCAGCTTTCTAATTAGACTTAAATCCTGACGTTCCTTGCTTCTCCAATATAAGAAAAATTATTTTCTTTTGCACAAAGTAGGTTCACCTTTATTTGACCAAAATTATATCGTGTCTAATGACTCACTGCCAAAGGCAATGTGAACATCATAATGTAATGTCTTTTTGTGGAAAATGGAGCTGAATTATAGCAAGATACTATTTAGATGGAATCAAAAGTACTGTGGGTGTTAATTGTGTGATGATTAAACATCTTTAAGCATTGTTTCAAAGTTCACCAAAATAAAATTTCTTCTACTCATATCCCTGCCAAAATTAATTTAAGATTTAAGCAGTGAATCTCTGAAGAATTTAATTTAATCTGTTCATTATAATGTCTTCTCTAGTGAAGTGATATTTGTGAGACAAACAAATTAATAATAACCCCTTGTATGTATAGTACTGATCATGATTCTCTAGAGTGACAGAACTTATGGAATGTTTCAATATATTAAGGAAAATTATTGGCATGACAGCGTCTCTAGTCCAACTAATTCAAGAACCTAGTAATTGCTCAGTTCTATGAAGCTAAGAGTTTCAGATGGTCTCCTGAATACTAGAATCCTGAAGAAGTAAGTTCTTAAAAATGTGCTGGTAAGTAAAAGCAAGATAACAAAGAACATCCACTTTCTTTTTTCATTGTCCTATGTAGGCCTCCAGTAGAAGGTATGGTCCAGATTAAAGGTATAATTTTAGGAATTATTATAGAAACATCATTAAGAATTAAGAAATTATCTATTTGTTTATATAGCATCACTAAAAGATACTACATCTTCATTGTTCTGCACAAATCCTCTCAAAAGGGTGGCCTAATACCTAGAGATGTGATACACACACACACACACACACACACACACACACACAGGAAAAGCACATTAATAACAGGAGTATTTTTTAAAACGTCTTCCCTTTAGCCTTGTCTTTTTTTTTTTTGGTTTGGTTTTTGGTTTTTCGAGACAGGGTTTCTCTGTGTAGCCCTGGCTGTCCTGGAACTCACTTTGTAGACCAGGCTGGCCTCGAACTCAGAAATCCGCCTACCTCTGCCTCCCAAGTGCTGGGATTAAAGGCGTGTGCCACCACGCCTGGCTCTTGGCCTTGTCAATCAAGGCGCATCCATCATGGTTTTACAACCCACAATGTAACCACACCAGTTAGTTTTTAACCTTTCCTAGATGGCTCCTGGCATCTGATCATTGTGGGTTTGGTCATTCCGAATGTTGTTTTGTCTACACTGCCCATTATAACTATGATCACTTTGTTTATGTTGATTTAATGCTGCTGGCCCTTGCTACCTTAGGACCCAATTAAATTCCTTGCATTTAATCCAGTTAAGCAGCAGTATCTCCAACCCTAAGGTCAGGCAGAAGAAAAAGGGCAACAACAAAACTCTTCAAATGTACTGTTTTTGAGCCCCCACCATTTTGTGTCTTATAGGGTTCATGAAGAGCAGGTCTTCTGGACCTTCCCATTTTGGAAGCTTAGGTATTACACAACATACCCACCCTAACATTGTAATTTCCCTGAGCTTTTGTGGAGAGCCTTTGGGGGGCCACTTGGCAGGAATCTGATACTGGCCAAGGATGAGGAAATGGGCTACAGGCAGGAATCTGACAATGGCCATGACAAATAAGTACATTCAGGCAGGAATCTAATTTTAGGTGGAACAAAAGAAGTAGTCTTTAGGTAAGAATTGGATTTTGGGCTTGGACAAAGATATGGGCTCAGATAATTTGGTCATTCTGACAAGCCCTTGGAAACAACAGGAGTGATCACAGGACTCTGCTTATTGCCTTGCTTGGTCCGCCTTGTACTGCCCGCCCTTAATACTTGCATGCCCTTAATACTTGCATGTAATTAAAAAGGTATAAAAAGCAGATTGGGAAAAAATAAACCTGCCTCAGCCTCAGAATGAGCTGAGGTCACGCTTCAATGTTGTCTGTCTTTTTCCTTTTAATCCTCACTCCTGGGCTGGAAAACATGTTGACTAACTGAGCAGGCTTGGTCAAGCTTTAAAATCCCTTCATTAACATTAAGCAAAGGAATATCAAACATCTCCAACTCCTTTTCAGTAGGCCATCTTTTGATAACCACGTCAGCCAACTATTCAAAGGAACTTTTGGCACTTTTTTTTTTGTTAACTGTGCACGCTTCCATAATAAATCTAGAATCTCCATTCAGAGGGCCCATATCAATAAACTCCTCCTGATCTAGTTTTATATTCCTTCTACCATTAATCCTGCACCCTTAAAATCCATTCCCACACATATTTCCCAGACTTCTGCTGGAATTAATTAGCAAACTCTTTAAGCTCCTTAGTAGTGTAGCACATTTCCTCATGGACTATACTTTTTACCTCCCTTCTAGAGCCTGCTTTGCCTTCAGTCTGGTTAAATAAGCATAGAGGCAACAATTGGTGAGCCTTGAGGAACATAATTATTGTCTTGCCTAGTATTTTCTTCAGAGAAAGTCACTGCTGATTTATCAGACAACTAAGGATTAAATTCCTCAAGTGAAAAGGGCAATATTTCAAGGGGTGGGGCTGAGGATACTACTTTGTCAGGTGGAATAAATGCTATAGAATCTGAGAATTCAAAGTTCAGCTTCAATAGGGTCCCCACACGCATTCCCATCCCAAGTTACAGGATCCCACTCTTTGTCATGCCCTTATTTTAATTGCTGACACCTTCTGAGGCTGAGACTTGAATTTTCACTGTAATTCAGCAAACCTTATAGGTGGGCCTCAGTCTGATTTTCTGCAGCTAAAGTTCTATGGCTGCTGGAGAAAAGATTTGCTTCATTCCTTAAAAGATTCTAAGGGCACACTTAGAAACCTTTAGATCATTTACTTGTATCTGGTGCCAGTTAATTTTTATCATGCAGCTCATCTCTTTCCTTTATCAATTTTCCCAGAGATACTAAGAGCAATGAGCCAGCAAAATAATTTTCCTTATTTTCCCTCAAACTCTTAAAATATTTCATATACTGGGTCACCTAATCTATTGGCAGTCACAATTGACAAATTAAGTTAGTAAAAGGCATTTACTTCTTTAAGTTTGAAATATAGTTTCTACCATAGGCCTTCAATATTTTCTGAGCTCACAGGAGAGAGAACATCTGGAGTTTTTTTTTTTTTTTTTTTTTTTTTAGTAGTTGAAGGTTCTGGTGAATTAAATGGTGCTACTAAATGATTAAGCCAATTCCAGATACTTAAAAGATTCATCCTTATGCTTCTGTTTCTCTAGAACCACTCCAGGTACCAACTTCTGTCTCAGTTATGATTTTGATTGCTGTGAAGAAACAGCATGACCAAGGCACTCTTGTTAAAAGACAACCTTTAATTGGGGCTAGCTTACAGGTTCAGAGGTTCAGTCCATTATCACCAGTGTGAGAAGTATGGCAGAATGTAGGCATAATTTCACTGGAGATGAGAGGTCTAGATCTTGTTTCAAAGGCAAATCAGAGAAGACTAGATTCTAGGCAAGTAGGAGGAGGGTCTCAAAGCCCATGCCCACAGTGACACACTTCTTCCAAAAAGCCCACACCTACTCCAATGAGACCACACCTCCTAATAGTGCCACTCCCTGGGCCAAACCTATTCAAACCACCACACTGGTACTTGAAAAAGTTGGTTTACTAAGCTTTGTTATGATGAATATGTCTTTCTCTTTCTTAGAATTTCTAAAAGAGTTGTAAATCTCTATGTGACTTGAAAATGGTTTGCTCAGATAAAGGAGCAGACATTAGCCCCACAGACATCAGGAGAACAAGACTTTTGGCTGGATATTGTTCTATGGATTTTAATATATATTTTAATTTAATAACATACTAATTCAGTATGATTTTAATGTTATCCATTACAAAAGTCTGTGTCTTGTGGTATCATATTTTTTCAGCCAATGAAATACAACTGTTGTATGATGTTCATACAACATCTATGAACATTAAATATAATTTGGGTTACTATTTGCATGAGTATATGACATTTATGGACATTCTTAAAAATAGGAGAATAATCATTCACTTCCTCCCTCAAATTCAATGTCTATAATTAACTTCATTTTTCTTAGTAACTTTGATATTGATGCTCTGTTTACATAGAGATGTGAGTTAAGCAACTTGAAGCAACAGGGACTAGGGAGCAGGGATCACATTCAAATAACACCATTATTGTGGACTGTGCAAACTAGGTACCACACAGCTCCGCTGTTCTGACCTCTATTAAATGAGGCTGCTGCCCTGGATGTGCCTTTCCAATTCCATGACCTAAATTTCATTCCTAAAATAAGTGGCTCTGGTTCTT
This sequence comes from Mus minutoides, assembly GCA_902729485.2. Classification (NCBI taxonomy): domain Eukaryota; kingdom Metazoa; phylum Chordata; class Mammalia; order Rodentia; family Muridae; genus Mus; species Mus minutoides. Next base: position 904,377 of record LR750048.1, read on the forward strand.
TGTATATGAATGTTTAAATACAATCCATTAGGGCTTATTTATGCCCCTTTCTTTCTTATAAGTAAACAAAAGTTCTTATGTTTTTATATTGTTATGTTTATTTAACATGTACATGACTCAGGATTTTTTGAGATAATAAGTATTATCAGGATGATAAAGGATGAGAAAAAGTCTAATTTGGATCAAAGATCCCATCTCATACCCAGACAAATCTGGCTTTATCTATATACATACACACATCATACATATATAACTATATCTGTAACAAAACCAAACACAACACTGCTTCCATCTTTGTTAGGAGTTCGAATAAACTCCTAACAAAGATGAAAGCAGTGTTGTGTTTGGAGTTATAAATAATTTTTGCTTGTTAATTTTTTATTTATGCTAATTACCTGTTTCTAAATAGTGGCATGCTAAAACTAAACAAAATCTATATGCTACTAAGCCTTCAGGTGTTACTGTGATGAAATCTTAATGATGCATGTATTTCACAATGACAGGATTGAAGAGAGGAATTTCTATTGGTGCACAAATTGAATAATAAATTTATTCTTATTTTTTACATTTTAATTATATTTATGTAGTGTATGTGTATGTGGGGGGCGTGCAGGACATATATGTGCATGGTGTGGCACAAGAGTATAGATCAGAGGAAACTTATAGAGTATATTCTCTCCTTCCACCATTTTGGTTCAGAAAATGAATTCAAGACTTCAGGCTTGAGAGAAAATGCCTTTATTTGCTGAATATCTTAGTAGAATAGTAGAAATTTCTGAAGTGAAGCTGTAGTTAATAGCTGATTGGTATAAGGAAGGCTTATGTATATTTGTATTCGGATAACAAATAAAGGGTGTTTGAGGATAGATTTATTGTAAGTTGAGAGAGAGAGAGAGAGACAGAGAGAGAGACAGAGAGAGAGACAGAGAGAGAGACAGAAAAAGAGAGAGAGAGGGAGACAGAGACAGAGAGAGAGAAAGAGAGAGAAATATGCTTTTATCTAGAACTGGATATTTCTGCATGATTTTCTTAAGGTTGTAACTGATTAATAAATCCAGTTGATTGTATTCAGCAGAATTCTTTTCTCAACATTCTAGAGCAGTACTTCTCCATGATTCTAATGCTGAGACCCTTTAGCACATTTCCTCATGTTGTGGTGACCCCCAACCATAAAATTATTTCATTGCTACTTCATAACTATAATTTTGCTATTGTTATGAATCATTATATAAATTTCTTATATATAGGATACATGCTATACAACCTCTGTTATCCACAGGTTGAGAACCTCTGTTATAGACACTTCAAAATATTGTCAGTGCTGAACTCTTTCAATTAGACTATAGGGAAATACTTTATGGTCTCTTGCAGCCTCTACTAGCATCAGACATTTCTGCATATAACTTCAATCATGACTTCATCTTCACATGGCTTTCCTGTGTGATTATTCCAGTCACTGTCACGCCTCCCTGTGCCATTATAACATAATGAGATATATGTGTTATCTTTAAATTTAGGACTTATACTTGAGAATTATATCCTGTTGAGGTTGTTAAATATATTTGCAAACACCACACAAAACAGAAACTAAGCCAAAATGGTTTAGGGTTATTCATGTTTGAATAGCTACCATCCAAGTCATTTAATCTGTACATAATGTACTCTCTAAAACCATTTGTTTGTTACTATATATGTCACCTATGACTAATGAGAGGAGGAGAAATATTCAAAGAGAAAGTGACTCCAAGATACCTCTTTCTATGCTCAAGGATAAGCCTGTTTTCTGACAGACAGACACTCACTCACAATGCAAATCTTCTCATTAAGGTGTTTTAATATCCACAACCTAAAAAGTCCACCTTCATTTCTATTAAAAAAAGTGTTTTGGATGTCATCTGGTTCATATCTCTTTCTTACTCATAATGTACAAGAGTGGAATGGTATCATGATGCTGTGGACAGTGGCATATTAAAGAGTTAAGTTTTTATTTAATTTTTTTGAGAGAATTTGGGTAATGTGCATGGCTAATCTCTGATATATGATTAGTGAAGGGCTTATTCAATGTAAGTAACTATTTGTATTTAATTTATATAATAAAGCTGAATTTATAAGGATAATTGGCTTCTAGAATTTACTCACCTTCCAGCGGTAGTCTTAAAAAGTGTGACTGTGGAGCTAGGAGCCGTCAATTTCAATATAAAAACCTAATGCCATCACATTTTCCTGCCCAAATATCTGTGTTTTGAAAAAAAAATAGCAATATTTTAAGGGGGATCTTTTTGCCCATGTACTATGATGTGATAGGGATTTAGAAATTCATATTGTTCACTGTATATTATATACTCTAAGTTATGCATTATATATTTAATACAGTGTTTTCATAAATGCTCCTAGGCAGCATTGCATACAGCTTGTTCATTTATCAGACTCTAGAACTAGATCTTTGTCATCACCATCTACAATAAGTTTTTCAACATGTGGAAGCTGATAGTGATATCCCCAAATCTTTCACTGCACTTAAATTGGTTAAAAATTGAAGCTATCAGGAAAAATTAACAGAGCCACAGGCAATGGGGGCTAATCATTTCTACTGGTTAACCTACAAGGAGCTGAGCTGTAGTATAGCAAGTAGAAATCTTTCACTTATAGTATCTGACATTGACCAAAACAATACTCCTTTCAACTATACTTGAGTTTTCTTATATAAGAAATATTACCTCCAATTTAGTGGATTCATTGAATTGTATTCTTTCACTTTGTTTGTGCCTTTCCACTTACCGTGCAGTTTGACAGCTACTAGTTTTGTGCTGAGTGAGATAGAAAGCACTAGGATGTATTTTAATAAACTTTTGAATTCTCTGTCGTTAACAGTAAAATTTATATGCCTTCCCCCACAAATCTCCCCCATTCCTTTCCCCTTTCCTCATACACATGCTTTAAGTTCTAAAATAAAACCAATGAATGGGTAACACAATGATGTTGATCTCACCTGTGAATTTCTCAGTATCCCATTAGCCAGTAGTGTCTGGGAAAATACAAATGTATTAGCTTCATCCAGAGTTACTGAACTGGAAACTGTAAGTTACACAGGACATCAATTCTAAGAAGCCCTTCTGGGTAGCTGCAAATGTGATGGCCACTTGGAGATTGCTTTCAAGAGTGAGGAACGGTGGGAGGAGAGAATGGAGTGGGGTGGGCAGTGGCTAGAATATAAAATAAATAAATAAAATAATAATGAAAATGCCTTAAATGAAAAAAAATCTTCAGGCTGAATGTTATTATTCTCTCAGAGAATTTCTTCAAGTGTAGGAATATGAGTGCTGTATGTGGAGAGAAGGGATAAGTGTTTTGGTTATATTGTTAGCTTCTGTATATGATATACACATCATTTGTATATATTGGTTTACACTGTCCTTCACAATTTACAAATTTAAACTTTTCCTACTTTCTTTGGGTTTTAAGGCATAAATTGTTTACTGATAAAATTTTCTCTCTACATAATTTTTACTATCTGTTCCCTCATGTGATATCTTGAGAAAGAGGAAAATTTTGTCAGAGACACTGGTAGTCTACCAGATTCTCTTAAACGCACAATATTTGGGATAGTTCATGTCATTTCTTCCCTTTATAACTTCCAAGACAATTTACAATAGAATAGTTATCTATCAACAATATAAAGTTCTATAAATTTTAGTACATTGTTATTGAATGGCAATAATCGAAGCTCAGTTTTAACACTTCTATTGTATCAAAATTGCTCCTTATAATTAGGTCTATTCAGTTCCATAGCCAAGGGCAGATGCCATATTCTACTTTTCTTTTACAGGATATTTCATGTAAATAGAAACGTTTAATGTGGGATACGTTATCTCTGGCTTCTTTTGCTTTACATGTTTTCCAGTTCATCCATATATCTTAATTTGCCCAGTATCTTCTCTCCTCTTAGAACTCTTCTTTCTCCTTCTCATCCTTCATAATAAAATTTTGGTATTTGTCTGAGATTTTTGTTTGTTTGTTTGTTTGTTTTGTTTTTTGTTTTGTTGTAGTTGTTTAGTATTTATGACATTTCCAAGCTTTGGTGATTATGAATTTTGTGCCTATTAGTAATAACACATAATTCTGTAGAAATGCATGGTTTTATTTTTTTAGAGAGTAATGAATGGTAATCTGATATCAAACATTTAAAAAAGTAACTAAGCCTTTTTCCACAGTATTCACACTGTTTTATATTTTCATCAGATGTATGAGATTTAAAATTTTCCATATTCTTCTCAGTGCATTTCATGACCTACATTATAATACATTCCTTTTGGAAGTAGAAATTATTACACAGTGTGGTTTTACTTTGTCTTCTTCTAACAAATAATAATATTAGTTATTATCATTTGAATATACTATTGACTACATTTTAATATCCATGTATACAGTACATTTAAAATGGGTTAACAGTTATTTTATGGGTCTTTATGAGTTTTTTTATATATCCTGATTATCTACTAACAGTTAAAATTCTTATAAAATTTCACTCAGTCAATGATTTCAGTTTTTACATTTTTCTTCATTGATGTGATTTTGACTTTAAAGCACAAAGGGTTTAATATTTAATGAAGAATAATTGTGACTGTTCTTTTAATATGTGGAGGTTTGTAAGTACTGTTGAGTTAGTCAAATCATGAAAACTTTTCAATATGTATTTTTCTAGATATGTTACAATTTCAGCTCTTTTGCTTTGACTAAATTTGATAAATAAAATAATAGATAATTTGATATATGCCTCTTTTATTATCCTTGTGGATGAAATAGTCAATTTCAATATAACTAATCCCTTTACCATCTTGAGCTGAAGTTTTAAAATTCCAAGTTATATTCATTAAAGATTTTTATTCATCTGCTAAAGATACACATTTTATAATACCATGTATTTGGAAATGTGGGCTTTCTAGAATCGTGAAATTGAGCTTACTACCATGTTCAGTTCAAAATGTATTTACCATTTTTTGATAAAGAGAGTTGAAATATAATTTATTTTAAATTCTCAATAAGTAACATTATAAAGACTAAACAGTTATATGTATATGTGTGTATATATATATATATATATATATATATATATATATATATATATATATATATATATAAAACAATAGTGAATAACAATTAGTGAAAAGGGGGCCATATATTTGAATGAGAGCTCTAAGGGGTATATGAAAGGGATTTGGAGGAGGAAATGGAAGGGAGAAATATTGTAATTATCTGATATCAAACTAAGAATAATTTGTTATTAGATATAGTTACTATGTTGCATGACATATGTAAAATTTTGTATCATTGAGAAAATATCTCTTCATTCCCAATTTTCATCATTTTATTCTCAATTTTATGAGTTTAATTGTGTTTAACTTTGACATATGAGTAAAATACTGTACATCTTGTCTTTTTGTGCCTGCGTATTTCCCTTAATATTAAATTTTTTCAGCCCAGGTTGAGCCAGGCATAGTGGCACATGCCTTTAATCCTAGCACTTGGGAGGCAGAGGCAGGTGGATTTCTGAGTTTGAGACCAGCCTGGTCTACAGAGTGATTTCCAGAACAGCCAGGGCTATACAGAGAAACCTTGTCTTGCAAATATATATATATATATATATATATATATATATATATATATATATATATATATATATCAGGTTGTCACAAGTGACAGGAGTTACCTTTTTATAGATTGAATAGTATTCCACCAGTATCTGTTAATTATTTAATTAGTTATTTTAAATGAAAACTGGATTTCTTTTATTAGTCTTCACTATTCCTCCAAATGAGTGATAGCTGATTAATTATCTTTCAGAATGAAACTTAGGTAAATTCACGTAATTCTCCAAGGACGAATTATTTATACCTATAGACTAATTAATCATAATTCTTTTAGAAAGTATAATAACTTTCATGTTTTCTTTACTTCATGTTATAACCAAGAGTAAATGGTCAGCTAAAAGAAGAAAAGGACATGGGATATTTATCTCCTTGCCATCTTCAGTGTAGAATAAGAGAGTCTCAGAAAAAGTTAATATAAGGTCTTGTGAAGAACTAAATCAACAACCGAAGGTAATTGGTATGGATAAATCACGTTGAAATAGAATGAGTCATATATTTGTTTTAGTTAGCTAAAAATACTATACAAATTAAAAGAACTCCAACCAAGCACTGCAGTGAACTTTAAACACGTGATTGGCAATGATGCTAAGCCTCTCTTATTCTCTCGATAATTCTAAAGAGCTTTGACACAGACTTAGGCTTTTAGCCCTGTGTGCCTTCCTAGGAATGATCAGAAACTAATGAGCCCGATAGTTACAGAGTTTTCATGGGTGATGTTTTTGATCAAGTGATGAATATTGATTAGTTTACTTTTAATCTATCTATCTATCTATCTATCTATCTATCTATCTATCTATCTATCTACCTATCTATCTATCTAGGTTTAAAGAGATTATTTTCCATCTGTTGTCATTGAATCTAGCTTGTTTGGGGCCTGTCACCCCTTGACAGATAATATGATGTTATTTCATCTGTCACAACTGAATATGTTTTTTTCTACATTGAATTTGTTCTTGCACCTGTTATGTTCCACAAATGTTGAAGTGTCACTAGCAGTATCAGGCATCAAATTATTTGATAAATTCTAGTTCTTACGCAAGTCTTAACAAACAACAATTTAAGGTTATAGTATTGACAAGTCTTCAAAAATTCTGACTGGCTACGTTGCTGCTGATACTTGATACTTGCAAGTACTTTTAACCCTAGAATGTGTTAAACAGGGCAACAGATGGACCTGTGGATGATGTGTAAACAGAATCAAGTATTCCAGTTCATTATTGAATAATGTAAGCTTTATTGTTATAATAGAATACAGTGAGACATGAGATTAAAAGGTTTTGCTAAACGCTGGAAAGCGAGACATGCAGCTGCCATGAGCGATCTTGACTCAGTTTGGGTTTTATTGCCACTTCACTGCACGAAGGTGCATAAACATTCAGTGTCATCTTTAAAAAAAAAATTCCTGGGAGTCAGCAGGAACTGTCCTTTATAAGAGTGTATCTTTATTTTTCTCAAGGAAGACTTAACTACTAGTACATGGTTCAGAAAAGCACGGTTGTAAAGCTACATAGAATAATTTCTCTTTGATAAGTTTGCAATCAATTTACATAATAGAATAGTACTCACATGTACTAACAACTAAGAAATGATGGCAATACGATCATTGCAAAGCAGTAAGCAGACTAATAGGAAATATTCACATCTAATAAGCAAAATACAGACCCAAACCTAGGCACGAGGAGTCTGGAAGATAAAATACTCTCACTAAACATGTTAGGTTAACGCCGGAAAATAACAAGATAAACGGCAACACGGATGTTAGAGCCATAATTTATTTTATTTTCTATACATATCTATACATGAAATGTCCTTGGTTCAGCCATTTTTTTTTGGCATAGCTCATGAAATTTAGGCAGGACCAAATCAAACAATAAAGCACATTTAAGATGAAACCAGAGATTTGTCGTTTTAGGGAAACACAGGCGGTGTGTTTTCCAACATCATTGGATAGCAGCTTTTTTGAGAAAAACATTGCTCAAAACTCAGGTATGGATTCTAATTGTCTTATTTGGCAATTATGCTAAAAGGCTTATGTCATGGTCTTATAAATGTGATTAGACCATGATCTGTGGATTCTGAACAAAGTTAAATATCTGTGAAAATCTATCAGACAAAAGGAGACTTCAAAAATACCTTCTTCATAAATATTTACTTCTAAAACATCTGGGCAATAATGAAAGGCTAGAATTTTTTATAAGGAATATTAATGGACCTCTTTTATTTAAAGCCCTTACATAGTATACCTACAAATATATTGCTGCAGTATAAATGAAATGTAATAATATTACTCAATAAAAGCTAGTTCCTGTACATTCTTTCATGTATTTTATATTGGATGCTACATATGGTACAGCACTTATTGAAATAGTTGGTATCAGCAAATAGAGAAATAATATACAGTTGGTTTTCTAGCTCCAACTACTCTTCCCTATTTTTTCTCTTTATCACAATAGCCTAAAATAGGAAAATATGGTATGACATAATTCGAGCAGATAGCAACTGATCTACTATTGAACACTGGGCAACAGTGAAGTTATGAGAGTTCTCAGTATAATTGAATTTCATACTCAATATGTTTTAAGTGGCATCTGTCTCCTACAGGCTGTTCTGTTCTTAAATGCAGGCTCTAAATGTATTTCCATAGCATTTAACAACATCTAACAGCTAAAAGTGGAGATCCCTCATGATATTTAAAGAACATAACTTAAAAAAATTAAATGTACAATCTCATGCTGAATATTTACATATATAATTTATATATTCTATTTTTGTTGGCTAGTCATAAATTTCAATCTAAAGCTTTTGATGTAGTTATATAAAAGAATACATTCAACAATTCTAGAGCTTGCAAAATAGATTTGCCCCTCTGAAAGCATCTTCATCATAAGAATAGAGAATTCTTGGGTGAATGGGCTATCTGGAAATAAGAGTAAAAAGGATAGCTTTTAAATTATTCCATTATTTTATTTATTTCAGCTTCTATCAAGTAAACATCTGTGTTAGGCTGCCTGATCTCCATAGAGTCTACTGGTAAAAGTTCAGATGACAGCAGTGTAGCCCATTGAAAGGGTTTCCCCCACACTGGATTCACAATGTTATAGTGATAGCCCCACCTTGCCCTATTTGTTAGGCTTTCTTACATTCTAAAATAGCATTGAACAACAAAATATTACATAATGAAATTTAAAAAGAGAAAGCCTAGGGAATTTTTTAATTCGACAAACAAAACATTAAATCTATATATCAACTTCAACATTGACAAATAAAAACATAAGCACACTATATCGTTTGTGCAATAAAGACAGAGGTTTAAAGTTCATTAAACATTTGTTATTTGCCCTTTTAAACACTTTCACACAAAAATATTTTTGACATATATATTTTTTTAGAATATTTGGAAATATATATCTACAAATGACTCTGTGGTTATAGTTAAGCTCTGTTTTTTTCTACTTTTTCTCCTATCTTTGGACCTTCTTACCCTCTCTTCCTCTTGTCTGTCTCCTTCTGACATGCTTTTCCTCCCTGGCTTCCTCTCAGAATCCTGTCCCCGAGCTGAATACTCTGCTCTGCTCTGGACTGTCAGACAGGGGTCTCTTGTTCTTATATGAAATATGGAAATAAGGAAACCTTCAAATTCTTTAGGACAGAGGCAGTAAAGCAGATAGGAATCACTGCGTTGAGAACAGAAAGCAATTCTCGGTGCAGAGGACTGAACAACAGAATACGACTAAAAGAACCTATTGATGGGGTGTGGGGGCTTTTAGCTGAGGCTCTCTGTTTAAATACGTGGCCCAATAGACTAAGTTAAAGATTCCAAATAGCAGTGGAAAGGCTATTCTTGACAGTCGGTCGATTTTGCTGACGCTGTTAAAGGTTTTCTTGGGTTCTGGTGGTTTTGTCTCAGGCTTGACTTCTTTCGGTTCTATGGTCGCACTTTTAGCAATAGTTGCCAAGCCAGGGTCACCCCTGGCTAAGTTAGGGGTATAGCTGGTTGCTGTAGGAGCATATGTGTTGTTTTTCTTAATGAGAGGATCCTTCACTTTCTTTGGCTGGAGAAGAAAAAAAATAACTTATTTAGCATACAGTGAGAAACAAAATGATATCTCTGAGCAAAAAAGCACTTGCTGTAAAACTCTTTATCTTGATTTAAAAAGCTAAAATCTGTAATTTATGACTAATGCACTATGATCATTTGAAAAGCCAGATGATGTTTTGTAACCTTTCGGATCAAGAGGTAGAATATGTTTCTTCACTGGTTAAATGCAAAGCAGACTCGGAGAATAGCGACGTTATATAAGCTTATGATACTGAACTCAAAACACTTTTCAGCCCCAGATTTCACCTTCTAGAAACAGTATTCTGGACAAGAAAAGAAGCCTAGGGTAGACTAGGGAATGGCTTGAGACTGGGTACACTGTTGGACTCCCTGGCAGCCAGTAGAGGTCTAAGATATGTGAGGCCACCAAAAATTTCCCAGCTTTTGTGCAAAAATTTAAGTTAACTGCAGTTGTGTCAGTGAGGCCAGGTTACATGAAGTGACCACTCCAGGATGTTCCCAGCCACAAATTCAGAATCATCAGCAAGTATTCAGGCTGCTTTGCAGGCAGTCCATCAGTAGATTTTCCTAAATAAGTGTTATTTTTCAGAGTTATGTGAGCTCACACATTTTCCATTATTCACGTTTAGGTATTGAGCACTTTAAATGTAGACTGACTAAAGGTGTACTATAAGAAAAATATGCATGGAATTTTGATGATTTATATAGATACAGAATATAGTGTAACTCTTTGATGGGCTACAACTATTAAACTGATATTTTTTTCTGTACTGCGTATATTAGAATAAAATATAGTCATCAATTTGATTAAGGTTTATTTATACTTTGTTCATGGATTATTACTATTGTTGATATTATTATCGTTGTTATTATTATTGCTTTTCTGAGATAGAGTATGACTATATAACCTTGGTTAGTCTCAAAATCATAGAGATCTGCATGCTTCTGCCATTCAAGTGCTAGACTTGAAGACATGTGTGCCAATGTACCTGGTTGTTTATGATTTCAAAATAAGGATACTAGAAATTGTTAGGTTATCTCTGTGACTCATGTCTGTGCATTACAACATTTTCATAAGGAAACAGCTATAGGATAGTGGTGCCAATTATGTTTGCACATAATATATCAAGAGGATGTCTCTTTTGGGACTTGGAAGGTATGCCTATTCTTGACTGGAATGAAAGCTGCTGGTAGTTAATTTTTCAAATATAACCCAACTAAAACATGAAAATAACCTTGGGAAAGCAGCCAAAGGGGTATGCTCCTTTTGCTACAGAACTTATACCAGAATAGGAAAATTATAGTTTTCGTTTGCATCTGATAACAGGTACTTAAAACAGAGAGGCACATTTGAATAGAAAATTTCACCTTTGAATGTCCCTCCTTTCCTCTATTCTCTACCTGCAAAGCAATTTACCCAAACAACCTCTGCTATGAACAAAACCAAAACAATCCACTGTACTTTATCATTTACAGCCTAAGAGAATAAGAAAGGAGTCGCCATCACTATTTTCTTGCATCCAATTCCACAAACCAACTTATTACATCTAAAAAGCTTAAGGTCTCAGAATCCTCATATAACAAAGAGACTTTGTTGTGTTTACCTTTTCTGGAACCACGCTTTTGCCATCCCACGCATACCCTCTCTTGGTGAAATAGTTTACTGTGGCAAACTCAATCAGAGCTGAGAAAACAAAGGCATAGCATACTGCAATAAACCAGTCCATAGCTGTTGCATAAGCCACCTTCGGGAGAGAATTTCTGGCACTGATACTCAAGGTTGTCATGGTCAGAACAGTTGTCACTCCTAAAAGGAGAGAAATTAAGTAAATATATTGGTTCAAGAATGCCCCACCTGGGTGGTCCATCACATAATCAGCCACCAAATGCAGACACTACTGCATACGCCAGCAGGATACTGCTGAAAGGACCCTGATATAGTTGTCTCCTGTGAGGCTTTGATAGTCCCTGACAAATACAGAAGTGGATGCTCACACTCATCTATAGGGCAGAACACAGGGTCCCCAATGTAGGAGCTAGAGAGAGTACCCAAGAGCTGTAGGGGTCTGCAATCCTATAGATGGAACAACGATATGAACTAATCAGAACCCCCAGAGCTCATGTCTCCAGCTGCATATGTATTAGAAGATGGCCTAGTTGGCCATTATTGGGAAGAAAGGCCCTTGGTCTAACAATGTTTATATGCCCCAGTACAGGAGAATGCCAGGTCCAAGTAGTGGGAGTGGGTGGGTAGGGGAGTAGGGCAGGGGGAGGGTATAGAGGACTTATGGGATAGCACTTGAAATGTAAATGAAGAAAATATCTAATAAAAATGTGAAAAAAAAAGAAAAGAAAACTTTATTACAGCAGACCTGCGCTTGTTCCCTTGATCAAAGGGGAACCAAAGCATCATATTCACATCTGAATTCACCCTATTTTGATTGTGATGATGGAGTCAAGGTATGGCCTCAATATAGTTTGCATAGCAGTATATAGGGTCATTCAGAAGAGATAGACTACTCTGCTAATTCAGAATAAGTTACTAAAACAATAAACTTCATTAAATAGCTATCTTGTATACATATCCTATATATGATAGGGAATGATATTATTCAGTGCACCCAACTCTTGACATATATATCTTAGATATCTAATATCTGAGGTACTTAGAAATATTTATAGTGCTGTTTAATAGTCTTTGTCCCACATGTAGAAATATGAAATTTAATTAGTCCTTGGAAGCAGAAAGGTAAGTAACAACTTGGGGAATGATAATTTGCCACATTTATAGCTTTTTCCATATACTGTTTTTCATTCAAAAGAATTCACCCATTTCCTGGAAGCAGCATGTGTATGAATAAATGCATAGCAAGTTACATAAAACTTACTGTGCAAAATAGCATGCACATATACTTGCATATAGAGTTTACGTACTTTGCTTAAAATCAAATGGCAATGGGGTAAAACTTGTTTGAGTCAAGTGTCCATGATCTTCTCTTTGTTTTATGTTGCCTCATTTTCCCTATTCTGTAGGGATTTAAGCGACCTATATTCACAGTAAAAGCACATTGTAAGTTGGTTCTATCTTATTTAGATATTTTTATGAGATAGAGTATGGATAATGTTATCTTTCCTGTTGTTTGAACTGCCATATGGAACACACTGTATTGGTACCATATACTGAGTTTAACGGTGTGAGATTTCTTTAGAAAAAAAAAATTGCAAATGTTTAAAAATAGTTCAGAGCAATTCTGCCAGAAAGAGTGAGAGATCACCACAGAGCAGCCTTGAGCTATTCCAAGGACTGGACCGAATATTTACTACAATGGTAAGTGAATTCACAGACCTTTGCCACTGTGTATGCAAAATGGCTGGTTCCATCTTCATCCCCTCATGGCCCATGCCATCAGTGAAACACTCAGAAAGGACAATCTTTGCACAGTCACTCAACCATTATTGTGAGGATTACATCTAATAACCTAAAGATGAGAACTAATGCATTCCCGGGGAAAGAGCTGGCAATCTACGATGCTGAAGTGAGGACTGATTCCTCCTGTTGATAGTTTTGAGAAAATCAGCTGTGCTGTGCAGCTGTTGGAAAATTTTTGTAAGCTGCCTTAAACCAACCAATGTTCTTAGGTCTTCCAGGAATAGCAGAGTAGATAGTCTTTTAACTACACTAGATAGTGAAATGATTAAGAAGAAATACAGTAGAATATTTATTAAATAATATTCATGGCATATGCCCAGGACGGTAGGAAATGTTTATTTTGAGGTTTGGATGGCATTGGGATCAGAAAATACTGGGGCCACCTCCTTATTACAGAACCAACCTAAAGAATATTAACTGGTGAACTACTCCCAGATTTACATATCAATATCAACTAGAGCAGATAGCAAGGTAATTAAAAGTCAGTAATTGGGGAACAGAGCAGCCCAATTCCAAATCCCAGCTATATAATTGCTGAACTATACCTTGGGAAATGACCTTGGGAAAAATTTCCCCACAATCTTAGGCTTTCATATTGTTGCCTTTAATTTCTTCCTTACTAATTGATTTTATTAACTCTAAACCACGAAGTTATTGAGAGTATTAAAAAGGATAATATAATAAAAATATTTAATTCTCAGTCTAATGGTTAAGGGCAACTTAATGACTATGAAGAAAAATGCCTGTGTTCTTTATTATATATTACTACTACCATAAACTCCAGTTTTTCTGAAGTTCAGTTTATGTATGTAAGCAAATATCAAAAGTAATATATTTGGAAACTAATGATCTTACCCCCAAACTGTGTAAACTAAGACCAGTACAGAGTAGCTTAAGGTATATGTATGTGCATATATGTGTGTGCATGTGCATTTATGATTTGAAAACCCTACCAAAAACCAGAAAGGAACAAAAATGTGTTGTATGACTGTTAAACTTCAAAGGTTAGGTATGATAATTTACATATTTTATCTTTCCTATGTGATCAGCTTATACATTGGTTTTCCTTCCTTGTACATAGATTAAACTGGAAATAGAAGCTCAGACAAATTAATTAAATAGAACAAAATTATATAGCTGTTACTGGGTAAATTTAAACCTCAAGCTTGGGCCTTTTTTTAAGCAGAAAATTTACATGACATTGCTTGAAAATAAATGACAGCATGAGAAGAGAAAAAGATCATCATTTCAAGTCATAGAGAAGGCTTCAGCTTTCCTGCATTCTGCATTGCTTTTTAACAAACTGTTATAAATCTAGTGTTGCTGTTTTTCTCTTTTGGTATTTCTTTACATACTAGTGACCTGCTTAGGCATTCACGGAACTCAGAGGAATGTGCTAAGTTCAGACTAAAAAGAATAGAATCATGTACTGAATAAATGTTAAAAGGCTAAAGGGCTAGAAAAAATGTATTTGTGATTTTTGTCAAACTCAAACACTATAAATATATAACTTTATACACACAAGTACTTGAAATAGCTGAGGTTACAGTTATACAGTTATGTTTGCTGAAAGGTCTTTGCTCGATTGTAATATAAGATCATTGAAAATGTTACAAGCAATGTTTTTGGACTCATAAAACACTGAAACGCTTTGGCGAATTTCCAACTAGAAAGGGTAGACTTGGCTGGTGCAAGAGAGGAAAAAGTTGTCATGAGACTAAATGTTGGTACATTCTTTTAAAATAAAACAAAACACAAAACCTGAACTATATCATGTATTTAGTTCAGTGTCTATTTCCTGGTAAGATAAGGGCTCAGATGAGTTGCCCATGCAGAGGCCAACATCTCTCAAGAGGTCTGTATTTAGTGGATTGAATGGTTGTTAGCCTTGACAAAGGGCTACAAAGAAAAATGAACCTGAATGAACTGCTCGTTTACTCTGCAGCTGCAAATCATTTTGTAGGTTAATTTAGTTGTGTGCTTAAACTGTTGTCAGAAGATCAGAGAACAGATTATGTGATTTTCAACATGGAAGCATTTGCCAAGTTCAGAAGACAAGACACTGTGCGGCAGATGTGGCAATCTGTATCTCTTTCTAAGAGAACTGGTGTGTTATCTCTTGCACACTGAGGATGTTAGGGGTGTCAGAATCTCTACATAGGAATTGATTGTAAACATTCAAAGATTTTTCAGTGTGGAGCATGTGAACTTCAATGCAGTAAGTAGATAGTGGTTATTTGTAGAAGAAATCTGGTTGAACATGTCTTCCAGCAATAGAAATGTGGCTATTACTTTTAAGTTAATGACATGGACCATAGTGAACCCAATATGTGCCAGCTTAATGCAGCAGGAAGAAGCAAAGTTGATAGCTCTTTGCAACCCTTAAGTACAAGGCATCTGGAGCTCTTGACTTCTCAACACCTCACCTAGTGACTCCTAACCTGAGATGAATAATTAACATAATTACCTTTATGTTCATTTGGTTTCAAGTTTATATGATACTCATAATAATACTGTCTACATTTTAGTTTTAAATAAGATAATATGGGGAATCAAATTGAAAATGACTGGTAGAAAATCACATAACTATTATTTATAGTTATTTTATAATTTTATGATCATTAAAATTTCAAGTTCAACCATATATGTCATGGATGTGCAAGCAGTTTACTACTTCATTTTACTTCCAGAACACAGCCATAACTCAGTGTATTTCAAATAAAACGTCATTGGTTATGTGACATCATTGATAAGTTTACTGTTGCAAGTCTTGCTTTCATTAGTCTAAAAAGTACAATTACGGTGGTGCCCCTGGGATTCCATCAGGAAGCACTCCTTTGTATGGGATATGAACTCTCATATAATGAATTAGTAGGTCTGTTTTCACATTAGACAAGGTGTTCACTATTCAAATAATTTTCCATTACATAGCTTTAACTTGGAATGTTGAGATTACTTTAGAGATTATAATAGAAAAGAGTCTGTTTCTAACTCTTTAGGAGTGCACTTGAGAGGTTAATGGAGATATCTGTCTATGGCTGGGATCACTAATGACCTCTTCTTAAGAAAATTTTGGTTTCTCCAATATAAGAAAGCAGTTTGTTGCTATTTTTTAAAGATTCTTTAAAAATCATATACTATGTATGATTTAAAATTTTAGGTTGTTGCATTTTGAATCTAGTAAGTGCTTTTAATATCTGATTACCCTTTATGCCAAAATTTAAAATTAAATGTATTAAGTCATCTATTGGTATTAACAAAACAGTTTTCTTCATAAACAGTTTTAGTCTTAAAATCATGTCATAGTGAAAATGACAAGTCTCCAAACGTTTTTCTTATACTAAATTCAGATTTCACACATATTTAACTTCTTTTCCATCCTCCTTGCAATGACACAATCATGAAATAAGTACCCTCTACACCTGTCCACATGCATACTGATTAGCACTTACCAAAGACAGTTCTTGCTGGTACTGACTCTCTGTTGAGCCAGAAGGAGACTTGGGAGAGAATAACTGTCATTATGCACGGCAAATATGTTTGAATAACAAAGTAGCCAATTTTTCTCTTCAAGTGGAAGTGAGTCGTCATAACCACATATTCTCCTAGAGGATGAAATGCACAATGAGGTTGAATAATGTGCCCTTTAAAAGTAGCTATTCCTTAGGTTATCAAAGGAAACAAAGTTCTAGAGGTTAGACACATCTTGTTTCCACGTGACACCTATAACCTGGAGGGAAAGGACTTTGTCCTACAAAGAAAAGCAACATTTTTAAATACACATCAACTAGTCTCTGGGTATAACATGGAGGTATTAAAATCTTCTGATTCTTCCTTCCTTCTTCCATTGCTCTATCGTATACATAAGGGATAAAGCTGACCTTATATTTCCAGATTGAATCTGAAAGGGATGCGATAGATTCAATGAGCCTAACAAACAAAGCTAGAATTGGTTTCCAGGGTAACTTGAGTGGATTGGTACAGCACACTTCTAGATTTCTCAACAAGGGTATTTCTGGAGGTGGGAAATGACTCAGGGAACTAAGGGGTAAAGTCATTCAATCTGCTCTGAATGTAGATTAACCAAGTCAGTGGCCAAGAAGGTGGAAGCCAAACTATAGGCATATGCACAACACTGCCAGAGTTACTTCGCTACTGTCCTGGCTCATGGGCACTAGACTGCTGCTTCTGCAGTCCTTGAAGATGGACTTACACTAACTAAATTCCTGAGAGTTTCAAGTCTTTTGCCTTGGACTGGCATTTAACCATAGTAAATATTGTTTTGAGACTCCTAGCTTCTTAAGATGAGATTTCTTCTGCCGCAGGCTTTGTGCCTTATCTTCTTTTATGCAGCATAACCCTAAACCCAGAAATCATCCAATCATGGGCTTGGATATGAAAATTCCTGAGCCAAGACGCTCTTTTCTCCTTTTTAAATGTTTTCCTCAAGTGCTTGTTTTTTCATAACAGTAGAAAGCTAACATATACAGCCATTATACCAAAGTCTCTCACACGTACAATTGACATTTGGACTCAACAATTGCTCATGGCTAAAGTCTGTCTTGTGAATTGTTTATTATTTAGCTATATCTCTTGACTTAACCTTGAACAGGGACCCTAAAGCAAGAGCCCTAGAAATTAAATGTTTTCAATAATTCTATACTAGAAGGGAGAAGAGCTACTAACACTCTGGTTTAAAGGAGGAGGGACTTACCTCCCAGAAGGAAATCATACACTGTTCTGACAGTTTCTCTATGATTATCATTAGCAAATTAGTATGTAAATATTTCCATTTCATTATCTCTATAAATTGTAGTCTTGTTAATGGAGAAACAGACTCTAAGAACATCATTTCTTTCTCTGTTATCAGCTTATGTTTTCAAATTTCTTTGGAATGTTTGAAAAAAAAAGCTGCTCAGTTTGTACAGCTAAGCACCTAGTAACACAACTGCCAGATAACATCAGGTGATCTTTTCTTCCCTGGGAAGAGGATGAAAATGATCTGCATTACACACAGTAGAGAACAAACTCTTCCCTGCAATCAAGGCTTTCTATAACACGGATTTAGCTTGCAATACAGGCTCACGTTCTTCCATACATCAGCTTAGTACCTTGGCCAAGGAAACTCTATATGGCTTCTGTTGCTAAACATTTTGTTCATGAATGAATTGAGAACAGCCCAAACACCAGGTCCTCAGCAGGGTAGCAAGAAATGCCCTAAGGGGAAACTTTATTAGCCTCTGAAGAAAATGAGTTTATTTGAGTTTAATACTTAGATCTATTTTCTTGTTGTATAGCCTTGGGCACCTCAAGTAGATATTTTTTTCCTCTGAGTTTTCTTGTCTGTACAATAGTAAAAACACTATGTGGATGAAGGATAACTGCTCTAATAGGACACTCCATAAAAAATTCTAAAACATATTTGCAAAAGAAATACTATCAGTGTTACAAAAGAAAACCATTCCTGCATTCATCATTATTGGGTATTAATGGCAACTACCATTTACTGAATATGTACAAGTACTTTGTACATTAATTAGAACTGTTCTTTATACTCATTAATAAAATTATGTTTCATTTTTAAATCTCTAAAATATATTATTGTATATTGTTGGTAATGACTTCAAGGTCAATAGAAAGAAAACACGTGATCCTAATAGGATAAAAAAACTCAATTTTCTGAGACTTTTGCTAAAATATAGCCTATGCGACAATGTTATGTTTCAGCATCCCAGGGGTATGCTTTATTATTCTTCACAACTCATTCTATTGTGATCTGAGTAATGCCATCAGCTTGAAGGAAAAAAAATCCCATCTTTCTTAAAATGTCACGAAGATGAGTATCTACATATATTCCATCATCTTTTGTTATTTGCACTGTGACATTTTTCTGAAGAGTGTGTAACAAATATGATTCTGGGAGATATTATTTGACATTATACATATTATAAATAACATTTTTCTGAGAGATTGTGAAAGAACAGGAGGGCTTCTACTGTTTTGAAAGCATGTTAAATTAAATAAAATCTAAAGAGCATTGGCATAAAACTTTCAAATAAGTGACAGAAGTGACAGCAGTATCAGAATCAAATTGTAATAATTTAAAAATGGGAGAATAACAAAAGTGAAAAGGATCTTAATATGGATTGAAAGTCTAGTCACCAAGTGCATATCTACTAATCATATCAAATTAAAATATAGAAGAACTCTAATATCCTTAGAGATTATATAACCTGAGAGAAGATTATAAATTAAAAGTAACAATATTTCTGATATAATTCAGAGTAAAATTTAGGAGAATGTAAGGAAGAAAGGGGGTAAAATTGGCAAATTCACATTTCAAGTCATTTTAGAAATGGCTTTCTCAAATGTTTGTTAAACATCTTGGTTGGTTTCCTGGGCTTCACTCTCCTATTTCCTGGAATACTATGAAGCTAAAATCTAAGAGCATGTGTGACCATACATATTATCCCAAATCTTATTTAGATGTAGAATGTAAAGATATAGTGGTAGACATCTAATCTCACTGACCAGGGAAATTAAACTTCAGTCAACTTATAACATGTTATTAAACATATAGCTTAATGGAAGCTTTTTCCCCCACATACCATGGAAATAAAAAAAACATGACTAAGTACTGGAACTCTTAGCCTAACTATATCTTTCCCTCATGTTAAATATGAATTATTGGATGAGAAAACCACAGAAGCCTTCCCTGGAGATCATGTTCTAGCCATTATGGATGGTTCAATATGATCCACTATCAGATAAGATAATTCCTGATATGATAGTATATATAAGTGACCCCAAAAACTCCACCAGAGAACTCCTAAACCTGATACACAGCTTTAGTGCAGTAGCAGGATATAGAATCAACTCAAACAAATCAATGGCCTTTCTCTATACAAAGGATGAACTGGCTGAGAAAGAGATCAGGGAAATATCACCCTTCACAATAGTCACTAACAGTATAAAATATCTTGGTGTGACTCTTACCAAGGAAGTGAAAGATTTGTATGACAAGAACTTCAAGTCTCTGAAGAAAGAAATTGAGGAAGATCTCAGAAGATGGAAGGATCTCCCATGCTCATGGATTGGCAGAATCAATATAGTAAAAATGGCTATCTTGCCAAAAGCTATCNAATAACATGAACTAACTAGTTCCCCCTGCGCTCATGTCTCTAGCTGCATATATGGAAGGAGATGGCCGAGTTGGCCATCATTGGGAGGAGAGGCCCCTTGGTCATACAGACTCTATATGCCCCAGAACAGGGGAATGCCAGGGCCATTATGTGGGAGGGGGTGGGTAGGGGAGCAGGGCGGGGATGCGGGAGGGTAAGGAAAAATTTCTGAATAGCATGTGAAATGTAAATGAAGAAAATATCTAATAAAGAGGAAAAAAAAAGAAGTGCAGAAATACAATGGGAGGAAATAAATAAATCCATTAGAGAGCCAAAAAAAAAAAAAAAAAAAAAAAAAAAAAAAAAAAAAAAAAAAAAAAAAAAAAAAAAAAAAAAAAAAAAAAAAAAAAAAAAAAAGATAATTCCTGATGATGCTGATCCTGAAAGGTCATCATTCAGACACCATCTAGAAAATCCTCCATATCTAAACAAGATGATCATATCACTTTTCTTCGTCATTTTTCTAAAAATAAAAGATAGCCATTCAGAAGAAACAATTTACTATCCAAGCTTATTAACATGTCCTGTGATCAAATTTGCTCTGGAAATAAGGCAATATGAAGTTATACTGGAACATATTAAAACCACTGGATGAATTACTTTCTCACTCCTTTCTGGATACTGATACCTAGTGGTGAATGTAACTACTTCAATTTCTGTAAATGACCTGTAATCACTGACTTAGAATCATGCATATTATGGTAGTATCGCTACCATTTTCTTTCTCCCATTATCAAAGTTATGCAGAGATTTTTACACATGAAGCATGTCACTAGGATTGCATGATGGGTGTTTATAGATAAGGAGGATATCACTTTCTAAGGTTTAACAGCCTATCTGAATTGTCTGGGCCACTGCGAAAGATATTTAGGTGGGCAAAGTTGTTTTGATAGGTAGATGATAGAGAGGTAGGTAGGTAGATAGATAGATAGATAGATAGATAGATAGATAGATAGATAGATAGGTAGGTAGGTAGGTAGGTAGGTAGGTAGGTAGATAGATAGATAGATAGATAGATAGATAGATAGATAGATAGATAGATAGATAGATAGATAGATAGATACTGTTGTTTTGTGTTCTAGTACCATTGTTCTCTGGTTTCCTGGCAGGATCATGTAGGTAATTCCACTCAGTGTCTTCTATCTTATGTTTTCAGTGTTCTACAATGAGGCATGAAATATCACATTGACAACCTTGCACAAGACCTCTGCTGCTTTCCACTGAAACCTACAGAGAATCTTGAGCTAAAATGGGCTCAAAGAAACCAATAATTTGGTTTCTTATTGAAGTGTTGAAGATGGACATCACACTTAACTACTAGAGAATTTACTGTCATTCTTTCCAAATATTTACTAATAAGGGGTCTCCTACTATGTGAAGTTATACTTACTTTTCAATTACAGAATGGTTATTTAAAGTAAGCCTAACATAGGGGGTTCACCAGCTCAATGACCCAAAACTTGATTTTCACACCCTTGGCTCAGCCCCTTTTCTTTTTGAATATGTTACATTTTTATGAACAATTTGAATGCTGGTGGCATAACTGTTTAGCAACTAAATAGTCATTTGACAAAAGAATCAATTCTAAACACATTAGATCTGGTCCTACAGTAGGCTACCATGGCATGTTCAGAGTCTAACACTAATAATGTGAAAGTTTACCTCCTGCAGTAATCTCTCCTCAATTAGCCTATGCTACATTTTTTTTCTTATTTGCTCAAAAATATTTATTCAATGCTTTCTCTGGAACAGCTACTATAGAAAATAATAGGGATAAAGAAAACAGACATGATCTTTGCCCTCACAAAAGCATTCACATAGCACTTAGCACCCATTTTGATAATTACAGTTTATAATTTCATCCACTCTGGACTTCACCTTCCATGAGAGCAAGGTCTGTGTTGTGGCATCACTGAAACTCCGGTGGCTGTCATGATACCTGACTTATCATAATGCTCATTTTAAAGAAGTAAACAGAGCGTATTTGGGTATCTTTTTCAGCACATGTTATAAGATTAAAAAAATTTTTAAAAAAAGACTTCAGAACCAGAGTGACAGTAATTGTGCAATAATTTGAGCAACAATTGTGTGATATTCCTCAGTGTTTTAACTAGAGCTTCAACCCTATTTCTAGGTATCATTCTAGGTATAATAATAGACCCAGACATTTACTCATGCTATGCAAAGGCTCTCATATTGAACTTCATCTCCAGCCACTATCTTGCCTTTAATGAAAAGTTTGCTATTTCTGTCTCCTTAGATGAAGAATAGATTTCTGTCTGGATAAAGAACTGATCCAGCATCCCCAGGCTTGTAAGTAACAGGACCAGGATGTTGATCCACGTCTTTCTTTTTCACAGTAAAGTGACAGGCTGTGCTGGTAAAGGCAAAGCTGAGGGCAGAGCTTCTTCATCATATAGAACAAGAAGCATAGCTATTTATGCTCCTAAAAATGGTATTGGTGTTTTTAAAGACGAAAAAGAGACATCGCATGTAAAACGTAAGTGGCTGAATAATTACTTTAAAATGTTAACGTTCTTAAGGTCCCAAGATAAAACAGGAAAACCAAACTTTGTTGTTATTGCTGTTTGTTTGTTTTCTGAGAAAATTAGCATCATCCTTCATGTACATGAGTAGGCCACTGCCTTTAAAAATCACAAATTAAGGAGGGTTAAATAATTTTAAATTCTGTAAGACGTGCTAAAACATAATTATTAGCTCTTGAAAATATTTTAGGAATTGTGCACATTTAAAATACAAAGCTTTGAGGAGAGGCATAACGTTTCTGATTAGTTGTATCTCAGATTTAATTTATAATTGTTTTGTTTCCATTATCAGATTTCAAATAATATAAGACAATCCCTTGTATAAATTGGGGGCATTTGTATAACACTTTGCCGTAACCTCGGGTCCTCCATGTACAGTTTACTACTGGTGTCTCAAGTCATTTGAAAGTACAATTAGAGTTGTTTTCAACACTAAAAAGAATTACACATTATCTACTTTTAATTAAAAAACGGAAGGCTAAGTAGTGTATATATCTCCTTTGGCTTTAGCTGTGGGATAGTCTCATTTACAAGAAAAAAAGCAAATTGGCATGTGTGTGTGTGTGTGTGTGTGTGTGTGTGTGTGTGTGTGTTCTACAGTTGGTGATTAATGTGTGAATTTATGCACAATCTGTTGATGTGTGGCAATAAGTGGGACCTAGAGGTCACAAAATGGCTAATATTTTTATAATGATATTGACTGCCAAGAATTGCATGATTTTCAGTTTATATCCCAATTTTCTGTTTATATCCCAGGCAGTCATGATCTTATAGAACCAGATTCATATTCTTGAAAATAAAGAGAAGCCAGAATGACAGATATAGCTCTGGACAATTTTCTCATTCCCTATTCTGACTTCTCTGTTACTAAGGGAATCACAGAGCTCTTAAATTCTCACAATACATTTTCCTCTTCCTTCCATTATTTCCAAAATAATCAAATGGAGCTTACCAGTACTGGACTGAACAATTCCAGAGTCAACTGTTTGTCCAAGAAGGTCATACTGGTTTAAACGTGACCCATCTTCTGCCACAACCACTGAGCGGGCTGGCTCTCTGGTCCACTCATAGACAACTTCTGCTCTTGTATAAGCATCTGAGATTAAAAAGAGAAAATAGTACGTCTATGCGTCTGCCTCTATGATACTCCTAATGAGCTGATTGTTCCAACATCTTCATATTTCTTTCCACATTGTTGCAGATGGCAAGCTAGAAATGAAAGCTCGTACTCAGTTGCTTGGTAATATAGATATACATATTTCTGAAATTTTCTTTCAGTCATTTGTTCACTTTTAGCATGTTCAGCTCATAAAAAGGATACAGCACTGTGTTGGTAATACAAAAAGAGCCACATACAAGGTGGGTGACTTCATGTGACTTACAATCTTTATGTAAAAGAGTCATTAATAGGCAGGCAAACAAAGATGTAATTCCACAGAGTGAGATAAAGTATACACTACTGGGTGAATGGACAGAGGGAGGGCTCAATTTGAGATTTGGGGTAGGAACCTGGAAAGGCTCAGAGTCAACATTTTTTTAAAACACAGTACCAAAAACAGAACGTAAACAGAGGTCATGAGAAAGAGTTTGTTCAATAGATATGTTTTCATTATTGATTATTTATTCATTTTTATTTCAGGCAAAGGAGTTTCTCAATTGAAGAAGATTAGTGTGGCCATAGTAGGAAACATGAGAGTTAATGTAAGATTAGAGACAGCAATTCTGGATCCACAGGAAGTTGAGCCATGGAATGCTTACATTAAGTGGAAAACTAACACCAGAAATGTTGCTGCAGCACATTTGGACAAGAGAATTATATTGGTAACCTTTTAAATTGACTATATTTATAAATATTGGCATGAGAAGTTATCTTATAGACCCTTTTTCTCACTCATTTTCATTTGCCAAAGTCACTATTAGTCAACAAACCTTCCATATGAGGTTCTGGCTCATGAATCCTTAATCCATTGACATTACAAACAAGTGGATAGAAAGGAAGGAATGCCCGAGGTGAGGGAGGAAGAACAGATAGATGGAAGGAGGAAAAGAAGTGGGAAGAAGGAAAGAGAAGATTTCATAGCATTTCTGTTTTCCAGAACCAGAATATCCTCTTCACATGGGCTGAGATGATGTCCCATGTTTAGATGCACAATGATTTTTTAATAATTTAAGGGGTACCAGAGGAGGAAAAGCTAGCTGCTTTAGATTATTTGATGGGAGGGCATGGTAGCAAAGGTTGTCCTTATGATAGAAGCTTGATTCACTGGCCAGTGGCCAACTTGTCCATTAGTTACATTTGGCATCCTGCCCAGGGACCAAAACACTTTCAGAAGGCCATGAAAATGTTTTAATTTATTTAAAATCTAAGATCAATATAACCTAACTTGGCCTGTAGTCATCTTTATACCAACCGTTATGAAGTACAATTTCAATTATGTTTTGGAGAACCCCCCCCCCCCAAGAAAGATAAAATTGTTTAGAGCTCATTGAATTCTTAATACTAATCTGTTCAATATAACTCTCAAACCCAGGCTTAAGAACAGTGTACAAATATGTATTTGGCCAAGATAAAATATTTTAAGATTTTAAATTATGGTTGCCTTTTACATGAAGCTGAGGATCCTTACATAAACAAATACTACCTTTGAATCAAAACTCAGAAGGTCACTTTACTCTGAACTGAGTGAAGCAGAAAACCCGAGATCTTGCTTCCCATAATATGTGCGCACCCTGTCTGCCCCATCACCTTTTGTAAGTCCATTCATACAGCTATCTCTTGAAGAAACTTGTATGGGCAATTGAGAGAAAATAATTTAATGTATTCTGAGACAAATTTAAGTGGCAAATGGGTAATCTAGATTCACTCCTGTGGACTTTTAAACATATTTTTCTTTTCTTGTGTTTTTTTTTTTTTGTGGGTAAATGAGGAAATCATTTTACTGTTGTGCAGAATAATGCAATTTTATCAATTATGAAGGTATAAAATGTGACGTTTAAAAGTCTCTTAGAAGAGAACAGTGTACAGGAGTTGGAGCCCATGGATATGTATTTCAACAACATATATTTTTCTGATCAAAGCAAATATTTGTTTTCTTGCAGAAGTAGACACACTGTATTTGTGAGAGCATGAATGGACTGAATGCGCTTCAGAGAAAAGCATCGATGGCCACATGCTTTCATCATATTATCTAGAGAGAAAAGTGGAAGTAGAATTAAGGGAGAAGGCAGCTTACAATGCTATTTATTCTACTCCATCCTATTTGAAGTGTGTGTGTGTGTGTGTGTGTGTGTGTGTGTGTGTGTGTGTGTGTGTGTGTTTTCTAGACGTCCACTCTGTGCACAAAAGCCAAGGAAGTATACTGGTTCTGTAAATGTCAGGGAAGCTAATTCTGGAGATCAGGTCATTTTGGAGCAAGCTAAATCTCCTGCTACTGTATTATATACTTCTTGGCCACAGCAGCTACGTGGTCTCTGGAATGCTAATGTGTCTGGAGAGGGAAATTTGGTATGTTATCTTTGCTGTCTTGTGCTTCATTTCTTAGAAGTCCCATGGTATACGGAGCTATACAGGCTTCAGCTCCAGTACAATGAAACTTCATATCACAGTACACACGGCTTCTGCTAAAAAATCTCCCTAAATGAGGAATGCACTCCTGTAATGCAAGCTGGTACTTTATGGAAGAGAAGACAGAAGGACGGTACCTCAGTAGTTTATTTGAATTGATAATTCTTAAATATAAGAAAACTGACAAGTATCTTCCATTGCTTAGTCAAATACTTGAGGACATGGTTTCAAAAATCACACTATCTACCAAGTAATGGTAAAAACAAAAGGCACTAGTTAAGGTTGTTATGAAATAGCCTTATAGTCAAGCCTGCATTTAATGTCAAGAGGAAAGCTGTCAAAGGAAGCTGTGGGGCTTGTTATCAGCTTCAGAGCCCAGGTCTTCAGGTTTTCCCTTCATTCCTCAGACCTCTTCCATTCCCTCAGAAGTTTAAATGTGGAAAAGCAAAAGGGCACTTCAAACTTGTTAGTACAATTTTTCTTTTAGCCCATAAATACTAATTTATTGAATTGTGTTATTCTCTGCACTAGAAAATGCTAAATAAAATATACCCTTCTCTTATAAAAGTAGTAGTCTGCGTACAGTTGAGAGTAGTCATAACACAAATAATAATGAATACCGATATAGGGACAACTGTTATAAGATATGTTGGTAAGAGAATCAAGAAGATTGATAGTGATGTTTACAAATCTCTCCAGAATCATCTGGAAAGAACTTAAGAGGTGCTGTCTATGCTAAGATGTGCGAGATGGGACAGGAAGCAACGTAGATGTGACAAAGGGAAGGGCAGTGCACAGCAGACAAAGGGAAGGGCAGTGCACAGCAGACAAAGGGAAGGTCAGTGCACAGCAGAAAAGGCAGAAGAGGCACATCCAGGGGGAACGCTGCTTATAGGTTCTCCTTTAACTTCATCCTTTTTGTATGATATGCTCTTTCTTTTCTCCTCAAAATCTACTTCCTTCCTTTTAAAATACCCCCAAAGTCCTTCAGTTGAAAATGTTTCTATATGAAAATATTTTCTACCCAACCTTTTCTGACAGCATAGGCAAAGTAAAACATATTTAATCATACATAGATATAAATAGACGATTTTTAGGACTTTAGGAAAACCTTTGATCTTTGTGAAGCAGCTAATGGTTTCTTTTTTTCTTTACTAACTGTTCTTCATCTTTTTGAAAACAGATACAAGTGCTAGAGATGCCGTTTTGTGATGAGGAACTTCATCTAAAGACATTCCTTTTTTAAGATACAATATTAAGCATACATCAATAATAGTGACCTCTACATATGCGATATGAAAATGCATGGTCCCTTTTTTTTTAGCTTCCAAACTTAATAATTAAAAAAAAAAAAGCAAAAATACCCAAACAAACCTGTAACTCATTGACCAAATATGAACATATTTGAAGCCTAATTAAAGTTGGGCATAAAATACTTTTATCTAGGGACATAATTATCTAGGAACATCATTGCAATGATATTGTGATAGTGGTAATGAATTAATATTGGCTCAAGAAAAAAATGGTGGGTCATCTTCTCCTATCTAAGGTTACTTTGTGGCCTGGGGGAACTTATAAGGCCTGATACATTGGATGTACTATTTGACATCCAACTTACAAATAATGACATCATAGTTGGAAATGTAACTGCCACTCAGGAGAAAACCCAAGAGCCCATGATGTAAGGAATACATTAAAATAAGAAAAGGGTGGGAAGGGGTAGTCCTCTCTAAAGTCCTGTTTAGCTGACAGGTTTGAAGGCTATTAATCCCATGTCTTCAGGATAGAATGTGATCTATAAATAGAGAACAATGACTCCCCATGACTGAGCTGCTAGGCACATGGAGGCACTTTGCTATTTTCTTTGCTTGCTCCCATCCTACACGATCACTATTTTTCCTCTATGAATCATATTTTACCAAAATAGTTGCTCAGTCTGCTTGTCTAGTGGGAACAGTAAGCCAGTTAGGTAAACTGGAGTTGACTCAGTCCTTGTCTGAAACCCCTCTGCAGGAAGCCAGAAATACATTATCTTCACTTTATGTATGCATGATAGTCAGAAGTAGAAGGGGAAAGGAAAGCTCAGAGAGGCCAGCTCTACAGCTCAAAGTTCCTTTGTTTACACAAAGGTACTCCTTGATGATATTAAACAGCACACATCCAGAAAGTTAACACAATGGAGATATGTCTATGATGCAATCGAATGGGAACAAAAGCATAAATAAATTCATGAATGCCATGGGACAGTCCTACTGACCTGGAAAATATTTAAGATGATAATGACAACAAATTATTTTCTAGATGTCTCCTTAACAATCTGCCTCCATTAAGATAAAGCATCTATATACCTGTCTTTGGACATCTGTGAATAATTTCTTAAAACCAAGCTAGAACAATAAAAAGTAAATACTGTAATCCCTTTTAAAGAGGATGAATAAGTATCTATGAGATACAAAAATTCTTTCCCTTTTCCAGAAATACCACTAGATACTATTTCTCCTATATGATTTAACCCATGGTTTCTACTTTATTAAATAACAATAACATGGGAGCTGGAGAGATGACTCAGTGGTTAAGAGAGTTTGGGTCCCTGCACAGAAATCAGGTAGTTCATCACCACTTCTCACACCAACTTCAGTAAATTTGATGCACACTTCTGGCTTCCACAGGTGCTCGCGTATGCCTGAGGTATACTCACATAGTATCCTAGTGGCAGTTACTATTGTTATGATGAGATATGTCAGGATCACCAAACCAGTAATGGAATCAAACACAATGAGCTGGGCCCTTCCTATCAATCACTAATTAAAAAAAAAAAAAAAATAAATAAAATAAAGTTAAATTAAATTAAATAAAAACCTTGCAGCCAGATCATATGGAGTCATTTTCTCAATTGAGGGTGTCTCCTTTCATATAAGTCTAGCTTGTATAAGTTTACAAAAAAAAATTATCCAGCACATATAGGCACACATACCTAAATATAAAATATGTTTTAAAAAGTAAAAAATTAAGAAAAACACCTAAGGCCTACTACTTGAAGCCAGCTCTTATAACACATTGCTGTCTATGTATTTGTGACTCTCCAATAGACCATAACTAATTGGAAGTCTCTTGCTCAAGTTCATATATCTCTCATAAAAATGAGACAGGAGCCTAGCATAATCGTCCTCTGACAGCCTCCAACAAGCAGCAACCCACAGCCAAACATTAGACAGAACTCAGAAAGTCTTTTGGAAGAGGTGGGGGAAGAATTGAAGGACCCAGAGGGGATAGGAACTCTACAAGACCAACAGAGTCATATAACCTGGACACCTGAGGGCTCCTAGAGACTGAACCATCAACCAAAAAGGATACATGGCCTGGACCTCACATGTATAGAAAATTTGTGGCTCAGTCTACATGTTGGTTTCCCAACAACTGGAGCAGGGCTTAGTCTGACTGTTACCTGCCTGTGGATCTTCGAAGCTAACTGGGCTGCCTTGTTTATGTCAGTCCTAGAGTGGCTTGATGAGTCAGGGTAGGTTGATACCCAGTGCCCATTCTCAGAATGGGGAGGAGAAAGGGAAAGGAGATGGAGGAGGGAAGACTGGGAGGGCAATAGAAATCTGGATGTAAAGTGAATAAATCGATAAACTATAGACAAAAAAAAATTATAGTTTGAAATAAATTTACTTACAGCTTCCAAATTTTAGTGGGCAGGCATGAGCATCCATAGGGAAGTCTTCCAAGTGCATTGGGCATTCAGCTCTCACGGTCAACCTTATCAATTAAGGGAACACAGAATACAAATAAAAGCTCTATAGATTAGATACTGATAATTAGAGTAGTATGGTATTAACCTTAGCAAACAGAAGAGATGGAAGTAAAGTGCACACCTGTGCCATATTCCCAATAACCAAATGAACTAGAGGGACCTACCATGACTGATTTCTATAATTTTGTGTTTGCTTAGTGAGACTGGACAGGATTGGATTTTGAAGATGGAGAAAGAATTGCTGGTATTTCTTATAACAAAGAGCACCCACTAATCTACCTGGCTATGGGGATTGTTCTGATTAATTAAACCAGATAGAGTCAAATAAATACATAACAACATGTAGAAATGTATCACAGAGTGTCTATTTTCCTGATCTTAGGCTCCTTTATCTTCTCAAATCAAAACTGAATTTAGAGCTTGGCAAGAATTTCTGTGTTGTCTTCTCACTGGGGGATTCTGACTCTTTTATCTAGCCAGGTCATCCTGATTCTTTTATCCAACCAATTTCCCTAGTTTAACATGGATTTATCTCTATACATTACCTCTATCACTTTGAATGTAAAGAAGCTTTTTCTTTTTTCCTACCTCTCAGATTCCACACAGAAAAACCCTCAGATTAAAATTGTCCTACTAACTTCTCCAGGAAGAAGGAAAAACAAAAATAAACCCAAACTTGGGTCTTCTGCTCAACATGATTCTGTTAAAACTCCTCTGTAAATTCTTTATTCTGAAACAAGTGCTTAGGTTGTGGTACTTGTGAATTTTTCCCCTTTGCTCTCTTTAAGGAGATTTCTCCAGTTTGGACAATACTGTGACTAGCACAGTTGAAGCTGAAGCACCTTAAAAATAGGCAGTGCAACTTGAAATATAAAGGATTAAAAGGTTACATACACTAAGCTAATGGTAGGCTCACCCTGGGAGATGATATACTTGAAAAAAATGGAACGTTCTCAAAGACAAGGGGTCATGAGCGATCCCATGTGTGAAAGAAATCGCCCCAGATGATGCAAATGTACTCCTTTTATATTTTAATAAAAGGAGAATATTTATTTGTCTATTTATCTATTTATGAGAAGAAAGCTGTTGCTGATGTCTTCAGAAGACTGTGGAGAATTTGATATTTTTAATAGATTTTTGTCTTTCTTGAGATGGCCTAGCCAGTCCTGCCTATGTGTGTTTGCATTTAGCTGAAGGCAGTGACGGAAGTCGGACTTGCTTGCCTTGCTATCTTATGGGCTTTATATGAAGAGTCAGGATTTTATAAAAAGTAGGAAACCAAAAACCCAATTATGGCACATCACCCTGATGATTTTCTTCTTGTGACAGAACAAAAAGTATGGACACTTT
The DNA here is from genome assembly GCA_902729485.2 of Mus minutoides. Taxonomy (NCBI): domain Eukaryota; kingdom Metazoa; phylum Chordata; class Mammalia; order Rodentia; family Muridae; genus Mus; species Mus minutoides. The sequence continues at coordinate 935,911 of LR750048.1, forward strand.
CCTGCAGGAACCACCCCTGTCCTTACCTCATGGTGTACAGCAGAGTGCCATCCTCTGTGATACGCAGGAGCTTGTTAGGCATGGTCATGTTGTGGGCCACAGACTTCTTTCCATTGTGAAAAAATGTATCTGGAGTCCAGATTTTACTGGCCATAAGGTTGTTTAGCCGGAGCACTGTCATGGGTCCTTTGAATTTTAATCTTTCATCCTTCCAACTTTGACGGAAAAACACATCTATTGTATACTCCTGTATAATTTTGGAAAAGAGCAGCGTTTACAGTTTTACATATTTGCCCTACGAATATCTTACAAATAAGATATTGGAATCGTGTTGTGGTTTAGGTGATGCTTTTAAAGCAAACTGGTGGTGGCACTTACATATTTATTGTTAGAGGAAAAAAAATGATAGCTTTTGTAATCATTTTTATGCATGTACATAAATGCATACATGCATGCATACATACATACATTCAGAAACGCACACACAGAGAAAGAGAGAAAGAAAGGAATTTGTTTTATATATGAAAAAAACAATTTATTGAAAGAAAACTATTCTCAAACAAAAACCTCCTTTGTCACCAATAGTAAAATAAAAACAATATACTACAGTTTAAAAAAACACATATTTGCAGGTTTTATATAAGGCGGTATATTTAAATAAAGGAATTTCAGCCATAAAAATAAAGCAAAAATATTTCCAGGCCCCTCAGTGTTCTCTGAAAACTTCATATTCAAACTCAAGCCAAAATGGTGCTGTGACAGATGTAAAAATTCTTTGGCTAAAGAAATGGCTTTTTGTTTCTTGTTTTTCACACGAATAATATATGTAGGTTTTTAATTTTCCTTCATGGTGAACAAGACCAGGAAAATGTGGAATAAGTTAAATTTCCACTGTTGATTTGGAGGGTTTGTGTTTGTTTGTTTGTTTGTTTGTTTGTTTGTTTTACCTAAAGAGTAGGGAAAGAGGGAAGAATGCAAAGTGTGGTGTGCATGTTAGTGATTGCACGTGTGTGTATATCACATGAGAGATGTGTGAACCTCATCATCATTCACAGCCAGGAATCTATTTATCTGAATAAGCAGAGCTTTCCTTATGGCATTACCCAGAGACAAACATCTGCTCATCTAAAAACAAGCGACGTGACTTCTCAGCTCCTGAAATTGAAAAGGATAGTATTCATCTTCCTTGTGAAGGACTTGCTACATTGGCACTAAATTTAGAACTCAATGGTTCGAAATAAAGATTACCACATTCTCCATTAATCTTCGCATACTCAAAACCAGAAGGGGTCTAGCTGTAGAACATTATGCCATGTTTTCCTAATCTTCTGAAGCCTGATCCCTCTGAAAACAGCTGCCTTTAAATCCCGTACATGTCATCCTTAGGACATACAGAACAAATAATGTCTGTCTTTAAGCCTTTTGTGTATGGTTTTAAATACCCGTCTCTTTCCTATGATTTAAACAATGCTAGGTAAAGTCTGAATGCATACTTGCCCTTCTAGCATAGGTGTGATATTGACCAACCATTACTGATCTATGAAGTTACATCATTAGTGAAGGTCTTCTAAGGCACCATGTGGCTAATTGATGATTGAAATATAATCAAGGAAGTAAGCAAAATGATGCTATTCTGTTGATGCAGGCCAAACAAGTTACCATGCTTGTTGCTTAGATTTTTTTCTATGTCAGGAAGTGTCAGGTGAAAGTCACCGTGATGCATGACGGGAATTCATTCACAGCAAACATTTGATAAGCAACCTTTAAACTCAGCAGAGGGAGAAATTATTAAACCTTGAGTGTTAGCAGAAGAACACATGAAGGAGGACTATGGATTGGCTGATGAGACAGTTGTACATGAGAACAGCTGCTTATCATTCAAAATATATATACTTTACTTCTGTATATGTGCAGTGTCTGGATAATAGACAGGCTTCTGGGACAGGGATATGATATCTGCTGATTGTTCCATTTTTCTCTGCCTAGCTACAGCCAGCTGTTATTCCATACAACTGAATGGGTTTACATTGGCCTATACTACAGAGAATGTTTACAGGTTAATCAACATACCAAGCATGCTCAATGTTCCCAGAAATAAAAATGCTCGATTCATTTGCTAGCTATAAGAAGGGTTTTGTTTGTTTTGATTCGATTTGGATTATCTGTGAAAGCATGGTAAGTATTAAATGCAAATTAAACTTAAAATTTTAGTTGAAATTTTCAACAAGATATTTCCAAAAGCAATGACTCCAAAAATTATGTCAAATTTCCCATGTCCTAACATTTGTGCGCTTTTTATATTTCTACTAGGCTTTATTTGTCTGTGCTAATGGCTGACAATGAAACACCCATTTGGTTAGAGACAATTCTTGTTCAAATATAACACACACACAGAGAAAGAGAGACAGACAGAAACAGAGAGACAGAGAGGGGGAGAGGCAGAGACAGAGAGAGAGGCAGAGAGACAGACAGACACATAGACATTACTAAGGGTAAGATATATCTCCCTTTTTGCCAAGTAGAAATAAAACCTTACAAAAGCAGTTGACTGCAAACCAATCCTGCCCAACCACAAACAGAAACACTCTATCTTCCTGTTTCTGAACCTGTCCACATGGTAGAAACAGGCAGCTTCCTAGGTTTCCTTCTACGACCTGTTTTAGCCTCCGAGACCACAATGTGTTTGATTATGAATGGACATTTGGACCAATATGAGCCATGATTCCCTCTTCTGAGTGTGGGAACAAGTCATGTGGAAAACCCATAGTGTTAGGAACTGTGGATGTAGAGTTAATACCTATTATTTGTTTTCTTAATTTTATCAATACAATTTTAAACTTGGATTCTTTATAGCTTGGAATCAAGTGGTGTTTGGAAACAGTGACTTTGGAAAAGTTATAGAACGGGAACATTAGGACAGTAAGAAAGAAGATCCAGTCAAGCCAGACAGAAGGAGAATAAAGAAGATGGGACTCTGAAGGGATAAAAAACCTGAATAAATGCAAAGGCTTGCAGTAGGATTTATTCAAGTTTCAAAGTTACAGCTCCCACCTCAACAAGAAAAAGTTCTCCTCAAGTTTCTCTGCTTAATAGAGTAGGTCCCCAGAGAATATGAGACTTATTCTCAAGATCTGGGACAAAACATTCACTTTGTACCTAAATAAATATTGTATTCAAGTGTTCCGGCTCAAACCATTTTTTTTTTTAACCATCTGTGTGTGCCTTGACTTAATACCTTTTAAATACTATGGAAAGCAAGACTGTGTGATTGTGCAGCCTGGATATTTCTGACAGAACCTAGTGCCTTGGGAATGTGCTGTTTGATGGCCAATTAATGGTTTTTAAAATAAGCTTAGGGAGTTGACCTCATTTTGTTTTTTATTCTAGATGAAGTTGGATGCCTTGGGAGCTCAGCAGTCTACAGGGAAGGACTGCCCAGGTTTCAGGTGATACTGTTAGCTAGTGGGTCACTTTCCTTTCCTGAAAGCATGCAGATAAGAATACTAGTGAGCTGAAAGATTTGAAATAAAAATAAAATAAGATTTAAACACATTGAAAACACTCAGTAATGACAAATGCAAATATGGTTATTACTAATTGGGTATTTTATTAGTTTCTACTTTAAAAATAGACAAAGTTTTTTTCTGTTTTGAAAAGTAAATTTATTAAGAAAGAAAGAAAGAAAGAAAGAAAGAAAGAAAGAAAGAAAGAAAGAAAGAAAGAAAGAAAGAAGATAAAGGAAGGGAGGAAGGAAGGAAGGAAGGAAGGAAGGAAGGAAGGAAGGAAGGAAGGAAGGAAGGAAGGATGATAGAAAAAAAGAAAATAACCTTATTATTCTGCTGTCTAAAACTCCTTTTTATACTTGATTTTCCATAATGCTATTTAGATAATTGATCTTCTCTTGCAAGAGATCAGGTACAAGTTCTAGGACCCATTTTACAAATCACTTGCAAAGCCTTACTTGATCATAACACAAAACAAGCCAAACACTGTTTCAGAAATTATAGGCAACGAGAAAGATCATTATGTGGAATGCAGTTTTGACTGCTTTAGGAATGATAACTAAAAATATATATTACGTACATTTATTCTAAGCCAAAACCATAACCTCATTGGTTCTTTGAATCTCAGTTAAACTGAGCCAATAACTCAAAAGCAAAACCCAGTCAATCAAATTCCAGCATGGAGGGAGTTCTAGCCCTATAGTTGAAGAGCTATGGCAACTGGTGTCCCTGGGGGATCGGGAGAACAGTTTTCATTTGAAATCTGACCTCTGCTTGCCTGCCTGTGCTCTGGTGGATGGCCCTGCAAACATATTGGCAGTACAAATTGGACTCGGGGTTCAAAATGATCGCACATGAAGTTGAAATTGAGACACTGTTGTGTGAGTTTGGTAGTAGTTAAAGGGGAAAGACAGGAATGGGAATGTATTTGATCAAAATGCATTGTATATATGAAGGAAATTCTTAAAAAATATAAATATATTTTAAGATAAAATATAATTAAGGCCTATTAAATATTTGAAGGTAATTTATTTATTTTTCAGATTTAGCTTCCTTTGAGCATTGTTCCCTAACACCACCTCTTAAGCTGCATTTCATAATAGGCATTCTGCCAGATAGAATAAAAGAGGAAGAGTTATCATTAAAAAAGTTTAAAAAAGTACTCATAAGGATCCCCAATGGAGGAACTAGAGAAAGGACCCAAGGAGCTGAAGGGGTTTGTAGCTCTATAGGAGAAAGAACAATATAAACTAGCCAGTACCCACAGAACTCCCTGGGACTAAACCACCAACCAAAGAACACACATGGTGGGACTCATGGCTCCAGCTACATTTGTATCAGACGATGGCCTAGTTGGTAATCAATGGGAGGAGAGTTCCTTGATCCTGTGAAGGCTCTATGCCCCAATATGGGGGAATGCCAGGGCCAGGAAGTGGGAAGGGGTGGGTGGGTTGGTGAGCAGGGGCAAGGGCAGAAGGGTTAGGGGGAGGGTGTTTTTCGGAGGGGAAGCCAGGAAAGGAGATAGCATGTGAAATGTAAATAAAGAAAATATCCAATAAAAAGGAAAAAAGAAAAAAATCAAAGCCAGGAAAACAAAACAAAACAAACAAACAAACAAACAAACAATATGTTATTCTAATCCCATGCCCTGCATGCCTTTGTCTTTCTCCTCAAAATATTCAGAACTCAAGAAGGACAGTTTAGCTTTTTCTGACCCATGAGGTTCATGATTTTTAGTAGGCATATAGACTTCTAGCTCTATTATAAAGCGACTAGCAATTCATTACACCATTTAAACAAGGCAATCCACTCATGCTATGATATCAGTAATACAATTTGTCATTGCAATTTTTTGGCATCATTTTAAGATAAAAAGACATTAATTTGCAGTTAAAAAAAATCACCAAGCTGTATTATGCATGTGGCCAAAAGTTGTGTTGAATTTTACATCAAGGAACTTGATTGAAATACAAGTTGGGGAAGTTAATTTGGTATTGTGTCAATGATAAATGGCTTTCTTAAGACATTCTTTCTCAGTTTGGTTCCCTGTGGAAATATAAGGCTTAGATGAATGTAGAAATGAAAAAAGTACAATTGAAGAGAGAAGAGAGAGAGAGAGAGAGAGAGAGTGTGTGTGTGTGTGAATGTGTGTCTGTGAGTCTGTGTATGTGTGTATAAAGTGTATATTTGTGTGTGTGCATGTGTGCGTGTTTGTGTGTGTGTGCATGGAATACTCTTTTTTTTTTTTGATTTTTCAAGACAGGGTTTGTCTGTATAGCCTTGGCTGTCCTGGGACTCACTCTATAGACCAGGCTGGCCTTGAACTCAGAAATCTGCCTGCCTCTGCTTCCCAAGTGCTGGGATTAAAGGTGTGTGCCACCACTGCCGGGCTCATGAATACACTCGTACATGAATGGGTGCCAATGCCTATAATAACACAGATATCTGAGAGACACTGAGTGTTTGTTTTTCTTTAAGAATTGCTTTTTACCCAGAATGCTTCACACTGCTTCATATGGATGTGATTTTTTATATTGGCTTTTGAAAGCAGACTGCTAGTGGTGGTGAGACTTACTCCTAGAGGCAGACTTGATAACTCATAGTCTGTATTGCCTTATAGTAATCATGGTTTTCACCATGAGAACATGCAAGTAGTTAAGGCTGTGACTGAATGGGGGAGAGTGGCAAGATTGAGTATGCATCATATAGAATACAAACAGAATAACTTGAGTTTCCTTTTAAACCAGAAAAAAAAATCTGCAACTTTTATTTCATCTCTCTCTCTCTGAGCTATTAAGAAATCAAAACACATCTGCATTAAGAATGAATAAAAATAGCATTTGAAAATAATAATACATATTTAAAATATTCATAATGGTATGTTTTAATGGCCTCATTACAATGATTTGGTTATACTGATGTCAACTCTTATGTTTTCGAAGATGTTCTATAAGAAAAGGAAGGATGGACACCTACAGTTCCACTGCTAGTAATAATTTGATGAACAGTTTGCAACAAAGCATCTCTCTCTCTCTCTCTCTCTCTCTCTCTCTCTCTCTCTCAATTATTATTCTCTTTCTAATCAAGGTAAAAGATTCATTCAATTTTGATATCCATTTTTCATATATAGTCAAAAAGCACTCAGCCATGTCACAGTACAAATGCCTGCTTGCTCTGTAACAGTAGTGCTTACTTCTAAAAGCGTAACCTCCCAGAATCAACCTGGTCTCACAACTAAAGTGAAAGGTACTGGGTGGGTTTGGTTAGTCCTCTGGACAGAAGTCAAGAAGATCAGTTCTTTAAGGAGTGAAAGGCAGAAAACTGCAATGGTTGTATCTCTCTCTCTCTCTCTCTCTCTCTCTCTCTCTCTCTCTCTCTGTGTGTGTGCCTGTGCGTGTCTTTCTGTCTCCCTCTCCCTCCCCCTACCCCCTTCCACTTCCCCCTCTACTTCTCTCTCTCCCTCACCTCACTCTGCCCCTCCCCCTCTCCCTCTCTGTATTATGTGATATGAATATATTGTCAATATATATAAATATATGCATTTGTTGTAATCACATAAAGCCACAAAGACACCAAGCTATGACCAGCAAAGGCATTTCAAGTTGTTTTAAAAATACTAGAAATGACAGGTAAGCATCACTCATAATACCTCAACAATGTATCTGCCTAAACAAGACCTGAAGAAGTACAATACTAGTAGTCATAGTAACAGGGAAGGGAGTAATTCTCACACAGCCTTAACCACTGAGAAAGAGCTTCATGTAACTAAACAGTGCTGAAAGAAAGGGAATTAGTCTTCTCTCGGGATGAACCCCTAATTTGTTATCCAAAAGCAAGTGGTGAGTCCTAAAATCTCTCTCTCTCTCTCTCTCTCTCTCTCTCTCTCTCTCTCTCTCTCTCACACACACACACACACACACACACACACACAAACACACAAACACACACACACACATACACACCACTAAAAGGCCTAAGCAGTATATTGATATCCTTAGACATATATAACAATATCAAAGAAAAGGAGACCACAATTTCATGTAGGCACAAAGAATTAGAGGGTGTTTAAGAGGAAATGCAGGGAGGAAAGGGAAGGGGAAATGATATAATTATAGCTAATCTTAATTTAAATACCTAAACAAAACCCAAGAAATTAAACATGCAGTGTCACTTACCATATCGTGGTCTGAAACGGGTCCGAAACTGGTGACGAAGATGTCGGTCTTCACTTCAGTTACACGCTCTGATGAAGCAGGAAATTGGGCTAGTGAGTATCTATCAACAGATGCTATTAGAGCTCACTATCACACACTCACACCCAAATGGGAAATTTATTGGGCTTTGATTAGCCATTTCTGAATTTGGTCTACTGTGTAGTTCTGATAATTGACTGCTTGCACGTGAAATTTCACAGTTAATATTTTCAAAGGAGAAAAGATCCTAAATATTGGGAGGCTGACTTTCAGGCAATCTCAGCTGCTTCTTAATGAATTCTTAAAGAACGGGCACACTTGCCTAAGTGATGCTGAACCACTTCAGATTATAGAAAGAAATGTGTTACCATAGTAATATGTCTAAAGTTTAAATATTTTTATATAGTCAGACAAATCTTTCAGGTATATTGTCTACCCTTGGGAGGTATAGAGGAGGCATAGCAGGCATTATGGACTTGTTAATGTCTCAAGTGTATGCTTTACAAATGATTACTTTCTGTTACTAGATCATAACTGAATTATCCAAATTACTCCCTAGGAAAAAATATGACAAATATGGAAGCATTTTCAGTTTGGAGGACGAGCTACATATTGTGGCATGGAAAGAGTTAATTTAGCATGCTGTTTCACATTGAATACGATTTTATTATAGTGGCCTCTGATGGCCTATATATAAAGCAGTAAAACATAGTTCTTGCAGTTTCTTGACAACTCAACACAGATCTTTTAAAAGGAACACAGTTACTACCAAGAATTGGAAAATATGACTGGGTAAAAGGAAATGATTTGTTGAGGAGTGAGAACAGAAAAAAAAGGGTTATATAATTTTCATCTACTCTGAAAACTTGCAGTCTAGTCTTTTACAGGCTCCTTTCATGTGTGCTGCCATTTCTAGCTTTATCTGAGGACATGGAAAACATCACCCTGTCTCTGCAACAGTAAAGTCTTTTGTTGATCAAGAGCTACCCTGTCTCTTTCAGCAATTCATTCATGGACGGTTGAGACTCCAATAACTGTATTGCGAAGATGTTAATCTCATTCAACAAAATCAATTAGAGGAGGAAATCTTGCTTCAGTTAACCATTTCAAGTCTTCTTGTCTGAGCAAAAATAGTTCTTTGATATAAAAACAATCCAGTAAGTTTCTTCCTGTGAGCATAATCTCTGGTTCACTCTTAAAGCAGATTTTTTTTTCACAGCTTGTAACAAGAAGACATAGAGTTGTGTGTTAAGATCACACTCCTAATTTTAAGCCTCATCATGCTGTAGCAGGAGAGGCACTGGTGCTTAGCCCTGCATCTCAGCGCTGATACCCATTCTCCACTACAATCTAGTCTCTGCATCCTCTAGATCACCGTGTATCCATCATAGATATTTGCCTCCATATATTCTTAACTATGATTGTTTTCTAATTTAAAGCCTCTCATTATTTTATATGATAACTAAAACTTAGTTACATAGTGTACTTCACTAGAACATGTTCATGCCTGTGAATTCTGTTCATATTAAGATTTCTTCTCTTAGTCACATTTTATTACACTGCTGTGACCAATTTCCAACAAACAATAACAAAGGGAAAAATCAATGCCACATATTCAGAAAAGCAAGAGCATATCATACCTTGTAGTGTCTCTTTTAATTCTTATCTTCTATATCTACAACTTCTATTCTATTTGATACAGTACTCTAGACATATCTTATCAGAAAAATGTACAGGAAGAAAGATAACAGATTTTACAGTCCTGAAAAAATTTACACTTGGAAAATTTACCTTTGACTTTTCATTCTTGAGATGCATGCTCATTTTAGGAATGCTAGCTAATTTGTCTACACTTTGGCATACATTTGCCAACCTGGGGCACTCTCTTACAAATCCATGTCCCTAGTATCTGTTTTTTTATGTGTGAAGACAACTTAGCTTCTATTACAGAAATTTCAAAAGGTAGCTAGTTTAAGGAAATTGGACTGGAAGATTTTTTTTTTTTTTTTTTTTTAACTATCAACCAATTTGGATCATGCACAGTGAAGTGGCCTGAAAGAGTGAAATGAGAATTTACAGGGTACCTTTTGCCCTTTATTCTTTTAAGACTGATTTTAATAGGTGACCAGCTACATAATCAACAATTTTGAAGGTCTAAAATCATATTTATAAAAACCATTGTACCAAGCAAATAAAACATGAAATGTGGTTAGATTTAGGTTCATCGATTGCCATGAATAATTATACCCATGCCATACAGAGAATTGACAAACTTGTAAAGTAATTTACATGAATGACTAAAATTACATTTAAAAAATCTATTTCATCATATCTTCTTCATCCATGGCCTGAAACTAATTTACCATATTAGTTCATAAACTTCAGGCACTTCACTTTATTGTTTAACAGTCACTTGCCTGTTAGATTTGTTCATTTTCACTATATTCCAATCCAAGAAATTTGACCTTAAATTTCTGTGTCCTAAGAATCTAAAATGACTTTCTTACTATATTATATAATCATTTGTTTATCTTTAAATACTTTACAACTACTAGTATCTGACATTTTCCTTTTCATCCTCCAAATGGGCAAGAAGGAAAGAAAAAAGGGAAAGAAAGGAAGGCAGATAGATGGAGGAGAGAGGCAGAAATAATGGAAGGGGTAAAGAAGGAAGGAGAGGAGAAGAGAAGGGGGAAGGGGAAAGAGAAGCAAAGGCAGAAAGAAAAGGAATGAGAGGGGAAGAGAGGGATGAAACCTTAAACAAAGGGAAGAAGAAGGGAAGGTTGGGGAGGGGATAGAAAGAAGAAAAGGGGAAGTGAAAGAAGGAGGAGAGGGGAAGGAAACAGGAGTTGAGTACCTGAAGTTTGCCTATGAGGGATTATGGAGATTAGCAGGAAAGGATGAATGATGTGATAAGAGAGGGAAGATGCACAGCTAAGTGAAACTCAGCCTGCCACTCAGCTCTTGAGAGGCACAAAGCAATTTCAAAAGGAAAATGAACTCTTTCTCTGCCTTTTCCCATCTTAATGCCCATAAGACACTATGGTCTAAGTAAATTAGTCAGTCCTATTGACCTGTTTGTTTCCCAAAGTTCTTCAGGAATACTCTTTCAAAACCATACATAAGTTTCATGTTGAGTTTGAAGTCAATATAATAGATCATGTTTGGGGCTAAAATTAAACCAGTTTAAAAATCCCAAGAAGATATCAAATGGCAAAATTTGAATTACATTTTCATTTTTTTCTGTGACTATCATTATACCATACTTCTTTCATCTCAGTCAAAATTCAGAGGAAAGGCAAGCTCTCTAACCAAAATGGACTTTTCACAATTAGCACGCCAGGAATGCCCTGAGAGGTCTGTGAGTCACTCTTCTTTATAATCCCAATCAGCAAATCTTAGACAAGAGCATCTCTACAAATGAATCTCAGCAAAACTCAGTGGCATAGTTACCTCCCTGTGCAGGATAAGAAGTGGTGACTTGAAACTAATACCTCTTTAAGCTCAGCACCAAGGCTAAGCAGAAATACCCAAGCCTTTAAGTGTTCTGGTTGAGATCTTTAAGCATTGCTAGGGAACCTTATTTTGCCCATGTGCTTAGAAAATATATTCCTCCCAGGTCCTTCTCCTCAATAAAAGTCACAGGTAATGTCAATATTCTATCTATCTATCTATCTATCTATCTATCTATCTATCTATCTATCTATCTATCTTCTATCTATCTACTTATGTATATATCATTTATCTTGTTACCTACCTATCTAAACCAAGGAAGATTAAAATTAAATCATATGCTCAAATACCAGAATTCACTGATTTAATATCACACTAATATGTACTTGGATGATAACAGCATCTTTCTAGAGATCGAATGAAACAACATAATTTGTTTCAATGTGTTCTTCTTAGCATATATCAGCAGTCACAAGCCTTAAATAAGATAGGTAAAAATATGTACAACCAAGCCAAAAACAAATATGACTGAAACCCTTATGTAACTAAAGACTTGGCTGAAAAATATAAATCAATTAAAATAACTTGAGTGGAAGAACTGTTCAAAGATATAAATATTCAAAGAATTTCACAAAAGGTGTTTTCCTTATGAAGGCCATTACTTACCACTGTTATTGCAATTGAAATTCAATGATTTTTTTTAGGTATAAATATATGCATATGTTGATATTTTCAAGGAAAAATATATGATTACTTCATAGAAAATGGAGTCACAATGATGATTTTTTTTTACCTATTTAGAGAACATAATGATAAATCAAAATAATAAATTTTATTTTATTTTTTCGAGACAGGGTTTCTTTGTGTAGCCCTGGCTGTCCTGGAACTCACTTTGTAGACCAGGCTGGCCTCGAACTCAGAAATCCGCCTGCCTCTGCCTCCTGAGTGCTGGGATTAAAGGCGTGCGCCACCAACGCAAATCCTTAAGCAAGTCTACATTTCAGTCGTGTGTCCAAACATATACAACGGTTGTGCCACCTAACTGCCAGGGAACAAATCTCTTTTGATCTGGATTTTCCAACAATGCCAAGACCCCACTGAAAGTATTGAAATAAGGATAGTCAGTGCCAGGAGCATAAGGGATAAAAGCAGTATAGCAAAATTAGAATGACTGTATTCGACTGAGCATATAAGGGGTCCGATTTTAACTCTGATTTTCTTTTAGAAAAGCTATGTGATTTTAGGTACCTTCCTTGCATCTTTATAAATATTTTTTTTGTTTCAGTTCATGAGTGAATAAATAAGAACTCAAATGAAAATTAAAGTGATTTATATCTGTTATCTGTATGAATTAAACTTACTTGTCATTTTGAGTATGCTAAATAGACACAATTCTATATAACAGTAATAAATTGGTGAGAAAAAAACACTAATATTTCTGTTCTGTAGCACATCTCTTAGCTTTATAAATGAAAATTTATTTAAGCAAGACCTGATAGATAGGTACGAGTAGACAGGTGGGTAGATAGATGACTATGTAAGGAAAGAAAATGATCGACATGTCTGTAGCCTGGAGATGCTGATGAACCCGGGAGGAGATAATGCTTTGAAGGAAGTGAGACTGCATTGGAGTGGATGGCAGAAAGCAACCAACCTTTGTACTAATGCCACAGAAAGCCTTTGGGTACCGAAGTAACATTATGCTACTTGAACTTCCAGAAAATAACCGATGCTCTGTGAATAGTGGAGTATAAGAGTGACTCCAATAAAAAGAATAGGGAGATGGGAGAGTTGTGGGCAACGTGTTAGCAATACCCATCACAACAGCTTGTTTAATGGGGCATTAGCCACATGTTCGATGAAATGCTGTCAACTGAGCAATTCAGAAATATTCATTGGGAAAGTTTTTATGCACTCTTAATTTATGAAATCCGATATTACAACCAAACGAATAACATTATTCAGCATCATAAAATTAATGCAAAAATCTTAGTTTAAAATGGTGCTACTGAAAAGCTGACAATATTCTGGGCCAATGTATTGCACTGGCCAACATTTATCTCCTAGTCTTACTATCCTAATGCCATAGAGGGGGGGAAAAAAAAAAGAAACTCTTCTCTGGTTGATTTGTAAATCAACCTAATTTGCTTGTGTTTACCAACTAAAACTGGATATAAAGTATAGTTATGTGTTAGGACACCTAACAAGTCCTTGACCATGTAATGGTTTGGAATTTAGGGAGCTCAAATGATACAAGCATCTATGTGGAAGAAAGATTATTTCTTTCTTCCACATAGATGATTTATAGATGACTTATACCTCATTTCCACTGAAATTTTTCTTCTTTCTATTTTCTTAGCATTGGTATCTTCTGGGAGAGTGCTCACTTGACGGAAAGGGTTTACATGGTAGTCTTGGAAAAATAATTTATTCTTATATGTATATGTCTATATAAAATTTTGAGATTGGGTATCCCATGTAGTATTTGAGATCTATGATAACAGCATAGCAATACTGAGTAATATTCCACTACATAGAAACCAGCTCTCTCTTAAATTCAAAGTAGTTCTCTGTAATTCATAACTCTCAGACTCTTCTTTCAAGAAAATTGTGTAAATTTTCATTTGTAAAGTTCACATTCTACCATAAAGTGAAATAATACACAGAAAATATTTTAGAGACTCCACCATGGAACTGAATAAAGATGGGAAATGCAAAGGATAGAAAAAGGTTAATTATAGGGTCAGAAGAAATTACCCATTACTGTTTTCTAGGACTGGCCTTTGTGACCTGAAGCTAGTCTCAGTGTTTCCTTTCATCGCAGAGGAAACTTGTGGGCATTGGTCATGTAGATGATTGACATACAACAAGAAAGGTTAGAGTAGAATGTTTTTAACCATGCTGTAACACTCCTTAGTTAGCTTAGAGATCCATTACGTAAGTTGGATTCTTGAGTCGACTGGAGATCTCAACTAGTAAGGATTCAGAGTGATGCTCTGTTCATTGAATCGTATTTCTTGGGGCTTTGGTAGCTGTCTTTCTCTTGAAATACAACTATGTCACAGACTGTCTAGATCTACTATTCCTGTGGAAGGATGTTGCATTTGCAAATATCTGAACATCTGTTCCACGGCTTGCATTCAAGTTCCAAAAAAACTATAATAAATTTAAAGTGAAGGATTCAAAGTGTAGAAATGTTAAATACTCTATTTAAGATCATTTTCTTATAAAATAAATATAACACCAACGAGAAGAGTTTAAATAAGCAGAACCCTTTACATTGCTTTTTTGATATTTTTAATATATATAACCTATTAAATTTATCTAACACTTAAATTGTGAAAGATATATAAGCTGTTTGAATTTTTTCCAAACACAAATACAAAATCAGTGCTTTAATGTTAGTTAAACATGAATATAATTTTTCTCTCTGATCTCAATACTACTCAGGAAGTCAAATAATCATGAAAGGTTTTGTTAATACCAGCTATCTTATAAATTAGGCAACTAAATTAGATTTCTAAAAGAACTAAAATAGTCCTTCTGTGGCTGTGACATTTCACATTGGATTCTACTTCTTCACTATCAAGTCTATTTTTATGCACTATCCACCAGCGGAAATAACAATCTCTAACAGTATTATAATTTGAAAAGCAATCGCCTTTAAGAACTTCTGCACAACTCAGGCCTACCACTTAACTACACAGTTCATTGACATGTATCATCTTTGTGTCTGGTTATTTTGGGGTGTTGATACTTATTTTATTTGCAAGTCTTCTTTTAAAAAATGAAGTTCATAAATTAAAATTTTAATTTAAAATAAAAGTAAATTTTAAAGAGAGTATTTTAATATTTTCCTCATATCTAGTGACTTAAACTTTTAACAATTGCACAAAATATACTCACTTTTGCTTTCTTTTAGTTTTCTACTTTTCTAATATTTGAAAAAAAAATGTAAGTGTATTCCCTAAGAAACAAATACAATTTTTTTTCAGTGACAAAGAACTTCAGCCAAGTTGTCTCTTTCAAACTGAGGTTTCTTGTAATCAATTAGTTTCTTGTTAACAATCAGTCTAAAAAATTGTATACAGGTTTGACTAACTCCAGACTGGGAAATTATTTTGTTTTAACCTCTTTGTTCATTTTGAAACAGGAGGGTGTCTTATAGCAGAGCTTGACTGAATTTATTTTGGCACCTGTGATCACTTTGAACTCCTGATTCTCCTTCCTCCATGATAAAAGATAAATTAATTGTACTCTTTTAGTTAGATTTTCTACTCCTGTGATAACCACCATGACCAAACAAAGCTTAGTGAAGAAAGCACACATTTCCACATCATACTTCCTCACCAAGAGAAATCAAAGCCATAACAAAGTTCAGGCTAACCTAGAAGAAATAGCACATTTACAAGTCATGGGACAATGGTTTTCAATGTCAAGCTTCCTTACGTATTGCTCCGAATATTTTCTTGCAACATGCAAGACCACTTGCTTGGGATGGAAGCACCTGAAAGCTTCCACCTGGATCATCAATTAAGAAAATACACCACATGTAGGGTACATGCCAATCTAATGGGGGACATTTTTTCAATTGAGTTTCCTGTTTCCAAATGACCTTGGATTGCATTAAGTTGACTTATAAGAGTAGCCAGTCCAGAATCGTAGATTAATTCTTCAATACGAGACTTCTAAAATCCTTTGAGTATCTATGGTTCCCAATGGCTCAATGAGTTGCTTAGACCCTTATTAACAATTTTTTCCTCTAGCAATAAAATAAATAAAACAAGATAAAAACCAAAGAATTTAAATAAATTAATACTGAAAGCACAAAGAAAAATTATTTAATTAGATACCGTTACTATGTAACAGGGATACAATCACTGTCTGTCTAAAAACCTATAAATTACTTTTTTACTCAGCCACCTATGCTGGTAACATTAGAAATGTTCACTTATATCTCATTCATTGTCTTTCCTTAGCTGCGTGGTTTGGTGAGGAAATCATGGAGAGCTATCTATGTTTCCATGCATTCTTTGTTGCAATTTTTAAAAATAAATTTAGAAATGGTTAACAACATTTCCAAGAAACACCAGAAAGAGAGAAGAGTGAGAGCAGTTTTTGTCTGCCATTTCGTTGTGACTTCACCAAGATTTGTTGTTCTCTACCGTCCCCTGTTCTCCATCTCATTCATATTCTACTTAAATGTGGATTTAGTGGAATTTGTTCTTGAAAGAGTGAAATGAATTTGTTTTTAGATGAAAGTCTATTTTAAAAGGCAACTGCCTGAAGCATGGCGAAGAAGACAACTTTAGGCTAATGAGGAGTGTAGTACAGTATAGTACAGTACAGTACATTTGCTGTATGCTATTCTGATTTATAGTGAGAATGAAGCATATCACAAAATGGAAGGGGCCTCCTCCGTTTTTATGAAAGGATTAAAAAGAAAGGCTATACCTGAAGGGCATTGCTTGTATTGTTTGTTCTTAAAGCCCCTGAAGAGTTTCTTCAGCAGTAAGCATTAGATCTCTGTCAGTGGTTTATTGTTTTACAATTCCAGAAACTGGAATGGCACCTATATAAAGTCAAATCCAATTTCACCCAAGTCTATTCAGTTCCTAAGTTGGGGAAAAGTCGAGAACATCCAGGCATCCATAGTTCATTTTAACACATGGAATAAAATAGAAAATGGATTCCTTGGGAACTTCATATGTGTTCCTGCTTACAGACAAACACAAGAAGCTCTATGTCTCTACCTCTGTCCAGCCTCGTCACCTCTGCTTCAGAATTGTCTCTAGACCTGTCAATCATACTGATGCTTCTTTTGTTCCCACTCCTCATCTCCTAGCCTCTGTTTGCTTTCTACTTGAAGTTATCCTTTTTTATCTTCCAGTTCTTTCTGATCTTCAATCTTTGCTTCTCTATGTCACACTTCTACTCTTGAACTTGGTGTATTCCAACACTCTTTGAATTACCGGGTGGACAAAGAAGATTCTCTTGTTTTCTTGCCACGAAAGCAAGAGATTATAAATGAGAAAGAATCTAGTAATTGTTGATGATTCATTAAATTTTCTAGCTACTCATAATTTGAATTCTAGTTTTCTCATCAAATACAATTACTTTGTATTTGATGTATGCCTTTCAGTAGCTCCTTAATTTCTTTTTGTTCTTTGTGCATTAAAGTCTTAATGCTGTACTTGTTCTAATCATTTAAGTTCACCTATGTGCAACAAAAAGCCCACAATCCCTGTCAGAATATTTCTATTCATGTTATAATTCTACTTTGTTTTCCTTTGGTTGACTTTTGGCCCTAGCCTTTTAAAATGGTGCAATGATATCCTCAAGTTAATTTCCAATACCTGGATTTATAAAGTAATGGATTTCATTCCTAGTTCCATCCTGGTATACACTCTCAAATAATAAAACTGAATAAGTCATGCAGGATCTGCTTAGGGAGGAATTCCGTACATAATGTTAAGTTTCATTATCGTTCTGTAAGGATACTCGGGACTAAACTCCTTGCCTTTTCACAGTTTTTACCATAACAAAGAAGACAGCAGGGCCCTTTTCTAGGAGTATGTCATCTCAGATATAACCATGCACAAACTCTGGGGAAACTTTTGCCTCATTTTCACATAAGATCTTTATCTGCTTGAGACAAGATATGCGAGTGGGATGGGAGGGAAGGGAGATACTCAGGGGAGGCCTCCACCCTCTCAGAGGAGAGGGGAAAGGGTATAGGGGAAGTACTGTTTGAGGGGGAACAAAAAGGAGGTGGGGAGCAGCAATCAGGATATCAAGTGAATAAATAAATAAACAAAAAACAAACAAACAAAGGGAAAATATTCTGCTCTTCCCTTCCATAGTATTTTCTTTTGAAAATAAATGAATTATGTAAAAAAAAAGTCATAATGATAATATAGATAGGGAGCCCATTTTGTTGAAAGAATTTATTACTAACCACGCCATACTTGAATTATCTGAAAATTGTAGCAAACATAAAATTAAATACTTTATACTCAAAGAAAATAAGAGCATTTTGATTTAAGCAGTCGGTATCAAAGTTATCCATTTTCTGTAAATTCATAGCTGACTATATTACAAAATCAATGACTTGGAAGTATAATTCATATTCTAACTACAATTAACATCAAAATGTACACAAATTGTTTTAACCCTAAAAGAATCACATATTTGTATCTTAAAATTAAGAATGTCGTCAAATGTATAAAATAAGGTGATTTCACTATATTCCAGGCCAACATTTAAAATAGAAACAGATTTCACCTGTTTTCCTTTGTTTTTATAACCATCACATTGTTTAATTCAGCATTTTCAAGAATGTAAAATAGCAAAATTAATTCTAGATATTAAAAGACATTATTTTTAAAATGTATTTTTCTAGATTCTGAATTTCTGTTATCTTGCAAGAGTATACCTAGTCTTTATGGAATGAAACACTATTTTTGTTCATAGAAATAAACCACAAGTCTGTTTTACTATTTTCAGAGATAAAGTGATTATATAAACTTTAAAAAATATTATTCTGATAAACTAATGTAGTCATTTGTTTAAGAAAGTCACAGTGGGAGAGGGTGAGCTTAATCTTGTGGAAACTTGATGCCCAAGGGAAGAAGGACGCTGGTGGGGGTGAGGTGGGTGGGTGGGCAATGGGGAGAGGCAGCAAATATGTGTGAGTGTGTGTGTGTGTGTGTGTGTGTGTGTGTGTGTGAGAGAGAGAGAGAGAGAGAGAGAGAGAGCGAGAAGAGAGAGAGAGAGAGAGAGAGAGAGAGAGAGAGAGAGAGAGAAACAAAACAGGGGATCAACTTTTGGAATGTAAATGAATAAAATAATTTAATTTAAAAAATCTCCTGATACCATAGTTCTCAAATGTTCACATTAAATATACACTTTAGGCTGTTTCGTCATTTGCAATATATATGGCTCTCTGTAGTTCAAGTGTGCATAGAATATGTTTAGTAAAAAGTAAGCATATATAAGTGATAATAATCAGCAGTAATGCCTTGTTATTTAGACTCCAATAAGAGTACAAGCACAACTGATCATTAAAGCAAGTGTGTGAGTGTGTGTGTGTGTGTGTGTGTGTGTGTGTGTGTATGTGTGTGTGTGTTTATATAAAATCCTTAAACTGAATGCCACATGCACACCTTTCAGAGGATATTCATACATACAAAATAAAGTATCAAATATGATTTCATAAACCAAAATGAATGAAGGTTTGGCATATGAGGTTCATTTTATTACTATTGTAAGGATCAACCTGGGACAGCAGGATGGACAGTGAGTAGGAAATGCATATAATTTGTCAGCATTTTCAGAAGACTTCACCTTTTTTATCTGTATCAACCAACCAGTGAGTACTTGGTCTCTTAGTTTTAATCTTCGTAATTTATTTAAACTGTATGCCATGAGAGCAATTGTTTTAGAGACAATTCAGATGCTTATACATACAATGACATTATATTACTACTGCATTAGGAACAGAGCTGTGCTGTCTGCTTTCTCATACTCTGTCTCAAATGTAAGGTTTTATTTTTCTTGACAATGAGTCTTCTTATGCTACCTAGGTGGCTTTTGAAACACTAGACTCAATGTGTCTACCCTCTTTCCTCATAACTTTTAGTATCTGACTTTATATATAACACATAATATTATACTCAGCAACTTTAGAATAATATTTTCTCCCCAAGGATTTGAAAGAACACAAGATTGAGACCAAACCTAAAGAGATAATCATGTACAAAAATTAATGTTTGAACCTGATAAGAAAGTATACTTGGTAAGAAAAAAAAAAAATATATATATATATATATATATATATATATATATATATATATATATATATATATATATATTTGCAAACTCTGAAACTCTGACATTTCTCTTAACATGTGATAATAATATGCAAGCTATGTAATTTTAATGGGGGTCTGAGAATGTGACTCAGGAGTAAGATATGTTAGCATGTGCCAAGCCTTTCATTCCAGTCCCATTTCTGAACAATAGTGAATGAATGAATCTAAATCCATGATATCATTTTTTTGAAAAGCAGTGTTTGAGTTCTTCAGCTTAGTTTTCTTTATGTGTTCTAACTTAAAAGGAGGCTTTTTATACTGCTAATTAAATATTACTATTGGCTTCTGCTGCTTTGAAGGTGACAAATCAGCTGTAACTTAGAGTTATAGAGTGGTTTGTTGGTTTCTTGTGAGACTTGGAATTTCAATTCCTTTCCTTGCTTTATTTGTTTTACTTTAAGACAAATATTTTGATATGGCTTCAATTGCCTTTACTCAAATATATGAGGTGGTGTGTTATTTTTTCAGGGATTATTGTGTGTGTGTACACATACATATGTGTGTATATCTAATATATATATATGAAATCAAACATGAATATCTCCCAAACAAATTCATTAGTCAATTAATCAACTAATTATTTTTAAAGAAGCATTAAAATTTACTAAAGAGAATGAAAGAATTACATTCAAATACAGGGTTAAAAAATAAAATATTACCATTTGTTTTATTCACTTTTGATCATATATATGGGGTCATATAACACAAAGATATGATTGGCTACACAATCTTCTAAAATAAGTATTTCCAGCATAGAATTATAGATACCCTTTTGAATTCAGTAAAGATATAAGAGGTGAAGTTATTAAATCTTATACCAAAAGGGAGAATATTATCTTCATTTTTGTACAATCACTTTATTAGACAGAAAAAAATTGTTTTTACAAAAATATGTATCTCTTTTGTGTCATTGTGAGAATTTTGTGACTGTTCATTACTATATATAGCTATGTGCACAAAATGATCTTAGTAAATTAAATTAGCACTGAGTGGAGTTTTAAAATATGATGAATTATCAGTCAATATGCTAACATTTTTATCGACTGCTTGAAGAGAAATTAGAGATAATTAGGTAAATATTTAATAATACTAAACTTTCTCAAAGAAAAATGTGAGAGTGCAACTCACCTCCCAAACCTGGTCTCAGACGATTGTCATAACCATCCAGCAGTCGGTCCAAAATCCTTGTGAAGACAGTGGTGTTGTCTTTAAGTTCATCTTGGGAGGGCTGTCCATAGCTGAGGGATGGTTATAGAAAATAATAGCATCACATTTCCACCAAAACCTCTTCCGATTCAATACCTTCTTCAGAGTTTCTTACTTTATTTGCTATTGGGAGTTTGACTGTCATTACGACTCTGGTCCTTGTCTCCTGTGTGGCCTCATTGGTAGTAGGCTTTTAGTTTTAATATAGAAAATGAGTTCTAACTCTATGTTTTCAGGTCTCAGCACAGCAAGTTCTAGAAGAGACATATCTTCTCTGAGCAAACAAGACTGTTAACTCATACTGCAAGAAACGTTTTGGAGTCCTTGATCTAAATTATTTATCATCTACAGATGTATATCTATATGTGAGTTACACAACGAATTTAAAGGTTCTTTTTTATTTTGTTTGCAAATTTTTAAGTATCAAAACTCCTTCCATTTCCTTTCCATATATTTTTGCTTTTGATTTTTTTTGGATGTTCTTTTGAGATATTTAGGAAAGGAAGATACATAAATCATTTATTATGTTATTTATATTTTTATGAGTGTATTGATTTCCCTTAAGATGTATGAAACAAAGAAGATTTATTCAAACCTTTATTTCCTTTAACTTTGGTCATTTTTGGGCTTAGACATAGTAGAACTGTTGGGAAAAGTCGACACTTGATGTTAGATGCACTCTAGATATAAGGTGGCATCATCTTTTAAGACGCAACTACTTAAGGGCAAAGCAGAGGTCAGAAATGAGTTTTTTTCACTTTCTGGAATAAGACTTTATTTTTAACCTTCTATAGAGGAACGGTCATTCCTGTTCTTTCTGTTTGGAGCTATAGTTTCTTAGTATTATATTTTAGCTTTCAACCACATAGGGCTTCACTTCCCATAACTGGTGTTTCTTATACCAACCAGTCTATTATCTATGCAGAGTTAATCGTGTTTTATGTAATGACCAGCATGACACCTTCAAATCCTCAGAGAGAAGCAGTTTCTATCTTAGAAAAAAATTACACTTGCTGACAAATATCAGTGAAAACTCTGACCTTGAATGAAAACCTTAAGTGGGTACAGGGTATAAAAATTAAGAAAGGGTAATAAATCTATATACTTTATTTTAAAATTTTTCTATTCTTTTTGTTTCACTTGTACATAGTTATATAGTTAATAAATAAATGTGAAAAAAATAATGGTGTTTTAAACAAGAATTCACTTCTTTGACAGGGATACCAAACATAATCTATTTCGCCTCAGAAACAAATGCTGTTTTGCAAGTAATTAATTTTGTATAAGCAAAATTCAGACCACTTCTCTTTTTCTTAATTTTATAAAATTTTATTTAAAACTTGCAGATAAATAAAACACCATACACTAAATGAACCACAGTCAATAGAAGGGAATAAGGAAGGACTGAATGTAGATAATGGCCACTTTAAAGATGCAAAGTTAATTTGTTTTTCTAGTACTGATTCTTTCATGGATAAATGCATAAAAGATATTCAATACTGAAAGTATAAACTTTAACAGGACTTTTTACTGCTTCTGTTCTGAATGCCTATCCAAACTGTATAGAAATTAACTGAGTTGTATATACTTTCAATGACTGCTTTTCTGAAAAAGTTTTAATTTGATAGTTATAAGTAAAATTTCTCTATGGTACTAAATATATGGAATTTATTTCCACAAAACTATTTTTCATTCCATAAATTAAACATTAATCCATCCATGTCACACAGATTAAGAGTTTATTCTCATTTGGCAAAATTAAAAACCTCGCTGTTTCATTTTGTTTCTTAAATCAAGTTCTCAGTGAGCTTGTGACTTCTTGCGCATCTCATTGGCAGATAACAGCAGTAAGGTAAAAGCAAGATCGGTTTTCTGAAAGTGAATACTTGTAAAAATTCAATGTCACAAAACCAAATGCCATCCATCATCTTTCAAGGACACTGGAAGGTCATCTTGATAAAGACAAAGAGATGCGAACACACCTAAGGATTTGGGAAACTCTCCATAGAGAAAACTCTTAGGAGAAAGCAATGAAATTAGGAAAGAAAAGGTGATGAGTTAGAGAAACATCAGAAGGTGGTTAGACAGCTAACACAACCCTCAGAATCCCTGGTATCTGTTACCTTTATCTGTGCATGTGTTTCCACAGCTTATGTAAAACACAAGAAATTGTTTAAGCTTATGAATCTTGCTGTCAGCAATTGTTTGAATTGGAATGCAAATGTCAAAGAGATCAGCCCCTTCCCAAACAAAACCAGCCCTGTTATTCCATTTGGAATGGGAATCTTTCTTTACTGTGATTTTGTAATCAGGCTCATGTTCAACCTTACATCTAATTTCCTATTTAAATTACAACTGCCACAGAACTCTAGGAGAAGAACTAAAATGACTTTGGGGGAGAATAAATACTAACAACAACACAGAGTGCCCTAAACTAAATACTCATTTTGAAGAGAAATGTCAGTTACTGAACGTGCTTTTGATTCCACATGAACAACTCTGTGATAAAACAGTGTGCACCAACTCCATCTACAGGGCATTATAATAGTAACACTCCATATAATTTTTCAAAAATCACTGATTTCTTAACTCCTGAAATTAAGAGTATCAGGCAGCAATGTGCATCTTGCTCTTCTGATATTTGTTTATGCGATAGTACTAAAGAATAACGCAGCCAGCATCTCATTTTAAACCAATCCTCAGAAATTTCTGCCTTTCCAGATGATTTCATATCTCTGATTTTTACTCATAAAGATTCACTTCCTATTACACTTCAAGGAGTTTAGGATTTTATTATAAGCTGAAGACATTTTAGTGAGGTACAAGAATAGACTAGACAAAAAAACTACTAAAGTAGAGAACAATATAAAATATTTGATCATTTAGATAGCTGCTATTACAATCTCGTGTTCTTTATTGGATCATTAGAAAATACATTTATTAGTTCAACTTACTGAAATTTATTCACAACATTTCTTCTTAGTATTAGATGAGCAAAATTTAATTTTTTATCTAGTATTTTACAACAATCATCTGGTATATTCTATCTCTATTGATTTCATTAACCATGGTTTAAAACACAATATACATGTGTTTATAGTCGTGTGGCATTCAAGTTATAAATATTATTTTAACTTATTTTTATTCTAAAATATTATTTTAGCTCCCATGCTTTTGTGAGTTACTCTATGATTTTGCAAATGGTTAGAAAATTTCCCGTTGAAAAATTAACTTATAACTATCTAGTAACTTTTCCCATAAATTAGGAAATTATATATTTTTTGCTCGGTTACAAATGAAAACTAAGAAGTTCAGTTTCAGACTTAAGAGTTGAATTCATACATTTCCTAGTTTAAGTTTAAAAGTAAAGCTTGTTAAGTGTATTCTCGTGAGCATCCAAACAAGAAACTTATTTTCATGGTCTATTCTTCTTTAGTCTTAGCTGACATTTTATTGCAGTAAAGTTTTCTGAATTCCCTTAGTCATGAATTCATCCATGGGCAATTTTCTTCCCCCTGATGGAATAAATAAAAAATTACAGAAATTGTCATGCAAATTTTAAAGAAAATGCCCCCACCTTCTTCCCGACAGTGTGCTCAGAATGAGGGTCCAGGCCCAAAGATAGTCAGAGAGACCCCGACTTTTCTTCATCACGGGCTTGCACAGCTGAAAAGTGGAATAAGTAGAGATCAATGTGTCTTGCAAGAAACATCAGGTTATAACCACTAGGGCTGACTGAGGCAGTTCCGATGAATGCTTTGAAGTCAGGAAATGACCTCACTGGAATATGACACTCATTGGAAGCAATGGAAACCTGGCCCATTCACTCCCCACCTTCCGTACCACCTTTACATTCAGAAATGTACCAGTATTTTAATTTTTCTTATAAAAGTTGAAATGCTTTCAGGTGACAAAATTACTCAACACAAAGGCTGTGTGAGTTGGTTTCTAGAGTAGCCTTTGCATTTCCATTACTTGCTGATTTATTCTTTTTGCTGTTCATTGTCTTTAAAAAAAAATGACCTTTCTGATTCAGGTCCCTGTGGCAGAATCTGTACTGAAAGGTTTAAACTTGGTGTCTCTAACAGAAGGGCATATGGGTACTTGGGATCTGGTAGGCTAACACCTCTGTTGACAGAATGCATCACTGAATTCTGGAGGT
>LR750048.1:961400-1046139 GCA_902729485.2 Mus minutoides
CACACACACACACACACACACACACACACACACACACATCAATGCACACAAACATACCCACACATATCTTGTAAGCATCCTTTAATTTCTTCCAGGGTGCTGCTAGAAAACACTTTGTCTCCAACAGATGGAAGCTTAAGTGGTTTGCTTTGCATGAAAAGGAAGGGATATTTATTCCCACTTAGGTAAATTGCAATCAATCATTATCTGATTGTTGAACTTGGATATGGTAGGAGGATACTGGAGGAATAAATGAGTATGGAACAGAAGAGTTATAGAAATTTCTATGTGTGTGTTATACATTCGCATAATTATGTGTGTATACATAATTATTAAGCCAAATTTTAAAATCCTGAGCACTACCTGGCTAAAAAGCAGATGTAGTTACTTAAATGCACTGAAATTAATCCTGGTCCTACTATGAAAACTATTACATGTATTTTATTTTCCCACTCTCTTGAATCTTAACTCCTTAGTAGGGTCAATAGTGAATAGACGGAAGCTTTATAAAACCCAGTTTTTTTTTTATATTAAGCATTCTCTAGCTCCATGTGGTATGTATGCCTTTAAATACATCAACAAAATGCTTTCCACACTCTCCCGGATCATTCCAATCAGTAAGAACCATCACAGACAGTCATGTAAGCAGGGAAGCAGAATTCGTTTAGAATGAAATTATGTAGAGATAAGCACTGTGAGCTTCCTCATAGCGTTCTCTTAATTTAGTGACCAGTTTTGACACACAGGAGTAGAACATGACAGGGTATCTTGGATAAATATCATTACGTTAAAATATTGCATCCAAATGGCACAATGGTAATTCTCCCTTTAAAGCATGTTTTAACATCTGTTTTGAAGAGGAAGCAACTTCTCTTAACCCTATTAATCTCCACTGATTCTAGAAAGGGAAAGAAAGTCTTGAATGGGTGAGAGAATGAGATTCCCATGCCAAGACAGCATAGCTTTTGCACTCTTCTCATATTTGCAGAAAAACAAACCTGCCCTGCCACTTCAGTTGTGGAGGAAGAAAGTTTCTTGCGAATACAAACATAACAGTTGAAAGGGAGCAAGAAGCTGTCTCTTGCTCCCTTTCCTCCTCCATCCTTCCCCTCTCTAGAAGCATGCTCCACTACCCACCTCCCCTGCCACCCAGAGCAAGTAAATTCAGCTTCTCATTTCCAGAATGGGAGAGACCCCTACACCAGAGGGCATTTCAACTGCGGTGGCTGGAAAGGGGAGAAGAGACGTGTTCAAGCATGGTGAGCCAGTCTTCCCTAGAATGGAGCAGGGTGACAGGTTTTTTTGGTCCTAACCTCTTAACTTTAGCTGATAGCAACCCCCAGAGCCACTCCCCAACTCACCGCAGCTCCCCTTGGACAGGAAAGAAAAAAAAAAGAGGAAAAGAAAAGAAAAAAAGAGAGAAAGAAAAAAGAAGAAGAGAGATCAAAACAACATGTCACCACCCACCCCTCAGGGTACATTCTAATCTGCCTTAAAGAGGAGAGCAGGAAGAGAGAGAGAGAGAGAAATCTACTCCTATACGGCTGCAGTTTTCACCCTGAAAGAAGAAAACATTCCTTGTTTCTACCTGCTCCCAGCTTCAGCTCCTGTCCTGCTCCTGCTCGCTTCCCCGCTAGAACATCTCTGCCTCTCCAGCTAGGACAAAGGCAGGTTGCAAGCTCTGGGCGATCGCGGTCCGAAGTCTCACTTACCTCGGGGCCCCCTCTGGGCACCGGATCGCACCAGACCCGGGAGAAAAGTGTGGGAGAGAGGATCGCGGTGAGTCGGAGCTGCGCGAGTCTGCGAGCGAGCGCGGGCGCGCCGGGCGGAGGGCGTCCTCGCGCCGCGCTCACTCACACGGTCTGAGGCATCATGGACTCTGTGTGCTCCCGCACTGGAGATTTCATACCCAAATTTGCTTCCCAATATCCAATCTGCAGCTATACAACAAAAGATTTCTCTGTACCAAGACAGTAGTAATACGTCCCAGCGCAAACCGGATGTGAAATAGGCGGTGACTTCATGCCAGAGAGATTTTATTTTAGAAAGGAAGGTGGTACCAGCCACTGGATCTGGACACCAATCCGCCCATTTTTTATATGCAGCGCAATTTAACTTGCACTCTGGCCCTAATCCCCATCTCTGTAGCTGCCGGCTCAAATCCTTCTTCAATCTGCTGCAAGCATTCCTCTATTTTGGGGGGGAAGGAGGGCTGAAAAATGGGGGAAGGGAAGGGTAGAAAGGGTTAGACATGGGGGCCACTCTTGGGATCTTTTCTCTCTTGAGATTTATG
The DNA here is from genome assembly GCA_902729485.2 of Mus minutoides. NCBI lineage: Eukaryota > Metazoa > Chordata > Mammalia > Rodentia > Muridae > Mus > Mus minutoides. Next base: position 963,694 of record LR750048.1, read on the forward strand.
CGCACACTCTCCTAAGGTGTGCTCATTAAAGCACAACCCATTCTTGTAACTCTGCTCCCTCTGATCAAATATTTAACCACTGCATACATATGAATGAACGCAAGCTACGAAGCAGGGAGATGTAGGCTTACACGTGTGGAGAGCGCTCTGTCCTCGACTTGCTCTCCCTCGCACACTCCCACACGTATGGCTAAATCCCTGCATGTTGCAGAACCAGGACGAGTGAGGGACAGCAGGAAGAACCCTGTCTGCTAGGGAACGGGCCCTGGGCTCAGAGTCCTTCATACTTTGTCAGATTCTGAGTGCTTTACATCCCCGCCTTTCATCTACAGCATAGAGGACAGCCAGACAGGCTTCGCAACCCGGTTTTTAACCTTTGCACAGACGCCCTTAACTCTGAATTTTGCAAGGTTTTCGAACATGGAATATTTAACTTCACATAAATCATTTCTGAGTTTGAGAGGCATAGCTCCATTTCCGGAAACATGCCTTTGCCCTGAACTCCATCGTTTTCGGTTCAGAAAAATGGGGTGGGGGGTGATTTTTAGAACTCAGTGGGTGGAAAGCTACTTTTTTTTTTCTTCTCTGCCCTCTTTTCTTACCTTCCCTGGGAGTTATCCACTCACAGATAACAGATACGTGCTCTCTCTGTGTGTGTGTGTGTGTGTGTGTGTGTGTGTGTGTGTGTGTGTGTGTGTGTTCGACATGTTACTGAGGGATTTTCAGGGACTGAGCAATGACTGTGGTTCCTTGCTCCGGTTTTGTGAATGGCTTCTAGCTCAGGTCATGGGTGCTGTCTTCCTAAGGGTGCTAGTAGACAATGGCCAGCACCTCCAAGAGCTGTTTTTTCAGCACTTTAAAACCACATGGGGAGGAGGTGCTGAAAATAGGAGGCATCCTCACTCATGTCATTCATACTTCTGGTAGATGAAGTCTGAGTTTGGGTAAACCTCCTGACCATTTTCTTCTAGTGGACTTCTGGCCCAGGAGAAATTTAAAATAGAGGCTGAATGTTGTCCAAAACATTAAGGGGGGGGGGGTGCTGATTAGCCAGCACCAAACAGTCCTGTGTTTAGCATTCTACAAGTTGTTCTTGGAGTATGCTGCAAGGGAATCAGGTTATAAGATGAAACCTTAAGCTAGGCAGTTGCAGTGATGTGACCCTTCACAGTCAAGGACCACATTCATAATGTGACTTTGTTCTCTGACTTTGGGGGATGAATTGCTAACAAGGAATTTTGGAGATAAGCGTTTGCCAGCAAAGCACATAACAAGGGTAGATGCACTCTTAAATACCAACGAATACTGCCATTCCCTCCTGTGGCAGAGCTCCATTTATCAATTAGTTACGTGTTCACTGGGCAGCTTGTAAAGCAAAACTGACTTTACTGAAGTTCTGAAACCCCAAGTTACCAACTATAAAGCACTTCCTTATCTCTCTACAATCTGCTAACATTCCATAATTCCAGTGCCTTAAAAAATAGTCATAAAATATGACATTTTTAATGTCTTTCCTTCTCCTAACAAAATTGTTGTAACTCCTTTTAGAGTTCTCAACAAATTGGGGGAAATTTTGGCTTTTTTCTTTAATGTGACACAACTAAATCTCTCTATTGATTATGATTTTGCAAACACTTGGCTCTGAAATGTTATTGTTTGAGAAAACTCTCTGTGAACAATTTCAACTATGTACTGCTTTATGTACCACTACAGCTACATGTAACTCTACAGCATTTCCATACCCTAGAAAAATACATTAAAAATTATGGAGCTAGAGTGTTAATGCAGAAATAAAAATGCCCCTTAAAATAAAAACCTAGAACAGATTACTTCATTATCATAAAATATATTATTTAAAATACAGATAACTTGACAATTTCCAAAACATTACCCAACATTCGAAACAATTAATGCATTTATAGTTTCCCATCGGAGATATTAATATATCCCCATATTTCTAGATATAAAACACAAAAATTAATAAGAAGAAAACTATTTTTATAATGTCCCATTCCATCAATGATTTTTGACAGCTGCTGGCATTATAGTTTTCCTGTTACATCTGGAATAAATCCTGTCAAATTGTCTATACCTGACAAAGTAAGTTATTGATGATTTCTAGCATTTCTGAGTGTTTACTTTGTAAAATTATATCCCAATTGTTTAGCATACCACATTCAACTTCTTTCTTAAAACAAACCATAATATGGTTGTTTTACAACTCTTTCATACCCGTGGCTTACAAAGATCAAAACATTTGCCCAAGGTCATTTGGATAATGAGTTATCAATTTTTGTATGGAATCTAAATTTAGGAATTCAAGGTCACTTGCTCATTCATACTTACAACTGTTTCTTCACTGCGAGTCCCTGTACGCTACAAATGTGCCCCTACACATATACTTGGCCATTTAGGTCATTCACAGATATCAATGCACATTTTAATTTCAAAATTATAGAAATTTATCTAGTATTAATAAAAGTTAATTGAAGATTGGGGAGTAAGTAAGTATTCATAACAAGAGTATTTATTTTGAAGACAAGTGTACTGAGAACATACAATTTCACTTTTATTTCAGATTTTTATTGTTATTTACCATCTTTCTCGTGAAGCCAGTGCCCAGTATCTCCAATACCAATAGTTTTCAGCAGGAAGGCTCTGAGGTCAAACCTAAAATCAGAAATGCTAGGCAGGCCAAATACCTTCATCTCTAGTATTAACAGTCGGGTACACATTGCTTTTTCTGTCATTTTAAATGGCAGAAAGCCCTGACCTAATTGAACCTGTGACACTGAATCTATTCAACACAAAACTGCTTTTGATTTATCAACTAAAAGTGTAGTGAGTGAGAGAAAAATAATGAATGTTCTTATTCATTTAGTGAAGTTTTTAACATTTACAAATATCTGAGGTAAAAATAAAACATAAAAATAAATCAGCTTTATTGATGTTCAAAAAAGATAGTGACATGGCTTAGATATATGTGTGCTGAAAATAATTCTCAATATTAACATATGACTAGCAATCCATAATAATAAGTGCAAAGGTTGTACTTGAATAGCTATAATTATAAATATGTAAATCAATGACTTTATACAGTATTCCAAAATTTACTAATTTTATTAATATATAATACAGGCCACCTTACTTAGTGAACCATATAAGTATATTGTACAGAATGTTCCTTCTTGTATACTTGATGTTGAATTAAAAAATAAATTTTAAAAGGGAAAAATTTTGTGCTTTAATTGAGATACATTTGTCATCCAAGACATTATCTTTTATTTCCAGGATAGAAGTACAGTTTGATGTTTGTACATATTAAGGGACATGTGAATATGATATACAACCAAAAATGAAAATAGATTATTTGACTCATTGGTGTCTTGCAGTCTGAAGATGCAGAATAGTTACTCACATAAGAACATCACTTGCCAATATTTGCAGAAAAGGTAGATATACATATGTAGCAGCTCTGTGGCAGAGTATATTACCAAGGTTCTCCAAACCTCATTAATTGAAAATTTCTAGCACAGTTATAGAACCCCCACATTTAAGTTGCAGCATTGTGTGGGAAAATATCACATTTGACTCTTTTGTTGGAAACATAAATTGTTTCTAATGACTGCACATTTCTTTTCTCTTTATCCCTTTCTGTATTTCTTTGCTGTAATTTGGTATGTTTTCTAAAAGCCTGGGCACATAACTCATAGCACTAGGATGAGTATTCACATTTGCATGAGACTAGAATTGCAAAAGAGAGGTCATCACACAAGAAGTTAGGAGAAGGTAACCCTCATGCTATCTTAATCCAAGGACTATATTCTTATTTGGAACATTTTCAGATAAAAATAATGGTTCTCAATATATCTTTTTTAGGAATAGATTTTTTATCCCCATAGTTCTGAAATTATAAGGCCTCATAGAATCCTCCTAGTACATGGTTCATCCATAGTTACTTCATGCAAACATAGATTTTTCCAAGAATATACTTAAAACACCGTCTTCTTTGTGTAATTAAAAAATAACATATACGCATGTGCAGGAGCCATGAGCAGTTTAATAGTTATTTAAGTAGGGCACTCTTGAGGTTCCCTCTGTTGATAATTTTCAATACAGTGACTCACACATCATAACCTGGATTCACCCGTGTTCTTTAAAAGACTTTTCACAGATGTTAAATCCAGCAACTCAAGTAGATTAAATTCAGATTTATTTAGAATTGAATGAAGTGATAAGCTGAGAGCAAGAAGTGATTTTATTCATTTAAAAATAAATACTCTTCATATTGCCCAAACTCTGAAGAAGGGTTTTCTGCTTTGTAGATTCACTTGGCAATTTAAAGACAATAAGTCAGTAAGAAGGTATGAAAATAGACAATTATTAAAATATCTACTCTGCATGACATTTTGAAATGCAATTTCAGACCCATGCTAAATGACCTGAATGAAGAAACATAGATTATTAGTAGAACAGTACTAAGATAAAACCAAATGAGAACACATTTTAACTGTAAGTATGGATGCACATCTATTTCTCTTTGTTGTTCCTTAGGCAAGTGAGATAAATAAATACTCAGTTGTCATCATGTATTAAGTGTTTACTATCCAGGGAGAAATGTTTAGGGTTTCACTTACCAGAAATAGTAATGGGAAATTATAGACAAGCTGGTTTCAAGAGACTACACTTGGTTTATGTATGGTCTTCTGCTAGGATTATGATAGGTCTGGCTTATAGTATCCCAAGACTTGAATGTGCTGTTATTATCCTGCTGGACATCTCAGTTTATATATTTGTCCACAATGACCTGAGCATTACAGCCGCATTTGAAAAACTGTTCATCATGCCCTGAATGGTCACAGGATTTGTGGAGAGGATATGCAATGGAAGGATTTACAGAGAACAAAGATCAAGAATTAAGACACTAATGCCCCATCTGTTCAACAGCTCTCAGTTCTTGATGCTTACAATAATTTTGCTTTGTGGAATGAAATGAAAACAAGTGTGTGGATGTGGATGCCTTTTTATTACAATTGTACATAAATACATCCAAATATAACTAAAGGCCTATGTTAACTGTGGGAAGTGTGAATTAGATTTTATTTACTATCATTTTCATCCACACAACTCAAGATCGCTGCTACCCCACTCCTTGTCCCCTGTCACATTCCTGCCCCTCACACTCTCCCTTTATCCTCTGAGATAGTGGAGGCCTCCCCTGGATATTTTCACACCCTGGCACATCAAGTTTCTGCAGGTGTAGTAGCATCTTTTCCCACTGAGGCCACAAAGTATCCCAGTTACAAGGAACTGATTCCACAGACAGGCAACAACATTAGAGACAGGTAGTCACACTCTCAAACAAAACTTATTTCCCTTTTCATGGCATCCATCATTCAGCATGAGTTGCCTAGATATGAGTGGGACTCTGCAACCAGCCCTCTCTAATATTTTTCTGGCCTGAGTTTGCACAGATATTGTGAATCCTGACTCACCAGTGTCAATTTATATACTCACTGCTCTGTTGTTTCTGAAAAACATGGTTTCTAGCATTCTTGCTTACAGATTTCTTTTACTGCTTGTAAAGATGATAGCCATTGAAACACACAAAGTGACAGATTGAGAGATGCTCAGTGGGCTTGCTGTGGGTCTCTGCTCATATTTAGTATTCTGATCCATATAAGGTAGCCCATCATCAACTACCTTTAAGAAAAGAACAGAATGAGTTTCAAAAATGATAGTTTCTTAGCTCGTAGAAATGATTAGCTCTTCAGTAGGAGCAATACCATGCCAGATATTAACAAAAAAGTTTACTCCAATATAATATTTTCAATATTTATTATGTTTTGTTTATTTATTTACATTCCCATTGTCCCCTCAGCCCCCCTCCCACAATTCCTTATCCCATTACTTCTCCTTGCCTCTGAAAGGGTGCTCCCCCCTCCCCCAAGGACTCCCCCTTCCTTGGGGTCTCAAGTCTCTTGAGGACTCGAGGCATCTTCTCCCACTAAGGCCCAACCAGGTAGACCTCTGCTATATTTGTGCCAGGGCCCTAGAACTGGCCCTTGTATGCTCCAGGTTGGTGGCTCAGTCTCTGGGAGCTCCCTGGGATCTTAGTTAATTGAGACTGCTGGACTTATGGGGTCATTCTCCCTTTCAGCTTCTTCAGTCCTTCCCCTATTTCAATCATAGGGTCTCCAACTTCAGTCTAATGGTTAGGTGTATCTCATCTGTCTCAGTCAGGTGCTGTTAGGGCCTCTCAGGGAACAGCCATACCAGACTCCAGTCTGTGAACACATCATAGTATCAGTAATAGTGCCAGGCCTTGGTGCTGTTCATTGTTTCACCTTTCCCTTAGTTTCTTTCCCATTTTTTTGTCCCTGCAGTTTTTTTAGATAGGAACTGTTCTGGGTAAGAAATTTTGACTGTGGGTTAATAACCCTGTTCCTCCACTTTAGGCCCTCTCTATCTCCTGGAGATGGGCAGTTTTAGTTCCCTGTCACCAATGTTGGGCATTTTGGCTAAGATCCCCTCCATTCAGTCCTTAGAGTCTCTCACCTCTTGGGTCTCTAATACTTTATAAAGCACCCCCCCCCCAACTCCACCACCTGATGTTGCTTATCTCCATTCACTTGCTTCACCCTCTGGGCTCCTCTGCTGTTATAATAGTACTATTTACTTATAGAAAAACTGGATTCAGAAAGTATACAAGACTTTCTCAGGCATGCAGGTCTGGATTGTTGCTTTCAACCTTGTATTAAAAAAAGCAGTGAAAGAAGCTGAGCAGCGGTGGCACGCGCCTTTAACCCCAGTGTTTGGCAGAATCAGGCCTGTGGATCTCTATAAGTTCAAGACCAGCCTGGTTTACAGAGAAAGTTTCAGGACAGCCAATGCTACAAAAAGAGATCTGTCAACAAAAAAAAAGGGAAAAAAGGGAAGAAAAAGAAGAAAGAAAAAAAGAAAGAAAGAAAGAAAGAAAGAAAGAAAGAAAGAAAGAAAGAAAGAAAGGAAACCAAAACAAAAAAAAACAAAAATAGGAAAAAGAAAAAGAAAAAAGAGAAACAACTAACTAACAAAAGAAAAAAAAAGAAAAAAGAAGATAAATCCCCCTCATATAATCTTTGAAGTTTATCACAGATTATTATCTATTTACAGCAAAATACAGTAATGGGTATATCACTAATGGAAACTGTTTTTTATAGTATTTTGCAAAAGAATTTGGAAGCAGATCTATCATTTCTTGTAGCCTTCCTTTGATCCTTTCTTCCATCTTTCTTTGCTTCTTTCTGTTTCTTCCTTTCTTCTTTTCTTTTACTTATTTGTTCTTTGAACTTTTCTCTGAACTTTAGCTTTCTTATTTTAAAAGGAAGAATCATATCTTCATCATACATGAACTCTCCATAAGTTAGTACCTGCATAGTTATTGTATACTTAAACACTCTCAGCAACTGGTGGCTCTGTTGAAATGTATGCCATCTTATAGATAGTAACATTTCTTATGTGGCTTATCATATCTCCAAAACTGAAATTGAGTTTGGGATGCTATAATCAAACCAGCAGAGGGTTTGCAGTTGGTTTGGCATACTTACATAAAATCCACACATACTACATTGACCATTTAGTTTTCTTCATCATATAATTGTGGCCTGAAGCAAGGAAGAATTGGCCTTTGCATGGGTAGTAAATTCATTATTGTGGAGAAATGATAGTCAGCAGGTGGTCAGACATAAGATATCAAATGCTTAAGGCTGAAAACAGCGAAATGAAACCATAACCCCATAACAGGAGACAAAATATGCTCTCTCCACGCAGTGCCTACTCAACTATTTTGCCAACAAAACAATAGAGGCTAAGTGACAGTATAGGGAGCTTTGTATTGGAATCCATAAAGTAGAATAAACATAAGTGACATGAAATAATGAATAAATCAGAAGGTAGGAGATGTAACTAACTCTTGTTACTTCTTATTCTTTTTCTGGCAGTTGGAATAGATATTGCTCAAGAGAGTAGCAATTCAGCAAAGCCCAAAGCACCGCTGCCTAACAGGCCATTTAGATTGAACTCGGTAAATTCAGAAATTGAAAAGCCAGTTTTTCTACATAGAACTAAGGATCTGGGAATACGATTTCAGAGTTCCGATATTGTTAGTTTAAACATGGAAATATTTTCACAGGGAACCTCACACTATGTTCAATCAAGTGAAACTTACCAATGGCCTGAAACTGAAATTAAACACAAATATAAATCATTACACTGAAAATAAAACAATGCTTTTGTTTTCTTTTACATTTCATTTTGTATTCTAATATAAACATAATATGTCTGTATTCTTCTAATCTATTAAGGTAGAATGAAGCCAGAATACAGAAAGGATATTTGAAAGGCAACTCAGCTGAAATGCTGTTCAGTGCTTTCCTTCAGAGGCAGGACTTTGAATCAAGTGAAAACACTCTAGTTCCTCTTCCGGCGACCTTGAGACGTCATACCTCTAGGAAAACTAGCTGTTTTACAGATTGAACTGTCCTAAGTTAGTCTGACAGCCATATGTTTAAATCATGATTTCACTGCCTGAAGAAATTTTTTGTCAGGCTCCCAAGCAAGTCATCGAATTTGGTGGAATTGCCCTGTGGCTTGGAGGAACATGGATGGTGAAGGTCAGACAAGGTTCAGAAAGCCTTTGTCAAAAACCTAAGAGGGGGGGGGCTCAAGTACAGGCCTGGCTTCCAGACATACCATGTACACGCTCAGAGAGGGGCTCACAAGCTTAAATAGTCTACTGTAATATGTTGCTGTCTCTGTTCATATTTCCTAAAACCAATGTTTAATTTGAGTCTAAGCAGTACACAACAACATAAGAAAATAGCAAACAAACAACTTGAAACTATAACAGATAAGTCAGCATTTTCTTTGTTTCAAGATGGAATGCTCTAGAAAAATAGAGAATGAGAGATCCACAAATAAGCACTGGATGCTCAGTAAACCACTGAGGGTTTCTATAAAATCTGATAAGGTCCCTAATGTTTAAGGCAGCCTTTCCTTTTGAAATATTATTCCTTTAAAACTGATCATATATGAAACATAAATATATAACTAGAAACATTTTTAGACTATATGTCATCAAATATTTATTAAATCAAATGTATAAAATACAAGAAGCAAAACACAATTCCTAGATAACACAGGTAGTTATTTATGAATATCAATTTTGTATAAAGAGACTTCAGTAATCTTTTTTGGATAGATTTTTTTTTTTAAATCTGGCTTCCAAATCTAAACCTAAATTTGTGATTTCCCCATGTAGCACTATAAGAAAATGCATGCCTTGTCAGGCTCTTAGCATCACTTTTTGGTGGCTCTTGGCAGAATTCATATCTTATAGATAGATACTACTTTAGAGGATCCACAGCCCCATTTAATAAAACATACTCAGTGATCTGTTTAGTTGATTTTTATAAAAATCTACATATATTAAAAAGTTTACTGAAAAAGTTACTATGAATAGTGTCAAGAACATTTCAGGTAGGAAAAAAATGAGACAATTTGTTCTATTTCATATAAAAAAAGTGCATGAAACTATACTAAATGGACTTCAATACTCATGTTACAGAAAGACTTGGCCATCTTCAAACAAATGAAGACTCTAAATTATAGTCACCTATATAAATTAGATTCTATATGAACAGTTTTCCAAAGAAAAAAAAAACAGTATTTTACATAACAAATAGAGTGAGGCATGGTTTACAGGGTAAAGTACAAACACAAACAAACAAACAAACAAACAAACAAACAGAAACCCAGCTGTTTTAGTCAGGGTTTCTATTTCTGCACAAACATCCTGACCAAGAAGCAAGTTGGGGAGGAAAGGGTTTATTTGGCTTACACTTCCACATTGCTGTTCATCACTGAAGGAAACAAGGACTGGAACTCAAGCAGGTCAGGAAGCAGGAGCTGATGCAGAAGCCATGGAGGGATGTTCCTTACTGGCTTGCTTCCCCTGGCTTGCTCAGCCTGCTCTCTAATAGAACCCAAGACTGCCAGCCCAGAGATGGTCCCACCCACAAGGGGTCCTTGATCACTAATTGAGAAAATGCTTCACAGCTAGAGCTCATGGAGGCATTTCCCCAACTGAAGCTCCTTTCACTGTGATAACCCCGCTGTGTCAAGTTAACACATAAACTAGCCAGTACAATTGACCCCTTGTCAACTTGACACACAAATACATCACTAGTAAGCCTCAATCCTTACTTCTTACTCATACCCAAGATCTTAAATAACTTTAAAAGTCCCACAGTCTTAACATATTAAAAGTTCAATCCTTTTAAAATATCTAAAATCTTTTAAAATCCAGAATCTTTTTACAATTAAAAGTCTCTTAACTGTGGGCTCCACTAAAATACTTCCTTCAAGAGGGAAAAACATCAGGGCACAGTCACAACGAAAAGCAAAAATCAATCTCCAACCGTCCAATGTCTGTGATCCAACTCACAATCTTCTGGGTTCCTCCAAGGGCTTGGGTCACTTCTCAAGCCATGCCCTTTGTAGCACACACGTTGTCCTCTAAGCTCCAGATGCCTGTAGTCCGTTGCTGCTGCTGTTCTTGGTGGTGATATCATGGTACTGGCATCTCCAAAATGCTTCTGTATCTAGGCTTCAACACTAGCCTCTCATAGGCTCTCTTCATGGTGCTGAGCCTCAACTCCTTTGCATGACCCCTTCAGTCCTGGGCCATCAGTTGCAACCAAGGCAGCACCTTCACCAATGGCCTTCCATGGCCTCTCACAGTGCTTCCGTGGCCTCATCTGCTCTGCATGACTCCTTCATGCCTCTTAAACCAGTACCACCTAGGTAACTCTTACACATTACCAAGTCCAGTCACAGCACAAGGTACTACCATGGCTATCTCTGGAACACATCCTTCTTGTGCTTTCAGAAAACATTTCCCAGAAGATATCACCTGAATGATGCTGGTCTCTTCTTAATCACCGCTGATTTCTTAGCTCCAGTTAACCAGCATCAATAGTCCCAGTAATACAAAGGTTTCACTTTACTAGTTATGGTATCTTGTTAATCACAGCTGATTCTTCAATCCCAGCTAACCAGAACCACAGAATCGTCACAAAGTAACAATGGCCCTGAAAAGAGTCTTTAATTTTCCCTCTGAAATTTCACAAGCCAGGCCTCCATCTGCTGAACTGTTCTCAACATTATCTTCCAAGTTCCTACACAACATCCCACAGAGCTCTTAACACAGAATGGATCTTCTGGGCCAAAGTTCCAAACTCCTTCCACAGTCCTCCCCAAAACATGGTCAGGTTGTCACAGGGATACCCCACTTCTGGTACCAATTTGTCTTAGTCAGGGTTTCTATTTCTGCACAAACATCCTGACCAAGAAGCAAGTTGGGGAGGAAAGGGTTTATTTGGCTTACACTTCCACATTGCTGTTCATCACTAAAGGAAACAAGGACTGGAACTCAAGCAGGTCAGGAAGCAGGAGCTGATGCAGAAGCCATGGAGGGATGTTCCTTACTGGCTTGCTTCCCCTGGCTTGCTCAGCCTGCTCTCTTATAGAACCCAAGACTGCCAGCCCAGAGATGGTCCCACCCACAAGGGGCCTTCCCCCCTTGATCACTAATTGAGAAAATGCCTCACAGGTAGATCTCATGAAGGCATTTCCCCAACTGAAGCTCCTTTCTCTGTGATAACCCAGAAATTAAAATGGATCCCTAGTAGAGAGTAAGAAACTTCAATTAATCAAAAGAGAAATCTAGAGTTTGAAATGACAAACTAACAAGAGGTTTATGTTATGGCTAATGAATACAGAAAGGAACGTTTAACCACAATTTTGGCAATGGAGATGTAAACTGAAGCTATATGATATCTGTTAGAAGTCATCTAGGAAAGGCTAAAAGCATACAAGAGACATTCTGGAGATGGCATATTGTTTTGCATGACTGTGATGAATAATTCTAAATTGTAAGGCCTTCAAAAATCTCATCTCAGGATTGATTTTTGTAGTTGATATGCCTTTCCTATCAGTATTAAATTAAAATAACAATTCCTGGGTGTTAGTCTACCCTTTGGGCAGAATTTCTGAAGATCAACAAAGATGTACTCTCTTGTAGTAATGCTATATAGACAAATAGATCATTTCATAATTTCTAATAATGATTCTATAAAATTCCTAAATTTATACAAGTACATTTTGAGCCCTTTATAATATAAGCCTGCAATTAGAGCTCTGTATACTTTCATGTGTGATGGGCTAATTGCACTAAGATAGAAAGCAGACTTGAAATATATTTAAATCAGAGAAAACATTTCATTTAGGCTGAACTAAAGGTCATAAACTGAGAATGAACAATTTGTTGTAGGTCCAAGGACAAAAGATAAAATATTAGCTAAATTTATCTATACAAAATCTCAAAACTAATAAGACACTAGACAGATTATTTGCCTCTTGACAAAACCATGCTAACTTAATGATATAAAAATTATTGTTTTAAACTCTTAATGAACCTGTGGACATACAGGCAGATAATGAATGTTTAGTTAGATAACTAGTCTTAAGGAAACACACGTAAACATCTCCGTTGTAACTCATTATTCAATTTCTGATTTGAATTTATGATTGAACTTGTTGTGAACTTTTTAAAAAAGATGCTTAGAATAGCACATGATCATCTATCCCAGAAAAGTACAAGAATTAGGAAGAAGGACAAGAAGAAAAGAGGAAGGACAGAAGAAGAATGGAAGGAGAATAGAAGCAGATCAAAGCTGAGCAGAGAGAGCAGAGGGGGCAGAAAAGAAAGAACAGAGCAGCAGCACAGAGAGCAAAGATAAGAGCAGAAGCAGAGTGAAACAGAGGAAGAGCGAGGAGCAGAGCAGGCAGGGAGGGCAAGCAGGGAGAGCAGGCAGAGAACAGAAGAGACAGCAGGACAGAGCAGAGAGAGAAGTCTTCTTATCATGAGACGGGGATTTCCTTAACAGCAGGTTTCTTACTGACAAGAAGAGGGTTTTTTCATGCTTAATAAAAAGGTAGCTTTCTCCTCTGCTCAATAAAGGTTGAAACTTATTTTTTACCCACAAAGAGTGAGTTCTTTCTGTGTTGGTGCTTGCTCAATGAAACCTACTCATAGGCTTTTACTCCATCCATCAAATATATGCATGCATATATGTATGTATGTATGTATGTATGTATGTATGTATGTATATATGTATGTATGTATGTATGTATGTATGTATGTATGTATGATATATATTACACATATATCTGGCAGGAGATTATATATGTAATATATACTAAGTATAAGTATATGTATGTAAGTATGCATATATACTTGTAGAGTGGATGAGACAGGTGATCTGGCCTGACATAAATGTGTGTATGAATGTGTGTATCTATGCATATTTGCTTATGTTAAAGCTTTTGTTTTTTCTGTGAGCATGACTTTTTTTTCCTGGCTCACTTAAAGTTAATTGCTCCAAGCCTCCCTCTCGACTGGCCAATGAGAGGAGAAATTTCAAGACCAAAGAGAAAGGAGCCTCACCAATAAATCCTCTACTGAATTCTCTGCTATTATATGTCACAGAATATGTTAATTGTCAGAGAATTATAAAGTAACTTCATATGGTAAACAAGAGTTAAGTTTTCCAGCACGTAATGAAGCATAAAACAGTAAGAAAGAGTTAAGATTTTATAGATCACAGAACAGTAAGAGTTTAATTGTCTACAAGGCCAGAGATCATCAGTCTTTTGGCCTGTGTCCGAGGTTGTGTCTTGCTTTAAACCATTCAACCAGGCAGACACTTAGCAGATGCCATGGTTGTCTAAATAATAAAATAAAGAATAAAAAATAAATAATAATAATTAATAGTAAACAACATACATCATTAGTGGTAAGCTGGTTGGTTAGAATACATGACAATTTATTCAAAAATCAAAACCTACACCCAATTTCAGTAATCTATTCAAAACACAATTCCAAGTGTGGAAGCATAAATATAGGTAGAACATTAAAATACATCTATCATTGGAGCATCCAAAATGCATAAAATAGAAGAGTTATTGAATATTTTGGATATATTTACATCACTAATTTTATGTACAACTTTATAAATGATGTAAATCCTTAATCATGGACAAGAAAAATATAGGTACAATACACTGCTGTTCAAAAAATAAAAATCTAAACATAGTGGTTGTCAGTTCACAAAATACCTATAACATACAGGTCAAGCATGGCATGTTGATACCCATCTCTCATCTCAACTTCTCAGAGGTGAAGGTAGGATTATGTTAGATTTTAGCCAAGCCTAGAATATCTATTCTGATATCTAAAACTGTCTATAGTTATATAGAGGTTATGGTTTTACTTTTTAAGATTGTTTTTGTATATGTGTAGAGATGTGGTTGTGAGGGTGGGTAGATTGACTGAAAGGTGTGTTCAAATCTGAGAGCAGGCACTTATGAAGGTCAAAAAAGAGCTTGAGATCTGCTGAAGCTGGAGTTACAGGAGGCTGTGAGCTTTCCATGTGAGTGCTCAGACCTGAACTTGGGTTTCTGGGAGAGCAAGACATGTACTTAATAACTGAGCCATCTCTCCAGCCCCAATCCCCATCCCCTTTATCTTTTGTCTATATGGCTAGTGCATATATCTTTTGTAAATTCAAACGATACATCAACAGCAAAACAAGATAAAAATGTAATTTAGATTTCTTGATACAGAAGTAGTAATTCAATGACATCCAGAGTTCATTTGAAATTCCAAAAGTCTGAACATTTTGCAAAGACGGGCTTGTTATAATTATCACCCAGCAAGAGCTGGCTTCCCAGAATTGCTGAGATTTTATACACTCTGAGAAGTTGAAGAGGAAGTGACTGAGCAGCGTGAGAAGCTCATACTCACTTCCTTTGTCTTCCCAACTATGAAGTCATCCAGGAGTAACACATCGCTCTGAAATAAACTCAGTTCAGAATCTCAATGACTCTCCCAAGGAGCATGCTTATAGGTCCCCGTAAACTCTACAACAAATGCCTGAAAATAGAAATTGTCAATCAACAGATCAAATATTTGAGTAAGAAATAGACTCAAGTTTATGCTATAAATACCAGATCATTTTGACAGGACTGCCAGTATGGTGACATGAAGCCACTTTTTTAAAAAGAAGGAATCATTTTGTGCTCGTAAATACCCTGGAGAGCATATGTTTAAGTCTGTTAGTGTCATGATGATGGGTACCAGAGTTCTTTAGCCACTTCCCTTTCTGTTTACTTAGGAACTCTCACTCGTCTCATCTCGCTGTTAAATGAATCTCCTTTTATCTCTTAAATGGAAAAAATTTAAGGTTGGCTTTGTGATTTTGCTCCATTATGTAAGCAATCAGCTCTAAACTCCTACCAAGGATGTTCCTTTCCTCGTGTGTATTTGTTTCCCTGAGAGCCTCAGAGAGAATGGGTTTTAAAATAAAGAATAAGTTTAAATATCTTAAGTTCCTTTGTTCTCATTGCTACAAAAAAATGTATCTCAGCAACTCAGTGTTTAAGGAAACAAACAAACAAACAAAAAATACTAACTTCATTATCAATAAAAAGTATAGTTTCTCCCAAATCATTGTTTAAAGGAAGGTAATAACACACCCAGTTGTAAATAGATACTTTAATATCTATTTTCTCTGTATTTAAAGCGGAGCATTTGATCAGAAGAATGAAAAGACAAAAGAGAAATCCTTAATCATATTCTGCAGTATTTCATTGAAATACTTCTATGTTTAAAATCAAGCATGACTTTTACTATTCATGCTAGACAATGCTAGATCATTTCCTCATCCAATGCATTTGGGTAGGTTTTTATCTCAGAGTGGAATGTAGATACTCCAGGCATGTGGTCTCTAGTAGCTCAGTGAGAACTTCAGGCTCCAGGGAGTAAAGTTACAGAGGTTTTTTGCTCATAACCAACTCCGTTAATTAATCACTTCCTGGTAGCATATCCAAGTAACTTAGGACATTAGGGAGTCATGTTCTAGTACAGCTAATTACTTAACTAAAACAACCTACATTTTATAACTTTTTTTAACCTGAAATTTAGAAATAATCATAACCTTATGGACATAAATAATATAATTTGGGCAAACCAACTTGCTTAAGGTCTGCCCTGTGAAATTTAATGCAAAATGTCTAAAATGTTAGTAAGAGGTTGAGCCAGACAAATGTCTATGAGTTTGAGTCCAGAATCACCTACATCCTTAGCTGCAGGACAGAGATACATAAAACCTTTGTTTCACACAAATAAGGTACTGCTAATATATCCTATATAGTTGTTATGATTTTTTAAAGATTTATTTTTATTTATTTTATGTTCATGAGTATACTGTTGCTGTCTTCAGCCACACCAGAAGAGGGCATATAATCCCATTACAGATGGTTGTGGTTGCTGGGAATTGAACTCAGGACCTTTGGAAGAGCAATCAGTGCTGTGAATCACAGAGCCATCTCTCCAGCCCTCTGCTATGGTTGTTTAAATCACTGTTACATATTAAAAAAAAAAAAAAAAAACCTCACTCTTTGAAACTTGAGCTAATGAGTTTACAGCAATTCCTTATAAATATTGGCTTAGATAGTAATAATTCAAGCCACAAGTCACTGCAATTCCCTTCGATGGAGATGTTTCCCTTTGGAATATGGTTCTTTAGGGAATATTTCATGTTGCCACCACATAGGAGTTCATAAAATAGCTATGCAAATGCTGCATACTATGAAGAATAGCTTTCTGAGGACAATCTTATTCAATGTTTTAACAATTTTAATTCTTACTTGCAATGAAATTTAACATTAAATGGATGAATTCAATAGGATCTTCCAGATGCAATGTCAATTTGTGTTAGCTTGAGTAGTGTCAATAGTTCTAGGTGATCCTAATCTAGAAACAACTACCCAGCAATAAAGCCTTAGAAAGATTCAAATGCCAGGTACTCTGATTCAAATCAACATGTGGGAATATTTCTTTTCTAGCTCAATGAATACCTGCATAGGTAAAATTATGTTGTTATTATAATTGGAGAATTACATGTGGCTTCTCGTCTTTTATTTCTTCCTTAGTAAAGATTTTTTTTTTTTTTTTGGTATACTATTCCAGACGTTAACCAAAACACTGATTTAGTCTGCATCCACCCATACATCCATTGTGTATGATTGGAACAAGAGGTCTTAGCAAAAAGCTTTAAACTTAGGAGCTTGGGTATTGATGCGTACAATTCTTCACTAGGCTTTCTTCACTATTTTTGACCCCTTGCACATTGACTCTGACTGAATTATTTACTATGTTAAATGTATTTATGATCCAAAGGTCCAGGAGTCCAGAGTCCATTCTGATTAAGAAAATTTGATCTTTAAAATAGCAACAATGGTTACTAACAAAGAGAGATATTTTTATTGTAACCATGAATTAACTTCTCTTGTAAGATTTAATATTCTCAAATCTGTCAAAACACACATAGTATTTTAGGAGACATCTATGAGAAACATTAGCCACCAATACTGCTTAGAGATGGTACTCATGTAACTTAGGTAGAATAGAGAAGGCTTGATTTAGAGATAGGGTTTGTATCTTCTTACTGATTAATATCAGACTGCCAGTACATTGAGGGCAAGGGGAAATCCAAAGAGCTTCAGAGTCATAATAAGGTTACCTCTCAAAGAGCAGGGAAGAGCTTAGTTTGAAATTAAAGTCTTAGTGGAATTAATTCAGAGACAATCTCTAAATGAATCTGGACTTTTGCTGTCTTATAAGCAAGACATGTTCCTCCTCTATGCCATATTAGCTTGTTGAAGAGATTTGTGGAAATTTTCTTAGAAGATAAAGATAATTTCTCTCCTAATAGTAGGTTTTCATATCACTTTAGAAGATAGAAATAGCATTTCATTCTGGAGGAAAGGACAGAAATTCACAGTGTGTAAAAAACAAACAAACAAACAAACAAACAAACAAACAAAAGTACAGTTCATTCTTCCCTTTCACTGAGAAGTCCAAGATATTCCAAGGATGCTTATTGTGTGTGCCTTTAACTACAAAATCCTTTCTTTGACCAAGGAATCTTACATCTTCTGCCAGTATTATGAAACTATGAAACTCTGGCAATATGTGAACCCTTAACTTGCAACTAACTTAAGAAACACCAAGGTTTTTGATGGAATGCAAAGAAATAAAATGATACATTAAACAAACTGACTCAGGAAAAAAATGTAAAGAATAGCCAGGGGCTCCTTATTGATAAAAGATTACCTAGTGTAAGTTCATACATCTATTGAACACTTTCCCTCTGGCAGGTATTGTTTTAATTACCAGAAATGTAGACAGACTGTAGTTGGCAATTTGGTAATTTCTGTCTTCTTTTGCTACATGCCTAGATATGGAGCAAAGAAAAAGTCAAATGCATCAATAAATATGCTTTTTAATTCAACCTGGTCTATAAACTCTATGAACATAAATAAAAGGGAGAAAATCAGAAGTAATATTCATAATTGAGAGCTTCTTTAAGGGGATCACGGGAAGTCTTTATCAACTGATGATAACTGCTTTTTCTTTGTGCTAAGGGGTTAGAGGAAGAATATCCCAGGAAAGGAATGTGGAGGAGAGACAGGATTATTTAATTCTGGAGGAATCTGATTCTATTGTAGGTCCTGCAGTCAGTTGGGAAAGATACTAACTCTTTTGCTTTATGAAATGTAATTGGCTCACTTCCCTCATTATTTTTTAAAAGACAAAGATTGTTTTAATGTCACATACATTTAAAAAGTAAGGAGCAAAGTTTCAATACAGAATGCACATGCATAGATTTCAAAATAATAATAATAATAATAATAATAATAATAATAATAATAATAATAATAATAATAATAATAAAGATCCTTTAATCTAGTAACCTGTAGAAAATAGACATAAGTATAATAACAACTAATAACTACTATTTTTATTGCTACTAAAACTCAGAAAATTCCAATGTTACTAAAAATAGCAATCTATAGATGAGATAATGATGAGAAAAAGAAAGTAAAGGAGAATAAAGACCAAAAAAGAAAACAATAAGATAAAAGAGTTAAGGAGGACCATTTATCTATCAAGACCCAGATGAACACTGCAATATTTTTCCAAACATTAAAATTATTCCTTCTGATGTTTTTTTTTCAGAGATGGAGAGTCAGCATTTCAAAAGGGGAATTCTTTGCTTTACATTTCCCAACTAGCCAATGTCTATGTCAAGGATTGAACCTTGCAACAGTTTGTTCCCAGAGGCAGAATAATTGTGCAATATGCAGGCCATATGCCAAGGCAGCATCTTCACGCTGCAGATGTCGCTTCCCTTATGCAATAGACAGCTTTGTCATCTGCAGATATAGAATTGCAGTATTACAAAAACCGTTACGATCAGAAATGGGACAAAATGATGGGTGCCTTTTATCTACATTGTTTGAACAGGCTGGCTGTATATAGCGTCTGAAAGACAGCTTATAAATTTTTCCAGTTGATGTCATAGTAGAGAACAGATGGATGATATCTCCATAATAAGATGGGCAGAAGTGCCTATCTTGATCATTTACCATGAAGATATAGTTGGCCCATGCTCTGAGGCTCTGACCATTTGAAAAGCAAATGATGTTTCCTAATAAATATCTTTCAAGGAAAGGATTACTATTATCTTAAATGGACTACTTTGTAATGCTCAAAGTGAAAGACTTGTAATAACCTAGACAAGTCAAGTTTTAATCTAAAGAAGTTTCAAACTTGCTTAAAATCAGATATATTTTTACACTCGGAAAACAATTGTCTGAATAAAACATTGTTTTAAAGTGTTTCTAAGAATTGCAGAGAATGCATGTTTCTGGAAGTGGAGCTACTCCATGGAAGGACCAGCTCACAGTCTGAGAAGCCTCCATGTGTTTCTCCATACACCTTTATTCTCCACATTATTTGGAAAAGGGCATAAACTAAGCTACCACATTAATCCCTTATTCTACATAGCCCACATTATTGAAGAAACCAATAAACACTCGGTCTAGTTCCCACTATATTCAGTTCTCAAACTCACATTTATTTCACACTAGGATTGTATTTATTTTTTTATAGGGAGCTTGTGTTTGATGATGGAGCTGGAACAGTCCCACAGCCATGGGTTACTATGTAACATTTAAAATAAAACCTACATGCTAATATCAAAAATTTATAAATGGAGCTTTAACCGATTTTGTGGCAATGCCCTACCAGCCCTGGTGCATCCCCATTTGAATTAAATTTTAGTAAGAATATAAATAGTGGGTTTAGGCCATTGTAGCCACATATCTGCTACTTACCAAGAATTGGTCACAGTGCCTGACAAACTTCATATATTCAATTCAACCTAAAGAGTTTGAAGTTCAGTTGATGATGAAAAATGCTGAAAACCACTGTCACAAATGTCATATTGTCATAATAAGAACATACAAAAAATAGTTAAGATAATACCTTGTTTATGCTGGGAAAATAAAATGAGCACGTTCACTAAATATATCATAGACAAAAGGCTGCCCGAAGGGAGCATAGTTTGAGGGAGTACACAGGGATTTTCTGAATAGACATATACCTTAGATAGAAAATGTAATATTTAAAAAGAGATATCTGTCACGAATTTCATAACCTTTTTTTCAGAATATTAGCGCATTATTCTTGAAGGTGAATGTATGCTCCTGGGTCAAAGTTTCATACTGAGAAAGATGGACAAAATCTAACTGAGAAAGCCCCCTCCCCAATATAATAAGCACAATGATCTATTGTGCTCTTGGCAGTATGGTTCCATTAAGAAATTGTGGGTAAGAAGAGAAAATATTAAGTTGACTTTATTGAATGACTTTTTTTTTTTTGCAACCAGTTTGGAGGATGGATAAAGGAGCTATGTGAGAGAAATAAGGAAGATTGACTAGACTTAGTTCTAAGCTGGGATGTACTAGCATCATTCTGAGCATGAATTAAGGCAAAACAATGCCAAACTATGCATCAGCAAGTTCATGGAAAATAAAAAAGAAAACCCACTAGTTTTGTGTGTTTATTCACAAAACTATCAATTCCACATAACTTACCAACTGTCAGAAATTAAGGGAGCATAGGCTGACCAAAGGAAGAAAGCGTCTCTTGGAGGAAATCAGTCATTGGAATTACATTTGGACGTCCACTAAGTTCCTAGGAATAGGGGGCACAGTTTGGGTTTGTTGATCTCCATACCAACACTTTTTTTTGCATCCCTGTTAACAAATGTGTGATGTCTCCACCACTTTCAAGATCTGTCTCCCCCTTAGAAAAAAACACCAGAGCCTGCAGAACTCTGTATCCAGATTGAGGGAGGATCACTTTCCTGAGATTCCAACATCCCAGCTCCTGAGAAGCTGATGAGAAGCAATCTATAGCACACTATGCTATAATGCACTTTTCTCTCTCGACACTTCAGTATTATGACCTAAACCAAGGACATTTTTTGTGAAGTTCTGTCCCTTAGACTAGAGAACGGATAATGACAGCATCAATGAGAATCTACACAATCCTGCTTTCAAAGCAAGTAATCTTTTTCCTGGAACACAGTAACCATGGAACCCTGAGAATCCCTTAATTTCTTAATTTCCTTACTCTAATTTTATAGAAGTATACGTGCAGTTCCACTGGCTCTTTTATATCATCATAAAATAAACCAAAATTTAAGCAGTCTGAATTTACAAAAATTACCTCACCTCTACCATTCTGAGTGTTTGTTTCCCAACCTTTGATGAAAGTTGTAAGGAGTCTCTGAATGGGATTTCCAGCTGAGGAGCCACACTTCACTGGGCTCTTCCTATGCTGGTGGCTGAAGGTAATTATCTTGTTTATCATGATTGTGGGTTTCGCCATAAATGGCACACTACACCTCTTACAATCATCATCCTGCCAAATGAGCTTCCAGGAGAAACCGACACTATGAGACAAGACCATTTCCAAATGCATCCATGTTACTTTTACCTCTCATCGATGTGGCTTAGTAAAGCCTCTTGCTAAGTCCTTGTAAAGGGTTTCAATCCTTTAAAAACATGTTTTCTTTAATCACATGTGCCTACCCCTACATGGTAAACAATAATTCTTGAGCTAATTCTTATGACAAGGTTTTACAGAAAGCATCACCATTTTTACTACAATACGTCAAGTACTGAGCAAATACACTGGGAAGAAATTACATAATACATTTGCATACCTTATAATATTAATATATGTTTTAATAGGAGACTGTAGTTGCATTAGGAATATATTACTCTAAATTATGACATGACATACTAACGAAAAAAAATTTTTTTTTTCATATCTTTGAGCACCACTCTGTTTTTCAGAAAGAATTTATTGTACTTTGTTGGGTATCGTACGTCTGGACTAAAGTCATTGTTTTGTTAGAGGCTCACTGTCAATATCACATAAATGAAAACAGTAGAAAGGCATATTATGAGACATGGTTCAACTGTATTCTTTCTTACTGCTCTCAAATTTGAATATGAATTCCCTAAAAATAATGGGTTTGGAAAAGCAACAATAAACAGTTTCAATATTAGGAAGATGTAAACCCCTATTTCTCAATCTTGGTTTATTACATATGGAGAAAAAGAGATTGGAACAAAAACATCATGGAACTTAATTATTAAAGCATTCAGAAAACATTTAAAAATATATGAGTATTCTATCCCATGTAGAAAACATCCCAATGAATGCTTTATAGAATTCATAGGACCAATAGAATATCACCTATCTTGAAATAACAATATGCAGAAAATGGAGATTCTCAGGTAACATTTAATTAAATGGCTGTATGTCATAAATAGGGTAGCCAGAATCCTTGAGCAGTCAAATAACATTTAAAAATCACAGAGTAATGTGTAAGCTAACTACTTCTCTCTGATGCCAGCTTGAAAGTTTTTACTAAGTAGTGCACCACTTACTTTTAGGGAAGTGCTCTGTGCTGGAGCTCAGCTTTGATTCTTTCTACAGAACAGAAGTCTGTGAACTAGGACACATTTACTTTTGAGGTCCTGGTGGAAGGCATCACTCTGATTTGTTTTTGTGTTTTGTATTTTTTTAAGTAACACAAACCAGCTAAAGAAACACCATTTGAACCAATGTCCAAGATCAAATACTGAAAGGTCATTTGTTTAGAGACTTAATGTTACATAATTCAGGATTTTCACATCAGGTAGAACATTCCGTGGCATTATTTCTCTTAAGGAAAGAAGAAATGAGAACATATGACTCCAAATCGTAAAATCCTTCATCATATTCACTGGAGGCTCTGCTGGTTAAAAGATTAAAGAGTCTTCCTTAGGTTTCTAGAAATACTTAGTAACCCAGTTTCTGGAGATGCCATTATATCACAGCAGGGTGTGTGTCTGAGAGCTTGGTTAGGAAAGCTTAGCCTCCAGAGAAAGAAGAGCCAAGCCACTACAAGGAAGTATCCATATTTTTTTTTTTCAAATTTCACCTTTAGTAATTAAATTAAATCAAAGGTTTTTTTTTTTTCTACTTTTCTTCTATAAAGATCATTTTTAGAGGCCATTCAAATACAAATTGCCCTCAGACTCATGTTGATTGGCTCTGTGGTAATTCAAGAGATGATGTCTTGTTGAAGATAATGACTGACTCACAAGGGGCTAAGAGGGGACTCACTGCATTTGTTGTTCAAAGATATAAATATGAAATGGCATTTTGCAAGGCTGACCTATGTTCATTAAACATATAGCACAATTGTCGTTTCTCTTATCCTAGTAGTAAAATCAAGAAAGATATGAGAATTTGGGATAGTGGAAAATTTACCAGGTAACAATAAAAGTACAAACTCAGTTAAGAATAAGTTTTCAGATCTTAGGATCAAAGTATATGTCCTGTTTGGCTTCATTGTGACAGTCTTCTCAAAGTGTAAAGGATTCTCAACTGAACATATATTTTTAACCTTGTACAGAAATCTATTTTACTCGTGTCTGTCAAAATAAGTGATTCAATTAGTCTATTGCTATTGCCTTTGTTAATCCCCAGAGTGGAAGGTAAGCCCCTATTGATGAAAACACCGTACAGTTGAGACAGAGGTTCCAAAACAGTTCTGATCTGGAACTGACTGAAAACCTTTTCCCTGAGGGATAGCATCCATAGTACAAAAGAAGGTGTCATACACAAAGAAGTAACCAACAGCCTTGTCCAGCTATGAAGCCTAACACCCACCAAAATAGCCAGCATAGTACAATAATCCTAAAAATGCAATAGTGACATGCATACCTTACCAGAAACCAACAGCTTTATAATTGGACGGAAATCTTACTCAACAGGAGAGAAACAATTCTGGGTACTGGAAGCCTAATTAACTCCACAAATACTTTAGGTCGTGGATGTTAAAGGAGAAACTACAATAGCCACTTTACTAAACCAGCATACTCTAAAAGCACATTCTAAACATTTGTCTTTTTTTATTATTAGATATTTTCTTTATTTACATTTCAAATGCTATGCCGAAAGTACCCTATACCCTCCCCCTGCCCTACTCCCCTACCCACCCACTCCTACTTCTTGGCCCTGGCATTCCCCTGTACTGGGGTATATAAAGTTTGCAAGATCAAGTGACCTCTCTTCCCAATGATGGCTGACTAGGCCATCTTCTGCTACATATTGTTTTTCCACCTGATTTGCACTCACTTAAGTGGATATTAGCTCAGAAACTTAGAATACCCAGGATACAATTTGCAAAACACAAGAAAATCAAAGAAGAAGGAAGACCAAAGTGTTGTGGATACTTCATTCCTCCTTAGAATAGGGAACAAAACACCCATGGAAGGAGTTACAGAGACAAAGTTTGGAGCTAAACATTTGTCTTTATACCCACATATAAGTATAGTTCTCATGCCTCATGAAGGAAGCTTGTCTTCACAACAGAAGGAGACCATTACAAAAACCTAAAACCAATAAAAATGCGAATCTGTACAATTCAGAGCCAATGAATACATCTATGAGATCTTAAGTTCCCTTGCACTTAAGGCCAGGGGATCAATGCAGAAGAGAGGCCAGAAAGAATTTAAGATCCAGGGGACCAGAGAGTTTGCTGTGAGATTCTGCTTCCTAAAAATGCCAGAAGTTACAACCATCAAACCTCACCAGCATCGCGATCTGAACATGAGCAGCAGATACCCAAAAATAGCATGATAAAGGGAGAAAAGCCCACAAAGCCTCCAAGCCTCCACAGAAGCTCCAGGAAACTAAGAAATCCTGAGATCCAGGGAATAGTACACCAATCATTTACCCAATACTAATAAAAAATACCAGTCTGCCATAAAAATATATATACAAGTAACATTACACAGACTGGGGTATTTTGCATTTAAATATTTAAGAATATATAGATAAATTTACCAGTATAGCTTCATCAACAGAACATGTGTAAGGGAAGAAATTCCTTGATTAGTTTGTGGAGGCAGCTAGGGTTTGAGTGTTCTGCATACCCTCGAAGGGTACAATGTGACTAACATCTCAAATCCCCCAGTGGCCCTATTCAGGAGTAATCAAATATATGAGAGGTGAAGCCTAGTGGAAAATCTTTAAAGCACTTAGCATGAGCCCTCATTGGGATTATGGAATTTTGTTTCTTCTGGGTGGCATTGTGTTTGGCAGTACAAGCTCCTCCACCAACATGTTGTTCATGCCATTCTATTGCCCAGCTTAAAGATCACACACACTGCCCACCTTAACCTGATCCTGGACTTGAGTCTCCAAAGCCATGAGCTGAATAAACCTTTTCTTTGATAACCAAACTGCCTGAAGTATCTTATTGAACACAAAAGCTGACTAATAACCGGAAAATGCCAATATTATATAATGTTTAATATATAATATATAGTATATAATATATAATACATAAAACATGTATGATATGTGATATAATATGTAATCTAAAATATATTCTAATATCATAATATGTAATATATCAGTATATTACATAAATATATATAAATATACATAAAATTACACATATATAATATATACACCTATAGTATATATGTGTGTGTGTGTGTGTGTGTGTGTGTGTGTGTGTGTGTGTGTGTGTGTGTATGTATGTATATTTCCTGTAACTATAAATAAAAAAACATTGCCAAAGGTTAAAGCAAATAGAGGTCAGAAGTACTGATCCTTTGAGTCCACAGGAATATTGCTGATATGCTAAACCAGCCTAAATCCACCCACAACTGGGTATCAGTTTTCTTTAAGTCTATTTTATTTCAAAAATTTTACAGACAAAGCAGCTGCCTGTTTTTCTGATGATCTTTACAAAGATATTTGTATACTAAACAAGTTTAGAAGACATATTGTCTCCTTCAGAGACAAAGAGCCGATTCATGTATTGTTTATTATGGGTTAGATAATGTTCACCTCCAAGAGAAAGTTAGAAGAGTTCTTTTGTTCCTTAAACATGGACCTTTTCCTACTAAAGACCACAGCTGCTATGAGCAAACCTTGTTTGTCTTTTTCTTTTCTTTATAATGTTAGGGCTTGTGTATTAGCATAAAAGTGATATTAGGGCTTCTGTATTAGCACAAAAGTGGGTATTAGTAATGTCGCTTATCAGTAATAAAGTTCTTGTGTTTCTTTAACTAGTGTCTTGTATTTGTGTCTTTTCATGAAATGTTGGGCAGCTAATTTTCACTTGGGAGACAGAGACCATGTTTTAAAAATAAATTTATTTTAAAATGTGTGTGTGTGTGTGTGTGTGTGTGTGTGTGTGTGTGTGTGTGTGTGTTTACTGACATGCATGTAAGTCTACCATATAGATGGCCAGTGCCTATCTATTGAGAAGAATGCATTAAAACCCCTGGAACTGGAGATTACAGAAGGTTGTGACTTCCATTTGGGTACTGAAAATTCAATTCAGGTCCCATCCCTTAACTGTTTACACACCTTTTCACTTTCTCTAATCATATCTGCTCAGCCAGGCTTCCTACTGGTTGAGCCAGTTATGCCCTCAATCATTAACTTCCATATTACAGGTTATGGTATAATCTTTGGCTAATGACATTGTACGTGGGGCTTGGGACGCACCTCAATGCCAAAGGTGCTTGTATAACATACATGAAGTCCTCGGTTCAGTCCCTAACAATACATAAAACTGAGAATGGGAGAGTACACTTGTCACCTAAGTGTTCTGGAGTCAGAAGGAGAGAAATCAGAAGAAGATCATTCTGGCTACATAGACTGGGCCACATGAAACCATGTTACATTTAAAAAAATGAAGACATTCTGTTTAATACAGTCAATATAGACAATTTAGATATACTATATTATCTTGGAGTCAGCAACATGATGTAGGAAAATTTAAAGAGCTGAAAATGTTGGAGACTTCATAATAACATCCCTCTCTATAGATGTTTATATGTCAGCCTAACTACACAAATACTTTGGATTGTAAATAATATATATCATTATTTATTATATGTTGTAAACATATTAAATTATATAAATAGTCTCTCAAAGAAAGTTAGAGGAGTTTAGTTAAGAGTTGTTTTCCAAACTTTTAATTCTATTATTGGGGATTACAAATACCTTGAGTACTATTAAAAATAACTTTTCTGTTTAACATTTTTCTGAGGAAATAACTGCAGAGAGATAAAGTCTTAGGTATAACCACAGAATTAACTCTCTAGGTACCATGAAGTAGAAAATGGAAACTAAAACTTAAATTGCGTGAAATAAGTTGTTTTCATTCTTTTTCTGTTAGTATTGTTAGAATGTGTCTCAGAAACATTCTCAGTGAATATTTTGTAATTATTAGTGATCAAAATATAATAAAAATCCATTTACCATTTTCTACATTAATATTTTTATTTTGTGATTATAATATAGTTACATTTCTCTTTTCCCTCTTTTCCCTTTTCTTTCTTCAAACTTTCTACATAACCCTCACTCTTTTCCTTCAAATTCATCGCTTCTTTTATTCATTCATTGTTTTATTTATATATATATATATCAGATAAAAACATACATACATCTTATAAACACACACACACACACATACTTATATTTTCATGTGCATATATGTGTATATAAAATGTGACTCATATGTGTGTTTTCAGGGATGATTTTATATGTAAAGCAGATCTCTATGATATGATGAGAGGGACTGGTAGATTGTGACAATACAGGCTGGGAAGGTGGTGATGTAGGATTGTAGGCCATAACAAGAGGCTTATGGATCCACATAGATTAGCCGCTTGGAAGACTGGGAGGCAAAATAAGTGAATTATGAAGCTGGTTGAATACAACACAAATATTGTATTGAAAGTCTTTTTTTTTTTTTTCATTTAGTTTTTATTTTTTAATTTTTTTCTCTTTATTAGATATTTTCTTCATTTACATTTCAAGTGTTATCCAGAAATTTCCCCATGCCCTCCCCCATCCCCACCATGCTCCCCTACCCACCCCCTCTCACATAATGGCCCTGGCGTTCCCCTGTACTGGGGCATATAAAGTCTGCATAACCAAGGGGTCTCTCCTCCCAATGATGGCCAAGGATTACAAACTTTGAACAGCATATGAACTTGACTTCTATAGCTCTGTTGATTATGCAAATAGAATCATAACTTGTGTCATAGATTGCCTTGCTCAGGTTATAAATATATAGGTGATAAAATTGTTTCTTACAATATATTGCCAGTGAATTTGAAAAAAAAAAAAACTATAGAAATCAAAAAACAGAATGGTTAATTAAGGCAAATGCAATCAGTGGTAGCTACAGTCATTTTTTTTTTAGGGTTTGAATTGATAAGAAATAAGAAGATTGCATGATTATGAAAAATGTT
Source organism: Mus minutoides (assembly GCA_902729485.2). Lineage (NCBI taxonomy): Eukaryota > Metazoa > Chordata > Mammalia > Rodentia > Muridae > Mus > Mus minutoides. The sequence goes on from LR750048.1 coordinate 992,557, forward strand.
CCTTCTAATACACTAAAGAGAATATATAATGAAAGAGTGACTGGTGTGGAAAAATTTTGCCAGCATCTTAGGCATTACTATCATAGTCCTGAGTAGAAGTACTCACCCACAGCTAGTTTCTCCTGAAGACAAGAGATCTGTCAATTGGCAAGATTTTAATAGAATCATAGCCTCAATGACAGTACTACACTATTTTTTTTCAATTTGGGAAATTATAGTATAGTTATTCAAACTATATATTTGGAAAACATAACTACTAAGCTATTTTGTTTGTTAGTACTCAGTGCTGGGAACTATACCCAGGACTTCAGGCATACTGGGCAGAACACTGAGCCAAGTCAATGCTGTAGTGCTTGCAATGCTGAACCTGTAACTACATATTGTTCTTGGAAATACCATGAAAAGTTATGAAAAGATAGAATATGATGGACACATATTTTTTATAGAGTATCATATTAGGAAAGGTGTTGCCTGAAGGTGCAATACATTAACAGTTGGAGGACCTACACACATGAGCTGTAATGTCAAAGAACATAATATTAAATATAAGTGATTTTTGTTGATGAAGATAGCATGATATTGAAACTATATACCCATTTCCTTTTAAATTTAAGTTGAATATTTGGGATAGCCTTCTTTGCTCGCACATGGGGAGAAATTTTTACCCTTTCCTCTCCTTCTCTGGGTGCATAGGGTAACCGGCAAGTAGAATTCAGACCATGGCTCTGCTTATAAGTGCTCAGTCTCCAGTGGAATCCATGCCACCAGCTAAGGATTTTGCTTCTTTTTCTAATATAATTAATTCATAAAAATACTCTATTCTTTATGTTTCCAGTGGTCTCATATTGAGACAAGGAAATTTGAAGTGGATTATAATCCCCAACAGAATCACCAATGAGTTCACTGAAATCTTTTCCTGGAGAATACTTCCTAATTCTTGAGAAGTTGAGTCTGAGAGTTATTTTATATCACCAGTATTATGAATAGAGTTTTTTAAATAATCTTCACTAATGTGGTCTCCACAGGACTTTGTTTATGAAGTGCTCCATCAGGACATAAATACTGACTTTATTGTTCTTCCTTCTGCTCAGTTTCTTGAATTTCAAAGGTCAGCAGCATTATGAGTAAAACCTGTATGAATCAGCTGCAGACCCTTGGAGAATACGTAATTTTTCAAGTACTTCAATCAGAGTGATACAGAAGCTAGTATTGACACTATGTTAACACATCCCTTTCCAGAATCTTCTCTATAGAATTAAATACTTGTTGTCCTTAATTTATTCTTCACTTCAAGTTTTTTGTGTTAGAGATAAAAATTTCCAGACTGACAAAGAAAGATAGAAAGAAAAACAGAAACCATTTATAACGGGGCTTAAGAGATTTATCAGCAAGTGGGTGCTGAGCCCAGTGTGGCCCTGGTGAGGAATGAATTACATGGTTCTTGCCCCTGGGATAGGGCCCTAGTTTGAGCCTCAACAAGTGTCCATGGCTGCTGTGGGCATAAGACTTGTTCATATAATAATGTACATATTTTCACATTCCTCTGACATATGTCCTCTCTGTTAGTTAATGACTCCATGAGAACTAGATACAGCATGAGGCCAGGAGTCAAAGGTGAGGCTAATGTCTCAGCCAAATGCTAAACACTGGGACTTTTAGGACAGCCTTTATGTTTGTAGAAAAGAGCTCTAAATGTATGAGTTCAATATATATATATATATATATATATATATATATATATATATATATATATAATTTCTCAATTATGCAAAATATAAGGATGCAATATGAACTATGAGGGGCTTCATGAAGCTAAAGAAACAAAGGCAGCTACACTATGAGCCAGCTTGTCCAAAAGATACAAAAGCAGGCAGTTTTCTGAGTTCACAGTCACCCTGTGACACAGCCAGGTAAGGTCTAGGTGTGGTACAAATGGTAAATTCAGGGCAGGGTTTCACTCAACTAGTTTACTGTCTGTGCTTAACAGGCAGACAGATCTCTGAATCCTTTTGCAGAGTTAAGAAAAACTGTTTGCTGTTTCCTAAGAATCAAAGGTCTAGGGTCACGCCATGCTGTCTCATGAAATAATCTAAAGGAAACCTGGAGTAAATGACTGCATTGATTTGTAAAATAAAAGCTGGAGCTGTAGAGGAAGAGTTATCCAGAAATTTTTTTAGGATAAAAAGAGAACTGCTACAACAAAGAGAACTTCAGACCAATTTCCCTCATGAATATCGATGCAAAAATACTCAACAAAATTCTTGCCAACCGAATCCAAGAACACATCAAAACGATCATCCATCATGACCAAGTAGGCTTCATCCCAGGAATGCAGGGATGGTTTAATATACGGAAATCCATCAATGTAATACACTATATAAACAAACTCAAATATAAAAACCACATGATCATCTCCTTAGATGCCGAGAAAGCATTTGACAAAATCCAACACCCATTCATGATAAAGGTCTTGGAAAGATCAGGAATTCAAGGCCCTTACCTAAACATGATAAAAGCAATCTACAGCAAACCAGTGGCCAACATCAAACTAAATGGAGAGAAACTGGAAGCAATCCCACTAAAATCAGGGACCAGACAAGGCTGCCCACTTTCTCCCTACCTATNAGCCTTATTCATAATAGCCAGAAGCTGGAAAGAACCCAGATGTCCCTCAACAGAGGAATGGATACAAAAAATTTGGTATATTTACACAATGGAGTACTGCTCAGCTATTAGAAACAATGAGTGTATGAAATTCCTAGGCAAATGGATGGATCTGAAGGGTGTCATCCTGAGTGAGGTAACCCAATCACAAAAGAACTCACATAACATGTACTCACTGATATGTGGATACTAGCCCAGAAGCCTAGACTACCCAAGATACAATTTACTAAACACATGAAACTCAAGAAGAATGAAGTTCTAGCTCCTTCCTTGGGAACCCTGTGTTCCATATAATAGCTGACTGTGAGCTTCCACCTCCATGTTTGCCAGGCATTGTTATAGTCTCCCACAAGACAGCTATATCCGGGCCCTTTCAGCACTATCTTGCTGGCAAATACCCCCTGACCTCATGTCTCTAGCTGCATATATAGAAGAGGATGGCCTAGTTGGCCATCAGTGGGAAGAGATGCCCCTTGGTCATGCAGACTTTATATGCCCCAATACAGGGGAACGCCAGGGCCAAGATGTGGGGGCGGGTGGGTAGGGGAGCAGGGCTGGGAGGGGGGAGGGTATAGGGAACTTTCTGGATAACACTTGAAATGTAAATGAAGAAAATATCTAATAAAAGTTGGAAAAAAAACTTATCTCAAAAACAAAACAAAACAAAACAAACAGACAAACAAACAAACAAAAAAAGAAGAAGAAGAATGAAGTTCAAAATGTTGTCTCTTCACCCCTTCCTAGAATTAAGAACAAAGCACACATTGAAGGAGTTACAGAGATCATGTGTGAAGCTGAATCAAAAGGATGGACCAACCAGTGACTGCGGCTGCCAGGGATCCTTCCCATAATCAGCCACCAAAAATAAACACTATTGCATATGCCAACAAGATAATGCTGAAAGCGTCCTGATATAGCTGTCTCGTGGGAGGCTATACCAGTGCCTGGCAAACATGGAAGTGGATGCTCACAATCAGCTATTAGTTGGAACACAGGAATCCCAAGGAAGGAGCTAGAGAAAGTACCCAAGGAGCTGAAGGGGCCTTCAACCCTATAGGTGGAAGAATAACATGAACTAACTAGTTCCCCCTGTGCTCATGTCTCTAGCTGCATACATGGAAGAAGATGGCCTAGTTGGCCATCATTGGGAAGAAAGGCCCCTTGGTCATGAAGACTTTATATGACCCAGTACAGGGGAATGCCAGGGCCATTATGTGGGAGGGGGTGTGTAGGGGAGCAGGGCGGGGATGGGGGAGGGTATGGGGAAATTTCTGGATAACACTTGAAATGTAAATGAAGAAAATATCTAATAAAGAGAAAAAAAAGAGAACTGCTTGGAGAACTAACTTAGATAGACACACACACACATGGGGGGGAGAGAGAGAGAGAGAGAGAGAGAGAGAGAGAGAGAGAGGCTTACACACATGCACATAAACAACACACACTCACAAGCAAGCAGGACATGGACAGAGAGATCTCTTAGAATAGCAAGCAAGCAGAATATAGCTAGAGAAATCTGCAGATAGAAAGCAGAGCATAGAGAGAAGCAGGCTAGAAAAGCTATGTCAAGTAGAACCCAGGTCATTCTTTTCTCTGCTTCCAGACACCCCTTCTCTCAGAATCCCTCTCCAAGCTGAGGGTAGTACTTGGCAGTTAGGAGTGCCCACTGCACAATACCTGAGATCAAATCTTCAATATCTATGTATTAATAAAAATATGCGCATGGTTATACACTGTGAGATATATTGACAGGAGGAGAATTGCTCAAACTTTCTGGCATCCTCTTGTGGCTTCTGTACATTCAAACACACACACACAAACACACACACACACACACACACACACACACCTGTACACAAAAGCACGCATACACTATGCACACATATACTATGTAATCATACACCACATATCTGCTAAAACAACTCCTCGTAATACCTACAGTTTAAACAGAGGTCTATGTAATGCTCTTTGAGTTTACTTTTTCAAAAGAAACTTATATTGTTTAAATAAAATGTCTGGATTTTGACAGACTTTTTTTTAGATATTTTCTTTATTTACATTTCAAATGTTATCCCATTTCCTAGTTTCCCCTCCAAAAATCCCCTATCCTCCACCCCAACCCTGCTCCCCAACCCACCCACTCCCATTCCTGGCCCTGGCATTCCCCTATACTGGGGAATAGAGCCTTCACAGGACCAAGGGCCTCTCCTCCCATTGATAAAGGACTAGTCAAATGCAAAATTTAATCTAGAATATATTTGTAGAGAGGATAATGTATCTTGATACAATGCTTCTATCTATAAAAAAAATGAAAACATCTATGAAATACACTCTGGACAAAGAAACTAACACATACAGTTCAATAAATAAATGCATATGTATGAATTACACACAGAGAGAGACACACACATATATATGTACATGTATATAAAATGTATACATGTATATAAAATGTATATAATACATGTATATAAAATGTCTATAATACATGTATATAAAATGTCTTTGGCAGGAAGATAAAGACTACTAAAATTAAAGTTCATCATACTAATTAAAAAATACTAATATCTCTAAAGTTCTAAGACTATGAGGAAATTAATCTAATATGATGACTATGTGACGAATACTTAGCGATTGCATCAGCCCCATGTGCTGTGTGAGCATCTGTCTGTATGTGTGCATATTTATGTATGAACGAGTAAGAAAGGACAACCATAGAGTAATGTAAAAGTGAGGCTTGCTGATAAAGTTCCTTCAAGACCCTGAATTCTATACTATAAAATAAAATGAAACAGAAAGCTCAAGAATTACCCATGGGGAATTCACGAAGTCATAGAAAAATTAAAAGCATAATTAATAGCTGTAGGGTATACAGGATAAGCTGTATCTTAAAGGGAATTAGGATTGGCATCATGTACTGACTGCTTTAAACATGAAAGTATATCTAGTTTAGAATTTCACTCACATCACAGTTGCTACCTCTAGGCAAGGTTCTTTCCTCTCTGGGGTCATTCTTGCTACTTCATAAAGCCTGTTACTATTCTCCTGGATAGTAACAGGAGAGAATATTAACAGACATTTAGCATGTTACCACATGTCCCACACATGTGATATATAGGAGGTTGATATATAGGAGCAAGAAGAAGAAAATGAAGTACTGCTTAAAGTTAAGCTTTTTTCACTCCCCCTGTGCTACTCTCCATGATCATAATGGCAATAACTGTTGGAAGCATGGTAGAACAGTTGGCATAATGGGAGAGCCACAGTGTTGGGACTGAAACCTGCAGTGAAAATTCCAGTTGTACAACATGCAAGCTGTGAGTGCTTGGATACATTCCTTAGAAGTCTCTTAGTCCCATTCATTGTGTACTGAATTAAAAAGTAAATTTATCCACTCAGGCATTGTGTACACACTAGAGACCAAGCAGTGAACAGGAAAAAAATAAAACAAAAAACAATATCGGTGCACTTATGGGGATATAAACGTATGTCACAACTTCAGATGATATGACACAATATGAACTCCAAACACTGATCAAAAAAAAAATATCTTAGGAATTATTTAAACTGAAGCAGTTACTTAAACAAAAGCAATTACCAAGGAGGAAAGATATTGCCATCTTAGAGTTTTCAATTTTTAACATTCATGGCTTCTTTTAGAATTTCATGCAAGTGTTCAATGTACATTGATCCTATCTATTTCACTTTCCCCTCAGTCTTCTGCAAGCACTCCTCTACCACACCCTTCAAAATTTCATATTCTCTTTTAATAACTCAGAGTCAGTGTGCCCCATATGTGGATAGGTTTAGGACAATTCACAGGGAAGAGCATGAGCTAATTCCCTGAAGAACACTGATCACCAAAGCTCCTCACCTAAAAGACCTTCATGAGAGCTATCCCATCTATGTTGGAATTACACCTGGTTGACCTGGCACAAGCCTGTTGTAGTCAGCTACAGCCACTCTGAGTTTATGAATGTAATATTGTGTCTTATCCAGAAGACACTTTTTTTTCTCAACAGTATTCCCCAAACTCTGCCCCCTACAAACTTTTTCCCCTCTTCATGAGATTCCATGAGCCACATGAGGAGGGAACATTACACGGCTGGCTTGTTTAGTGTTGAACAGTTCAAAGTCTCTACATTCTGATGAACTGTGGAGCAAAAATATGCCTATGTAGTGAGGGTTGAGAGTTTCACTAAAGAGATACCCATTCATACATGTTCATTGCTACTCTGTTCACAAAGGCTTAAAAAAGTACAGTCAGTCCTTTCGTTTAGCTCCAAACTTTGTCCCTGCACCTCCTTCCATGCATATTTTAATCCCTATTATAGGGAGGAATGAAGTATCCACGCATTGGTCTTTCTTGATTTTCTTGTGTTTTGGAAATTGTATCTTGGGTATTCTAGGTAGTCCATCACATAACCAGCCACCAAATGCAGACACTACTGCATACACCAGCAGGATATTGCTGAAAGGACCCTGATATAGCTGTCTCCTGGCAGGCTTTGACAGTCCCTGACAAATACAGAAGTGGATGCTCACAATCATCTATAGGGCAGAACACAGGGTCCCCAATGGAGGAGCTAGAGAGAGTACCCAAGAGCTGTAGGGGTCTGCAACCCTATAGATGGAACAACAATATGAACTAATCAGAACCCCCAGAGCTCATGTCTCTAGCTGCATAGGTATTAGAAGATGGCCTAGTTGGCCATTATTGGGGAAGAAAGGCCCTTGGCCTAGCAATGTTTATATGCCCGAGTACAGGGGAATGCCAAGGCCAAGTAGTGGGAGTGGGAGGGGAGGGGAGCAGGGCGGGGGGAGGGTTTAGGGGACTTTTGGATAACACTTGAAATGTAAATGAAGAAATTCTCTTATTACAAAAAACAGGTACAGTCACCCTAGGTGTTCATCAACTGATAATGAAAATCCTGAATGTATGCTTCAAGATGTTTTGTAAAGCATTTCTTTTGACATATGTTAAGTGTAGAATGCACAGTGCTCAGTAGGAAGCATTTGACTAGGAAATGAACATTTTAAACTGATCAGCTTTCTTCCTACCCTCTCTATTGCCTGTCTTATTCCTCAAGAAAGGAGGAATTAAGCAGACCTTGGATAAAATTACACTTATTTTGGCCAAAATTGTTACTTCTTATAACTTCTTATTTGCTATGTTTTATACTTGTACATGAAAATATTGTAAATTATGTCTCACTAAAGTATGTCAGATTAGAGAAAAAGCTATTTCTTTCACAAGTTTTGATCACATTTTTCATAAGTATTGTAATAGAGATGCTGCTAAAATTATAATTTCTCTGTAATATGAAACAAAGCAAAAAAGAATATACTGAATTCAAAACAATCTCCCTGTGAGATTATGATTCATCATTTGCTGACTGTGTGATCTTTGTTTAAATTACTTTAATTTCTGAGACTTAGTTTCCTCTTTTTAAAAATGTAAATAAAATTTAGCAATGATGTTAGCATTTTCTGTGTGTAAAGTGACTCATTTTAGATCAATGTGCTAAGAACAAAATTCAAACCTTCACATATACACATTGGTCACCCTCTGACACATATACATAGTTATCTTTCTCATTGTACAGGCGCCTCATAGACAGACACTTATGTTAGGGTTTGGCTGCTAAATGTCAGAATACTGAACCAGGTTATATAACAGTAGTAACCCAGTGTGAGAACTTTCTCTATCTGCAAAACTCACCTTAACACAGCTGATCTGTGGTTGGTATTTTCTGTGTGGGTTCTCAATAGGTGGGTCAGAAGGCTATATAGTGGTAGCCTGCTTCGAAAAAAAGAGCAAGATCAAGAAGAAGAAAAAGAAGGAGGAGGAGGAAGAAGGGGAAGAAGAAGGGGATAGCTATATCAGAGATAGCTATATCGAGATAGATATATCAGGGACCTTTCAGCAAAATCTTGCTGGCATATGCAATAGTGTCTGCATTTGGTGGCTGATTATGGGATGGATCCACGGGTGGGGCAGTCTGTGGATGGTCCATCTTTTCGTCTTAGCTCCAAACTTTGTCTCTGCAACTCCTTCCATGGATATTTCATTCCCTATTCTAGGGAGGAAAGAAGTATCCACATGTTTGTCTTCCTTCTTGATTTTCTTGTGGTTTGGGAGTTGTGTCTTGGGTATTCTAGGTTTCTGGGCTAATATCCACTTAACAGTGAGTGCATATCAATTGACTTCTTTTGTGATTAGGTTACCTCACTCAGGATGATATCCTCCAGATACATCCATTTGCCAAAAATTTCATAAATTCATTGCTTTTAATAGCTGAGTAGTACTCCATTGTGTAAATATACCACATTTTCTGTATCCATTTCTCTGTCAAGGAACATCTGGATTCTTTCCAGCTTCTGGCTATTATAAATAAGGCTGCTATGAAGATAGTGGAGCATGTGTCCTTATTACAAGTTGGAACATCTTCGGGGTATATGCCCAGGAGAGGTATTGCTGGATTTACCAGTAGTACTATGTCCAGTTTTCTGAGGAACATCCAGACTGATTTCCAGAGTGTTTGTAACAGCTTGCAATCCCACCAGCAATGGAGGAGTGCTCCTCTTTCTCCACATGCTCATCAGCATCTGCTGTCACCTGAATTTTTGAACTTAGCCATTCTGACTGGTGTGAGGTGGAATCTCAGGGTTGTTTTCATTTGCATTTCCCTGATGATTAAGGGTGTTGAACATTTTTTCAAGTGCTTCTCTGCCTTTCGGTATTCCTCCGTTGAGAATTCTTTGTTTACCTCTGTACCCCATTTTTAATGGGGTTATTTGAATTTCTGTCATTCAGCTTCTTGAGCTCCTTGTATATAGTGGATATTAGTCCCCTATCAGATTTAGGATTGGTAAAAATTGTTACCCAATCTGTTAGTGTCCTTTATGTCTTACTGACAGTCTTTTGCCCTACAGAATGTTTACGATTTTATGAAGTCCCGTTTGCTGATTATTGATCTCACAGGACAGGCCATTGCTGTTCTGCGTAGGAATTTTACCCCTGTGCCCATATCTTCAAGGGTTTTCCCCACTTTCTCCTCTATACCTTTCTGTGTCTCTGGTTTTATGTGGAGTTCTTTGATCCACTTAGAGTTGAGCTTTGTACAAGGAGATAAGAATGGATCAATTCTCATTCTTATACATGATAACTGCCAGTGTGCCAACACCATTTGTTTAAAATGCTATCTTTTTTTCCTCTAGATGGTGTTAGTTCCCTTGTCAAAGATCAAGTGACCATAGGTGTGTGGGTTCATTTCTGGGTCTTCAATTCTATTCTACTCAAAGAATCAACCAAACCAGGAGCTAGTCTTTGAGAAAATCAGCAAGATAGATAAACCCTTAGCCAGACTAACTAGAGGGCACAGGGACAGAAATGAAAAAGGAGACATAACAACAGATCCTGCAGAAATCCAAAACATCATCAGATCCTACTACAAAAGGCTATACTCAACAAAACTGGAAAACCTGGATGAAATGGACAACTTCCAAGACAGATACCAGGTACCAAAGTTGAATAAAGATTAGATTAATGATTTTAACAGTCCCATTTCCTCTAAAGTAGTAGAAGCAGTCATTAATAGTCTCCCAACCAATAAAAGCCCAGGACCAGATGGGTTTAGTGCAGAGTTCTATCAACCTTTCAAAGAAGACCTAATTCTAACTCTACTCAAACAATTCCACAAAATAGAAACAGAAGGTACTCTACCCAATTCATTCTATGAAGCCACAATTACTCTGATACCTAAACCACACAAAGATCCAACAAAGAAAGAGAACCTCAGACCAATTTCCCTTATGAATATCTATGTAAAAATACTCAATAAAAATCCTTGCAACTCATATACAAGAACACATCAAAACGATCATCCATCATGGCCAAGTAGGCTTCATCCCAGGGATGCAGGGATGGTTTAATATATGTGAATCCATCAACATAATCCACTATATAAACAAACTCAAAGACAAAAATCACATGATCATCTCCTTAGATGCTGAGAAAACATTTGACAAAATCCAACACCCATTCATGATAAAAGTCATGGAAAGATTAGGAATTAAAGGCCCATAACTACACATAATAAAAGTAATATACAGCAAACCAGTAACCAACATCAAAGTAAATGAAGAGAAACTCGATGCAATCCTACTAAAATCAGGGACTAGACAAGGCTGCTCACTTTCTCCCTACCTATTCAATATTGTATTTGAAATCCTAGCCAGAGCAATTTGACAACAAAAGAATATCAAGAGGATACAAATTGGAAAGGAAGAAGTCAAAATATCACTGTTTGCAGATGATATGATATTATAGATAAGTGACCCCCAAAAGTCCACCAGATAGCTCCTAAACCTGATATATCCAGCACAGTAGCTAGATATAAAATTAACTCAAACAAACCAGTGGCCTTTTCTACACAAAGGATAAACAGGATGAGAAAGAAATTAGGGAAACAACACCCTTCACAATAGTCACAAATAATATAAAATACCTTGGTGTGACTCTAACTAAGGAAGTGAAAGATCTGTATGACAAGAACTTGAACTCTCTGAAGTAAGAAATTGAAGAAGATCTCAGAATATGGAAAGATCTCCCATGCTTGTGGATTGGCAGCATTTATATAGTAAAAATGGCTATCCTGCTGAAAGCAATCTACAGATTCAACGCAATCCCCATCAAAATTCCAACTCAATCCTTCACTGAGTTAGAAAGGGCAATTTGCAAATTCATCTGGAATAACAAAAATCCTAGGATAGCAAAAACTATTCTTAACAATAAAAGAACCTCAGGGGGCATCACCATGCCTGACCTCAAGCTGTACTACAGAGCAATTGTGATAAAAACTGCATGGTACTAGTATAGTGACAGACAGGTAGATCAATGGAATAGAATTGAAGACCCAGAAATGAACCCAGAGACCTACTTCTTTACTCATGCAGGAGTCTCATAAAAGTATTAAGCTGAAAGCTATACTATATATTCAAGGTCCTGATATAAACCTCTAGGCTACGTGCTTGCTGCCTAAGTCTCTGAGAGTTCATATAAGCTCTTTTAAAGGGCCTTGTTCTCTTGGTAATTCCTCCCCACGCCCTTTCCCATACACTCTCTCTTTCCTTACTCCTTTTGCCTCTTCTTCGGCAGGGTTTCCTGAGCTTGCTCGCACAGAGACCTAGAATTACTTGTTTAAAAAATGCAATCATAAAATTAATCCTGAGTATTCTGCTATATTTATATACTAATGCGTTGTTCAGCCATCATCAAAGAGGCATCCTCCTGCAGCAGGCAGAAACAAATGCAGAGACCCACAGCAAGACAGTATGCAAAGAGAGACAGAGACTCAAGAACACATAATTCTAGATGAGATGGCTCTATCAAATTTCTCCTCTCAGAACTGTATTTTCTTAAGTGAGGATGGTTTTTATCTTTTCAGAAAGAGAACTGATGAGCTGTTCTTGATAGCTATGCGAAACAATTTTAAAGTCAGGAATATTTAGATATAGCCATATTATTTCTTCACTGACAGTCACAGAAGCATAGCCATCTCCTCTGTAGACGTGTGTTCATGCAGGAACTGTAAAGAATGGTTTGACAGGTGTCTCAGTGCTAATGCTCTGCTGAACCAACACATTCATTCTAAAGAATTAATGCAAATGCAACCTGTCTTGAGGAGAAAGTATGAACATTTAGATTCCTGTAAGATACTGGGTATATGGGGGTACTTTCAAATCTCCTAGAAAGCAAAGGCATGATGGGGCTTTCTTTAAATCCACAATTAAGTCATTAAATAAATAAGCATCTTTAATAGTTTCATTGATATTTTAAAAATAATCATATACAGAAATTACAAAAGGACTCAGCAGGTTATATTTCTTTATTTGCACACACACACACACACACACACACACACACACACACACACATGAATAATAATCAAAGAAAAAGAGGCTACTGTTTAAGGAAGAGTGAAGCTGAGCATGATAAAGATTAAGTTTAATTTCAATAAATAATTAATTACAAAGTACTAAGTATGATATGGCCTATTTTTACTAATTACTCCTACCCCATCTTTTCTCTGGCTCTAAGTTATCTCAATTTTAAAGGAAAATTGTAACATGCAGTTGCTTGACCTTTGTTGTTTTACCTACTTTTAAGCCATGGCTGGTTTTCCAAAAACGAATGTAACATATTCAAACCTTTAATAGTACAACATCAATCACAGAAAAATACAATTATCTTGCTGTTTGTCTGACATAAATTTATGTTTTAATTTTTTTCTTTTGTTGCTACCTGAAAAACTAAACACCAATGTGTACAAATAATACCTAATACCCCTAATGCTGATCACAAAAGCAATCTAATTAATAGATATTTTTGGAAATCTAAAGTTTTATTAGTGGATGATTTTAATTTGACTTCAAGGTTAATCCAATCTTCTATAAACTGGATAGATAGACTATGGAGATAAATGGTGATTGGGAGAGTTTTTTGTTTAATTTGTATTTTCATAATGTCTTTAGATTTTTTAATACACTATGGAATTTTCTTCACTGTCAACTTGATTTTAAAAAGTCTTCCTCTAAATTTTTGTTAAATGCCATTTTCAGATGTCTGTAATAACAAATTGGTAAGTGGTTCCTTTAGAGATGTTAATTACTCAGTTTAAGATCTGGATTTTTCTGTCCACGCATGTACATAAGTAAGGAAGATGTATGCAGAAAAAGCAGTGGAATGACATACAAGTATTTAGATTAAGTGAAAATATATAAATAAAACCCAAACCTGGGGCTGAAGAGATGGTTCAACATAATCATCAAACAACTGTCACTCTTGCAGAAGACTTAGGTTCAGTGCCCAGCATCCTGAATAGCTGGCAATGGTCTGTAACTCCACTTCCAGGGGATCCAGTGTTCTCTTCTTTACTAAGGTGAAATGGGGATTGCCTTGCCTGGATCAGTAACTGGCCCTCAAAAGGGGCCCTTAGTCACATGAATTCAAATTCTGTTTCAGGAGTACATATTGTAGTTCTTCATGGAAAAGAGGAGTCAGAGATGAGAAAGAAACGAAAAAAAAGAAAATCAACTAGTTTTGAAACACAGAGATTTGTTACTCTTAAGGAATAAGCTAAAACTAAGCTTAGAGACAGTATATGAAAGTTAAGTCCAGAGGTGCATTACTAGATACAAGGGCTTCAAGTACAATACTAAATACCCTTGGCCTGTTCTTCAGTGTACCTGGTCATAATTGTTACAGCATATTTGATCACATTGTGAACCCCGAGATTTTGTTGTTTATTGGGAAAATATGTTTCTATTTGTAGTTTGACTCAACCTTAGCACACACCTTTAATCCCTCTGGCTGAAATACTGACATGCCCTTAGTACACTCCCAAAGAATGAAGGTAAAGTTAGTTTGTAGAAAGAAGCACTCATGTTTGAAAGTGTTGTCTAATTGAGTGGCAGACAAAATGACAAATCAGAAAAAAAAAATGTGACAGAATAGGATATGCCCAACTCTCACAAGAACAGAGTGGAAAGACTTGAGAGAGCGGTGCTTGGAGAAGCAATTTTACTGGGGCACTTGTATAGAACACGTTTCTGAAAGACAACAAGCTAGACACATAACAAGGGAGAAACAGAGCCAGAGTATAAGAAGAAGCCAGAAGATTAGAACATATTGCCAAAGTTAGTTTGAGGCCAAACAGAATAATTCAGGCAGAGGATGAGAGTGAAGCCAGATTAAATAAGTCAGGGAGGAGAAGAGTTTGAGCCAGATCAGCTGAGTTGAACCAGGTAGCCAGAAATAAGAAAGAATTAGGAAGCTTATTTAGCAGGATGTCTCAGAGACTAAAAGCGTTCTAGACCTAGATTTGACTGTATGGAGGCTAGAAGCTTCCTGAACATAATGGTTTGAATATGCTTGGCCTAGGGAGTAGCAAGGACTATTAGAGGGTTGGAGTAGATATGTCCTTGTTGGAGGAAGTGTGGGTGTGGGCTTTAAGACCCTCATCCTAGCTTCCTGGAAGCCAATCTTCTCCTGTATGCCTTTAGAACAAGACGTAGAACTCTCAGCTCTTCCTACATCCCTGCCTAGAAGCTGCCATGCTCTTGCCTTGATGATAATGGACTGATCTCTGAACCTGTAAGCCAGCCCTAATTAAATGCTGTCCTTTTAAGAGTTGCTTTGGTCATAGCAACTGTTCACAGCAGTAAAACTCTAAGGCAGAAGTTGGTTCCAGAGACTAGAGTATTGCTGTGATAGACCTGACCATGCTTTTGTTTGGAAGAATGTGGATTTGGGGATTTTGGATTTGGAAAGCAGATGAATCCTTTAAGTGGGGCTTAATGGGCTTTCTAGTAGGAATATGGAAGAATCTGTTGTTAAGAGAGAGTTGAACTATGCAGTCCTGGCCCAAGAAGTTTCAGTAGAGAAAAATTTCATTATGTAGTGTAGAGGCTGTTTTGTGGTATTTTAGGGAAGAATGTGGTTGCTTTTTACCATTGTCTGAAGGAGCAAGCTAAGAGAGGAAAATACAAAATATATGGTTCAAGTATTAAAAAGTGTACCAGGAAGTAGAATGGAGCTTAATCCTATGCTCTAGGAATTAACAGATTAAGGGAGTGGGATTTTGAGGCAAGATCCTATCCAGCTAAATTTAAGTCCAGGCATGTTGGCATACAACTTTAATCCAAAGAGATAAAGCCATGCGGATCTCTGAGTTCAAGGTCAATGTATGGAAAAAGTTCTTGGACAACCAAGTTTAGGCAGTGAGGGAGTTGGAAAACAGAAAGTTGGTAATAGAATAGGGGTGCCATGTTCTAGCCCAAGCAAGCAGCAGTACTTGGCAGCTTTGGCCACATGGCTCTGGCTTTAGAGTCCAGAATAGAAGGGACTACTAAAACAATTGATGCTGGCTAGCTGGAGCTAAGAAATTAGCAGTGATTAAGACGAGACCAACATCACTGAGGTGAAATTTCAGAAGTATCTCCTGAGAGCACAATGAACCCATGCCTCACAGTTAGCCAAGGTTGTACCTCATGCTGCAGCTGGACTTGGTAATGTGTAAGAATCACCCAGCTGGTAGTGGTTATGAAGGCATGAAGGTGTTATGGAGAGCAGCAGAGGCTTGGTACTGTGAAAGGCCAGGGAAGGCCATTGATGTAAGTACAGCCTCAGCTGCAGTTGACAGCTCAGGAGTGAAGGGTTATGCAAAGAAGTTGAGGATTGGCATTATGAAGATAGCCTATGAGAGGCTATTGGTGAAGCCTAGTTGCAGCAGAAGACACCGGTGTATTGGAGATTCCAGTACCATGAGATGTTCACCAGAAACAGCAGCAGCAGTGAGGTAGAGTCAACCAGAGCCCTATAGTTCTACAGAGAGCAGAGCTAGAGATGTTACCTAAGCCCTTTGGAGGAGCCCAGAAGATCATTTGTGGATCCCAGATAATGCAACAAGAAGTTATAATGTTGAAGTTGCCTTAGAGACCCCAAAATATTTGAGATACCAGAGCTGTGGAATATCTGCCGAGGATAGCTGTTAACAGGGAGTGGAACCAGCCTAGGAAAAAGAAGTTTGTTGCAGTCAACAAAGATGAAAATGGAGTTGGAAATCTGAAGACCTCTTTGACATCAGACATGGAGATACAGAGTTGGGAGTTGGCCCAGCTTCTTACTTTGGAAATTACAGTTAAGTGATTGGATGAATCTCAGAAGAGCCTTTGAGCTTAGGACTTTTAACATTGTTGAGATGCTATAGACTATTGGGTCTTTGGAAGTTGGACTAAACATATATTTTTTAATTATGCTATGCCTATGTATGGCTCCCATAGACTCATGTGTTTGAACAAGCCTATGGGGCCAGGGAGCCTATCTAAGACTTTGGACTAGATCTAGGTTAGCAGAGAGAGACAGTAAGCCTCCAAGATAAAAATTATATCAGGTGAAACAAAGCTTCCTTTACACATGATAGTATATTAAGGGAAATCTTGAGTCTGGCTTGTGATTTATTCAATCAGTGAAAGAAGAAAGGATGTGTGTGCCCTATGATGGCATTGCATGTATTGAGTTGATGAGTTTTTACTATAGTGTATGCCATTCTTAAAAACATTGTAAAAGATAAATTCAATTCAATGTCATGCATCTGCAGTCCTCAGAACTTAAACTTTTCCCATTTTTCCTATTAGCATATTAGGCAGGGTTCCAAGAGAACACATGTTATTTACAATAGAGGGGTATATTAGCTTTACTTACAAGTTAGGGGCCTTAGTCCAACAACAGCCTTCTGTATATTGAAGATGGAGAAAGAATTGTTAGCTGCTAAGTCCAAAAAGCTGGATTCTTTGGCAGTCTCAACAAATCTGGTACTGAAAAGCTTGGGAGCTTGCTGCAAAGTCACTGGTGTTGGGTCCAGTTCAAAAAGACAAAGCAGCTGGAGCAGGATGTCAGTAGGGGATCTCAGCAGCAGTGTGCTCCCTCGCATAGGAAGGCTTGCCCTGCACCAGCAGGCTGCTTTCTCAGTGGACTTTCTTTTCATTCGAGTCTCCTCTAGGTCATCACTCTGTATGTCAATTCTCTCAGAACAAACACCTGAAAACATGGGTGTGCGTCATCAGGTTTTGAGCATCCTCTAATCCAGTCAATTCAACATCCAACACCAACCAAAACATTTAGTCTATATTCATTGTTCATTGTACAAACTAATGAATTTTGTTAATTCTTTCTCATAAATACATATAATAAACTGTGATAATATCTTGAGTTCCATTTCCTACAGGCCTCCTCCCTTTTCCCAAGCACCCTCTACTTTCATGTTACGATTGACTGATCAATTGATTGAATGATTGGTTGATTTTTCATGTGTGTGTGTGTGTGTGTGTGTGTGTGTGTGTGTATTATGTATGTATGTGTCTGTATTCATGTGCATGCATGCATTTAGGAACTGGTAATAACTTGAGGAAGTTTGTTCTTTCCTTTCATTATGTAGATCTTGGGGAACAAACTCAGGATATCAGGTCCATTATCCTCTGAAACATCCCACTAGGCCATCATATAAATGTATATTTTAAATGTCTAGGATCTACACATGAGAGAAAATATATGAGAGACATAGTTATCTGTCTAATTGTGGCTTGTTTCAGTTAATGTCATGATCTCTATCTATTTCCATTTTTTTCAACAGACAATATTTATTTCTTCTTTATGGTTGAAGAAATGCAGTGTATGTCTACACACACAGTGTGTGTTTATACACACTGATTGGTCTCTGGGAAGTTCTTTATTCAATCCTGGGGATCCTGAAACAATAAATATGGGCATGTACATATTAATAAGTGCATAACGACTTGGTTCCTCTGAGTATATATTAGGAAGTGGAATATCATCTGCATCACATTTTGGTTCAAGTTTTAGTTTCTGAAGAACCTCTACAGTGATACAAAACTTGCTCTTTTAATTCAAAAGTGATCCAAATGCTTATAGTTTTATGGATATGTTTCTAGTTTTGAGTAAATGATATTTAAATAGTGCAGTACATTTTCTCCTCCAAAAACGTGAGCAAATAGGAAGATTTAATATAGATTAAATAAATATCTGAATCAAATTGGGGTCATACACTATTTCATGTATGCTGAAAATTTCAATGGCTCTTAGTCCTTTTTGTCAAGTCAGGCATAACAAGATTAAAGAAAATTCTAGTTTTGTTGAAAATAAATAATCATTAGGGTCTTTAAATAATTCAGATGAAATTCCGTGATGGTCTGGTATTTCTGCTGAACTTAAATTCTTTTTAAAATAAGAGACAAATCTGTAGAATCTTAAGGTTTTTTGAGTAAAGAGAAACTACATGAAAATTTCTTTTATAATTATTTTTATTTCACAAGCAGAATTTTAAAAATTCACTTTCTTTTTAAAATAAAAAAATAGATTCTTCTTTCATACAGTACATTCTGACCACAGTTTCTCCTCTGTTCACTCTTCCCAGTTCCCCACACTTATCCTCTCCTCCAATTCAATTGCCCTTCCATCTCTCTTCAGTAATGAACAGGCCTTCAAGAGGCAATATTCAAACAGAAGCAAACAAAATACACTAAGACAAGGCAAAAGGCAACCTCCTATGGAGGTTGGAAAAAGCAACCTAATAGGAGCAAAAGAGTTTCAAGTGCAGGCAAAAGAGCCAGAGACACACCCTCTCCCACTGTTAGGATCCCCACAAATATATATAACATGACATAACATAACATAACAAAACATAACATAACATAACAAAAACTATAACATATATACAGAGGATCTGTACTTGCCACTTTAGACTCTGTAAGCCCATGTGAGCCCTGCTTAGTTTATTCAGTGGTCCATGTCCTCCTGGTGTGCCCTCTGATTCCTACAGTCTTCCAGCCTTCCACAGGATTCCACAGGATTCCCTGAGCTCCAAGGAGCAGGACCTGATGAAGACTTCCATCTTAGAGTCCACACATAATATGTAAGTAAACGATCAGTGAAATACATACTCCTTTATTTGAGATTTAGTTCCTCCCCAGATTTAAAGGAGAAAATGCATTCTCATATCACATGAGATTTCTGAGATAATGGCCTGTTTGAAGATAAATTTGAATGCGTATCTTCTGCCTCTAAATGTTATAGATAAATACAGAGGTTCATATCCACAAAGGAAGGAGGGGAAGGGGGAAGGAAAAAGAAAAGATGAGGAAGAAGTGATACAGAAAGCAAGGGAAAAGACCTTGAAGTGGGAGAGGAAGTGGTTCTTCTAGACAGAATAAAGTACTGACCCTCAGTGTTCTAGAATGACAAGGAGCCAGGCTGGCTCATGAAGCGTGGGTAACATAGCTTATTCCCAAATAAGAATTTTTTTAAAAAAAATTCTTAACATACTTCATACTTTGCAATTATAAAACCAATAAAGTGCATTGATTTTAATATGCCTGTATTGATTTTTAACATGTGAATATATACCATCCTATCTCCAAATTTTATATTGAAATATCACAGCATCAGGGAATGGCTACTTTCTGTTTTCACTTCACAGTTAAGAAGCAGCTCAGAGATGAAACAAACAGAATTAGGTTTATGACAAAACCAGTGAATTAGATCAAGTACCCACATATTTTTCTTAACTCCCTTCTTCATTTAAACTGCATGAGACAGTATTTCTGCATCAGCCTCTGTGGAAACCAGTTGTAGCAGACATCATCTTCCAACCCATATTGTTCCTGTACACTTCTATTCCCTATAGTAGTATCCTCCTGTAGGGACTATTTGATGTCACTGTTAAAACAGAAGTATTATAAACCTCTCCTCTCTGAATTGCTGGGAACACGTAGGCAAACTGAAACCTCGGCTGTTCTCTACATCCTGTAACACTGACATTAAAAACCCCTCTACTCCCTCTGCCTCTATTCTTTACAACAGTCTAAAAAGAATGGGCCGGTTAAGTCTGGTTAATCTAAGTTAGCAAGGAGAATATCCCATAAAGGCTCTCAGTTCTCTGGTCCCACTGTCCTGTTCAGAAAGCTGCCCTGGGGCCTTTCATGGTCATTCTGCCCTGGAGCCTTTCATGGTCATTCTCAAACTCAAACCATCGTCATTTTTCATGTCTTTCCTTTCCAGCTCAAATTCCCTCACACAGATGTATCTAAAACAAGCCTAGGAAAAGACTCTGTAAGAAAATGAGGAAGTAGCATTTTTGAGTTGACCCATCAAAGGTGTGTGGTAGGAACTACAGTTTCTTGTGTTACAGGGAAGTTTGTGAAGGAGTTCATAGTGAAAGGATTATTTTCTAGTGAGCTAGGTAGGAAGCTAGCTGGCTTCAAGCCTATCGTTTTCTTATCTCAGATATCTTTTAAAACCCAAGAGGCAGAGATAAACACACAAATTCATTCCTTTTTCTCCCAGTCTCTTTTGTTTCTCATTTCTTTGGCCATAGACATCTAAACACAGGACCCAAGGATTTCAGATTCTCCTGGATAAGATGTGTGCACTGAAATATGTCACTTTTCCATTTTAACCAATATACAAACTAAAAATGAGCAGGATTTAATACTTATAGATATTATCCAAAGCACAATGATTAAAGAAATATAATGTAGTAAGCATTTATAAACATCATTGCATATGTTTGATGTAAGAGATAAAGAGGATACTCATCATTTATGTTCATATATGCGTAAAGGAATTCTAATGAACTGGCTTGTGGCTAGTGTTATTTGCTTTATTTTTGTTGTTAGACAAGATCTCATTGCCCAAGCTGGCTTCAGTTCTATCTGTAGCACAGTCTGCTCATGACCTTTTCATCTTCCTGACTTTTCTTCCCAAGTGCTGAGATCCTATGTATATACTACCATGCATGGCTACAGAAAAATGTTAGTTCTGATATCAGAATTACACACACACAAATTTTTAATGTCTCTACTCTTCTCTGATTTACAAATATATGTGGTTTACCATGTTAGTTTTGTAGTTAGGAAAGGGGGTGTTCTAATGTAGATGTGCTATCTTATCCACATGATTTTCCTGCATTACCCTAGACAGATAGCAGAATCTCTGGGCTATATAGGAATGTCTCTAAATGTATAAAGCTCTCAAAGAGAAACAAGAATACTACAATCCATTTGACGTCAGCCACTACTGCAGAGCTGAGGTCCAGGTCATGTGAGTGTACCTCAGCTCGGGCTTCTTCCCAAGGGGAACTCAGGGGATGCTTGCCATGGAGAACATTGGACACCGTTTTCCCGGTTGTCTAGACTGTTTCTAACCTTTAAATGCATGTAGCACTCTAAGCACATAATTTCTTCCTGAAGGAGGTTTTCTGCTGAAGCTTAGACTGTGATTTCCATTAAACCATAAATCTGTTGGCTGTTAAGTCTACTATACAATGAAATCAATGCAATCATCCATATCTGTGGTTCACTGGAAAATGTAAACTGGCTTTCTTGCCCCAAGGAGAATGTGTTAAGCAATGCAAAAGGTTTTGCTCAGGCACTTTGCAGAGGACATCTCTTTTTTTTTGTTTGTTTTTTGTTTTTTTCCCAACTTTTATTAGATATTTTCTTCATTTACATTTCAAGTGTTATCCAGAAAGTTCCCTATACCCTCCCCCCTCCCGGCCCTGCTCCCCTACCCACCCGCTCCCACATCTTTGCCCTGGCGTTCCCCTGTACTGGGGCATATAAAGTCTGCATGACCAAGGGGCCTCTCTTCCCAATGATGGCCAACTAGAAGGTCCTGACTGCAAAGCTTCTGCTAATTCTCCTCCTTCTGCCCCAAACACAAACTCATATTCCACATTGAAGAATGAGTAATGGCTTTAAAGTGCCCAGAATATGTTTGTAATAATTGATACTTCAGCCTCTGGTGCCAGGGCTGCACGGACGAAATACGTTATGTTGAAAGCTGGTGAATGTGTGTTTCTCCCTCTGGTATCAGGCCCAGAATGAAGCATGCCGACAATCAGTGTTGGCCCAGTGCAACCTGAATACAGAGAGTTTGCATCCTCCATGTGCAGAAGGGCCAGAGACTTACATAATGCATCTGGCATATCAAAGTTTTCTTGGGAGAGGTGGAGATAAAGACATGGTACAGCATATACCTGAGGACAGATATTTTTCCTAGAGAAACCAGGCCTGTATTAACACAGGTTGACATCAGTTTGGAGTCTGTAGTTTAGCATACTTATAATAAGAGTTCCTTTTAAATCCAGGATATGCCTTTTCAATTTTATTTAAATTTATTTTATTCAAACATCAATATACTTTTAAATTTTTTGAAACCTTCTCTTTACCAAAGAAATTCTTACTATACGTTACTTCTGTTTTTTTAATAAATCTCCAAATATTTTGAAAAATGAATTTTAAGATAATCCAGTTTGGTTTACATGGCTTCACTATACTTGAATTACCACTTCAGTGGTGAAAGAGAATAGAAAGTTGCAAAGGCTTAAAAAGAACCTTAATAATAGGAAGCGAGCCATATAACAAAACTAAGTTCTTCCTTTCAAACACTCGGGATTTAACAGAAATGCTGTGTGTATTTTTACTAGTATCTGACTATGTCATATTATTGGGAAAACTGGTGTTATTAATTAGAAAATTTTTATTTACCAATTTAAGCTCTTCTTGGATACAAATGGCAATAAATATAAGTTTAAGCATTTAAGGACATAACAGTAAGCATAGCATTGATAAGTAAGAAGAAAATAATTAAAATATTTAAATACTCTAGAAATACTGTAATAACTAATGATTAATTGTGCATTTAACAGTTACCATGTAAAAATCATCTAGCACTTTCCACTCCTTTGTTTTCCTCATATTCTCCAGTCCCATCCTTGTGTCCTCATGCAACAATATTGAGACCAAATCAAAGAATCCAGCTTCATTTTAGTTGGTTTTTTGTTTGTTTGATTGTTTTTTTTTGTTTGTTTGTTTGTTTGGTTGGTTGGTTGGTTGGTTGGTTTTTCGAGACAGGGTTTCTCTGTATAGCCCTGGCTGTCCTGGAACTCACTTTGTAGACCAGGCTGGCCTCGAACTCAGAAATCCGCCTGTTTCTGCCTCCCAAGTACTGGGATTAAAGGCGTGCGGCTCCAGCTTCATTTTAAACACTAGAATATTTTTTAAAAATTCAAGTTGGAACCTGTAAATGTATTTCAGTTGGCAGAATACATACCTCACATGAAGGAAGTTCTTACTTTGTGCACTAGTATTCTATAAACCAGGCATAGGGTCCTATGCCTGTAATCCTTTCACTGGGGAGGTAAAATCAAAGGAAACAGGATGAAGGTCATCATTTCTATAGAGTCTGAAGTTAGCTTGAGCTTCCTGAGACTGTTTCACAATAAAAAGAAAGCTAGAAAGAAGCGGGTAAGGATAGAGAAAGGAGGGAAAGGACGAACTCTTCCTTCTACTTTCCTTAATGAAACACAGGTGACTTCCCACTTAAAGGATTCCAAACCAGGACTAAGAGTCCTTTAACACTCTTGCCTTTTTCCTGGATATATAGCCACGGACTGCCTCTGTTCTGCCAATCAAACTGTTACAGGCTTGATTGGTGCATTACCCGCTCTCTTCTTATGGTGTAAAATTTTAAAAAAAGAAAGAAAGAGAAAGAGAAAGAGAAAGAGAAAGAGGAAGAGGAAGAGGAAGAGGAAGAGGAAGAGGAAGAGGAAGAGGAAGAGGAAGAGGAAGAGGAAGAGAAGAGAAGAGAAGAGAAGAGAAGAGAAGAGAAGAGAAGAGAAGAGAAGAGAAGAGAAGAAGAAATGTATATCTCCCACACAGATATCCCCCTGCCAGGGTTCTGCACGCCTATTATGATTATTCTACAGTTCTGTCTCTGAGGAAATGAAGGCAGCACTGCTACTGGAGGCCACAAGGAGACTGACCCACCATCTGCCTTGTACCTGCTGGGATCACAAAGCTCCCTTTGTCCAGCCACACCATCTGACTGGCAATTTTTGAGTCAGTCTTGGGTCTTTCCATTGACAGATGAATTCTCTTGCCAGAGCCTAATGGCTACTAAACTTGGAAAAATGTGCATAGCAATGAGGGAAAAATGTTATATCTTTGTTATGAATTGGATGTTTAAGACAACTGTTTATTCTTCAGAAAACTGTACAGACTTGATCTCGAAATTTCAATCCACTGAGAAACCTTGTCTCCTTGGTCGCCCCACCGCCAATTCCATTTTGGTTTATGTGGTGTTTTATCCCTGCCCCATCCAATTTTTAAAATGGTAGATGGTGGCATTACAAAATATCAGTGCTATTCAGGTTCTGCTTCCATACCAAGCTGTCCCCAATAAAGGGGTTGAATACTTTAGTGTCATTTCTCCATTAAAATAAAACGAATCAGGGGGAGATGTGGGAAAACTGCTAATTAAGGTCAGGTCCACCAGGACTTGATAGCCTATGAACTTCAAGCAATATGGGAGACTCTTTCTTTAACTGGTTTTTCTCCTTCTCTGACCTTTTCTGGAGAATTCTAAACCCCCCAGTGCTTGCCTATACCTGAGGAATATCATGTAGCCCCAGTTAGTTTATAGGACCAATTTCCTTTCTCCTGAAGAAACTCCTTCAGCCAGTACCTGAGATTCCTGAAGTGCTTCCCCATGCTAATGAGGTAGTCAAGGTCTCCTAAGCCTCCAACCAATGGCTGTTGTCTGTCCTAGATGTTCCTACTTTCAGTCCCCCAAAACTTTATAAGCATTCAGTCACTCTAAGTAAAACCTATCTCCTGACTCCACTGTGGTTTATTCACGGTATGTACTTACAGGGCTTTCTAACCTTCTGTTCAACATCTCTACTCCCACTGCCCTCACAGATTATATTGGCTTGTAGGAGGCACTTAGCAAATGAGATGCTGGAGGCAGGGGTCAGTAATAAAGATTTGCCCAGTTCCTGCAATAAATGATAAACGAGTCTGCTTTCGCCAGTTGCCTGATTCCCAGAGTCTGCGTTGTTGACTCTGCACTTTTTTACCCCACACCCAAGGGTCTTGGTAGAGATCACAAGCAACAATCAAGTGATGATCCCCAAGATCAGGAAGACCAACAGAGATGGAGAGATAGGTGGAAGGGGGAGGGTGTCCAAATATTACCCTCTGTGGGGTCATTCTAGTTGTTCTCCCTGGACAATCCCAATGTATTCAGTATATTCGGACAGTATGCTATAAGAAGTAAAACCACCAGAAAATGGGGATAGTACAACTAACTAATTGTTGATATTGACTATAGTAAACTTACTGATGAGAAGTCTAACATTAACATTATATTTTTTCTCCTATCCTAAAACAAAACAAGAAAGAATACATTTCAGGGGGGCTATAAGTTAAAGCTATGTAATCATAAGTTGTAGTTATAGTTCATGCTAAGGTCCTGCATGGGACTGAGAAGAATATCTTAGCTGTAACTCTGCTTCATATCTTATTTCATTGCGAAACCCAGGCCCAAGGAACAGTGCCTAGCATATCGTTTCCTGCTTTTCTGTCTCTGTATAAAAATGCCATCACCATTTTCTATAGCACTTGACTATAATATCCAAAATTTATGACCAAAATAGGCATCAGGGTGGTAGAAACCATTATGGATTAGACATGAAGGAGTGTGCTTTTAGGATGACGATACAAGGCAGAGCATATTGTGAACAAATAATATCGTACCAATGAGAATATGGAAGGGACTGCTCTCCCAAATTAGGAGCTGAGAAAGGCTTGGAGAGGCTGGAGCTCAAGCGATGTTGCTGACTGAAACACTCTGCTCTACAGAGAGCCTCAGCACCAGTGACAGCAGTTGGAAACTTGGTGAATACATGGAAAGGAACATGGATATTTTTGGAGAAGTGAAATAAAGCAGTTGAAATAAAGGCAGAGAAGGAAAGAATTCTTTGAGTGGAACTGTAGAAGTATGAGTTTGTATAAGCCTTGGAGGGCCCTTTAAAGATTTGTGTGTTTTTCCCATTTGTGGAGCCGCCACTAAATTATGTTTAGCGTAGCAGTGATGTAATCATTCTTTAGGGATTTTTGCCTGCTTTACAGAAACATCACTCAGGTGAGCTTCAGGTGCTTAGAGTGCTCCTGGTCTCCCACGTTCTCTTAATAATACTCTTAACTGTTTAAATAATGAAAATATAGCTGTTTCTCACTTAGCTACTGTAATAGAGTTCACCAAGTACTGTGAGCAGAGGTAGTAGTCGCCTCTCTCTCCTTCCCAGGGAGCTGCTTAAATCTTATCATTTATAGCAGTGCAGGTTCTCTGGATTCCCAGGAAGCTTCTTTATCTTCTTATCCCTCTGATTCGATGTTGAAAGCCAATAGTGATTGGGCAGGTCTTACAAGAGGCTCTTTGGCCTAAGAGGTGGACCTCAACAAGGAATTGTAATCATTTGTGATAGGAATATATGGAAATTTACCTCTAAAGAGCACATTCAATTTGGAAAAGGTGCAGCATGTGTTTCAGATGTTGTCAGCATACTAAGTGTCTCCAACCTGTTGTCACGGCAACCAACATTACATTCTAATGTAAACTTGAATCTGTACTGGATATTTAGGGGAGAACTGAGTGATTCCCTCAAAGGGTGTGCATTTTACTCTTGCTTTGTTTTCTGCAACTGGTAGCCAATTGACTCTGACTGTTTTCATCAACTGTCAGCACTGTTGGTCAATTAGCAGAAACCAAGCAAAAGGGAATGCCCCCACTATATGTATTTTTTAGTTAAACATCTAGGGAGGTCTCAGTATATCTTCTGTGTGCTTGTTAGAGGAAAAAAGCATCTAAACTCCAAGCCCATTCTATGTTAAAGGATCAGAAGTGTTCCAAACTGAAAGTGGGAACCTTTGACCTTCTATAGAGTTGACTCATATCACCATGAGATTAAGACAAGGCCTGGGCTAACTCCCAAAGAAGCAAGTACGTAAAGCATGCAATAGTGTCACATTAATATAGACAGCTGCTAATGCATTTAAAGTTAAAACTGTTTTGTTTTTTTCAATTAACACCAAGCATTAACAGATCATTAACTTTAGGATACTGACAACTTTAGGTAGTTAGGATTCCGTTAATTAAAAATTTACTTCCCTCTATCTTACCACAAAGTTGGTCTTCAGATATGAGAGTTTAAGGAAGAATTATATTACTTTTTTTGCCCTATGACCTCAAATGTTTTCATTAAAATACATAATTTGCATCAATTACAGATCGCTATTACTACCTCAAGTGTTATCATCTGTCTTGTTTGGTTTATATTAAATACTCATCAGATGGCTATTCCACTCAAATAGTATATCAGATCATGGAATAAATACAAATAAACCAACAGAACAATCAGTTACCTCCTAAACTCTATATTGTGTACAGATTGCCCAAGAAAGAAAATGCAACCATAGGGAATGTGTAGGATGAAGAAAACATCAATTATCCATATAGTCAGAGGACAGTATACTTGAGAAGAAGGGACACAAGCTGCAAAGACCATCTGTACCATGGCTGAAGGAGAGAGTGTCATTGGTAAGAGGAATGAAAGAAGAAACCAGCAAAGTGAAGAAGAAGGAAAGTGACCTTGAGAATGACAAGAAGTTGGATGAATGCCCATGAAGACTTATAGATGCCAGAGGTTAAGAAGAGATTCATGCCTGTTTATAAAAGTAATGTGGGTAAGGACACCAGACATATTTTGGATAGATAACATATGCTTTTCATTAGCAGGGCGGCTGTCACTTCCCTTAAAGTAAAAATGCACCAAAAGTTTGCTAGCACAGAAAGTTCATCCCTTTCCCATAGTCACTCTAGACCGTACAAGTCCACCATACCGATATCTACTAACCTCTAATATCTTTTATCACGTCCTTCGATTCCTCTTCATCGTATTATCCACTGGTCAGTGGTTATAGTTATAGAGTGCCAAAGGAGTGAAGGACTACGAAATCGTGTACTAATCCTGGAAAGAGATCATGGTTACGAGTGAGAGAACTGCAAGTTTTGTAAGAATAATGTTATGCATTATATAAAGGATATCCTTGCAATATTCAGATGCCGATTTTTCTGCTCTCATACCTTATTTCAATCAGGACATGGCATTGCAATGCTTATGTCAGGAATCACCTGTCACAACTTTGTGTAAACAATTCTTACCATTTATTCTCTGCCATGTCAATAAATGCTGGGGCATTTATTGTGGCTGGGGCAGAAGTTAGAATAAGTCGGGGCTTCTGCCAGCCAAGGGAACTTGAGAGAGAGAGAGAAAAAGGAGATCTGCCACAAGGTGGAAGGAAAACACAATAGTTGAATGTTCAGCAGAAACAAGAAAGGCATAATCTCAAGTATTATTGGGATTTTTGATTGGTAGGTAGCCAGAATAGTTTAGGGGTTAATATAAATCAATATCCTGCTCCAGTATTGAGGTGAAGCTTAAAAATAAATCTTGCACTCTCTGTGTTATTATTGGGAACTAGCTAGGATAAAGAAATACACCCCTAGTATTAATTTACCAAAGACATTTATATTAAAATACCATTTACAAGGCTTGACCTTGAAATAGCAACCTTTTTTCTTTGCTAAAATATACACATTGTAGAAAAATAGCACAGGTTTTGGTGATTTTATATCTCTAGTTTGTGACACCCCAAGTTTACTTATTCACTGCAGCAGAAACTGCTTGGTCCTGTCCATAAGGACAAAGATTCTCAGGGAGAATGTATCTTGACAAGACCTACTAAAACAAGCTTATGCAGACAAATATGAGTATACCTTCCTTCTTCTCATTTTAGTCTAATAACAACATCAAAATCAACAAGATAAACTGAAGAAAGATCCACATAAAAAGCACTTTTTTTTTCCTCTCAAAATCTACACTTACTTTTATCATTTTAGGTTCTAGCAGCAGATCTCCACAAATCTGCAGGGCATTTTATGACTGATTCTCTAGTTTCTTCACTTAATCTTCATTCTGTGACATGCTTCTAACATTCCATTCCATTCCATTCCATTCCATTCCATTCCATTCCATTCCAGTATACCCCCTACCCAAACTAATAAACACCATCAATTCTCAAAATATTAGTAGTTCATATCCGATCTTCTACAGTCTAATATTTACCAATATTATCTCATTTGCTATTTACAGTTTCTAATATTTCTCTCCTTAGCCAATGTAACTAACACAGGTTAAAAAAAAAAATGCCTATTGCATTTAGTCGCATTTGCCAGGGTATCTGTAAGGTAGATGAAGCTGACCTCTGTGCATTCTGAGTTTCTAAAACAGAGACTCTTGTTTCACTCCTGTCTTAGTTAGGGTTTTACTGCTGTGAACAGACACCATGACCAAAGCAAGTCTTATAAAAAAACAAAACAAAACAGCATTTAATTGGGGCTGGCTTACAGGTTCAGAGGTTCAGACCATTATCATCATGGGATCATGACAGTATCCAGGCAGGCATGGCACAGGCAGAGCTGAGAGTTCTACATCTTCATCCAAAGGCTACTAGTGGAAGACTGACTTCCAGGCAACTAGGGTGAGGATCTTAAGCCCACACCCACAGTGACACACCTACTCCAACCAGGTCACACCTATTCCAACAAGGCCACACCTCCAAATGGTGCCACTCCCTGGCCCAAGAATATACAAACCATCACAACTGCCATGGTTCTTTAGAAACAATGGGTGTTCTCAGTGTCTTCTAGCAGATCTATCCTCAGCACATTCTTAAAACATGTATTGTTCTTAGACTCCCATTTTCACCAAATATTATTTTTACCTTTTATGTGTCTCTTGATATGTTTAAATAAAGATTATTATCCATTTGTGTGATTTGAGGATGCAATTTTCATTTGTAGTATGTGTCTGTGTGTGTGTGTGTGTGTGTACATGTGTGTGTATATGCATAGGTATGTGTGTGTGTATGTGTGTATATGTATGTGTGTGCATGTGTATGCATGTGTGTATAGATAGGTATGTGCATGTATAGGTATGTGTATGTATGTATGTGTGTGTATATGTATGTGTGTGCATGTGTATGTATGTGTGTATAGGTATGTGTGTGTAGAAGTATGTGTATGTATGTGTGTGTATATGTATGTATGTGCATGTGTATGTATGTGTATATAGGTATGTGTGTGCATATGTGTTCATGTGTGTTCATGTGTGTGTATGCATGTATACAGGTATGTGTGAAGGGGTGTGTGTGTGTGTGTGTGTGTGTGTGTGTGTGTGTGTGTGTGTGTGTGAAAATAGGGGGATACCCACAGAATCCAGAAGGTATTGGATCCCAGGGAGATGAAGCTACAGGAGCTGTGAGTCTCCCAGTGTGGGTGCTGAGAACCAAACTGGTTCTCTGGAAGAGCAAGAAGAAATCTTAACTTCTAAGCTATCCCTCCAATTAAAATCTCTATGTTTTTAATCCTTGATTACAGTTACAAAGTTACAAATTTATTCATATATATTCATATTAAAACTATATTGGAATCCCATATAACAAGAGATCTCAAACTGACCTGAGCTGGCTGTGTGGTTTCACAGCGTTGCCATCTACTTACTATTAACTAACCTTCCCCCCAAACCTCAGTTCTCTGACACTTCCCAACATTCACATCTAATTGGTGATAACCATCACTGACTTTATCTCACCAAATCTGTCAGCTGACTTAAAGGACTTCTGCATTATCGGGATGTCTGTATCTTTCCCTAGATAGTTCCNTTGATATATATATACATATATATATATATATATATATATATATATATATATATATATATATATATATGTATATATATATATATATATATGTATGTATATATATATGTATATATGTGTGTGTGTGTGTGTATTTTGTTTGTTTGTTCTTAATTTTTGCTTAATTTTTTTAACCACTTCTTAATTTCTGATGCAGAGAGCTCTAGCTCTAGGTAGTGTGTTTTAAGAGAACATCCCTTACAGGATTGGCTGTTTCACATTTACATGAATGGTAGCATGCTGTGCTATAAAAAAGACAGCAGTCTGTGAGATAATGTGTGGTTTCTTCTTGATGTTGCTACTGATATTAGGATCTAGACTAGGGCAAATTTGCTCACAGAATCATTCTAGGCCTCTGTCTATCATGCACAGGCAGATCGACAAGCATGAATACAGACATCCCGAGAAAGCCCGGTCTTCTGTGACTGTTTTGGATGTACCTTTACTCCAGCAAACAAAAATACTCAAATCAGAAAGTGGCAGAGTTAAGTACTGTTTATTTCTGGGGTCTTCTGTCTCACTGTATCTTGCAGCAGAGGAAGAGTGACAAAGAGGCCTCTACCTGATGAACTCTCTGGAGAGTGACTTACAGTGGTCATTAAAATGCAGAGCTATTGAAGGGACCTGGAATGTTTTTTTGAATTAATTTATTCGTCTGCAATTCTGTATAATTTCAAATCTTTAATGACATTTTTATCTATCAGCTCAGTATTTTCTCTTTACTCCTAAGCAGGAGGCCTTTTCTTTTCACTTGCTCTGTCTTAAATAAGAAAGCAAGCAGCTTTATTACCAAAGTTAACTCCTTAATAACCATTAAGCTTATTCACCTATATTCCTCTTATGATCTTGCTTAATATATGTTCAATTTTAACTCCTTCCTTATCCTGATGATCAATCAAAGGAATCTTCACAAGAGAGATAAGTACCAACCACTGAGGTACATCTGTAAGCAAAACACATTAACATTTCTAGTTACACTTTATCCTCCTGCATCTGCCTGACATACATGCATAAATGGCTTTATACTTTGTTAATTATCCAAATAACTTCTGACCATAATGTATTTAATTTACTTGTTTGCATTAGTCAGGATTCTCTAGAGTCACAGAACTTATGGAATGTCTTTATATATTAAGGATATTTATTGTAATGACATAGACTCTATAGTCCCACTAACCCAACAATGAGCGTCTGTGAATGGGAAGTCCAAGAATCTAGTAGTTTCTCAGTCCCACGAGGCTAGTTGTTTCAGTTGGTCTTCTGTATATGCTGGAATCCTGAAGGATGTGCTGGCAATTAAGTGCAGGAAGTCAAAAAAGGAGTGAGTCTTTCTTCTTCCATCATCCTTATGTAGGCCTCTAGCAGAAAACATGGCCCAAATTACCAAGCCTGAACTTGGACTTACTCTGACCCAGACTGGCTTTGAACTCAAAGATCTGCTTGCCTCTATCTCCTGGGATGAAAGGTGTATACATCCTTGCCTGGGTCTCACAACTAAGGCTCAAGATCTGGATCAAAAGCATGAGTCCTCCCATCTCATCCCATGTCTAGATCCAGGTCAGAATCCTATGTACTCATGATCTGGAGCACAGGTGTGTACCTCCATTTCTGGATTGCAATTCATTCCAGATATAATCAAGTTGACAACCAGGAATAGCTATCACATTATTGATTGCTTAATCTTTTAAAAAACTACTATGGTAGATTGTGTGTGTGTGTGTGTGTGTGTGTGTGTGTGTGTGTGTGTGTGTGTGTGTATGAATTTGGAGAGCTGAAAATAATTTGTGGGAGTTAGTTCTCTTCCTCTATCATGTGAGTCCCAGGCATCAAAAAGCCTATCCAGCTTGGCAGCAAACATTGATCCATTCCACAAGGATTGTTTATTCTTAATTTACAAGTAAATAATAGGTACTGTGACTACTTTTTAGATGATATTTTATAACCCTTAGATTTTCTGCTCTGTATAACTTTTTCTGTAACTGAAGATTCCTGAGAAATTCTCCAATGCATAGACAAACTGAAAGTCTTTCAATGCTAATTAATTTTCCTAATTAATTGCCTAATTACATGGCCAGTCAGCCCTAGATTATATTTGTGAAATAAAAATCATTCAACATTCATGTTATATTCTATATCCTTTTTCTCTTTCTTGTGGCTTCATGTTTTCTAAAGAGTTATTCCATCTATTTTCTGAAAGAAAAAATATGAAGTTAATGTAAACTGAGATATTTGTAACTTTTGTTAAGGTATGTTTGACATGAGAAAATAATCTATCTCATAGTGTTTCCGTATTCACAATGCATGTGTGTCATGCACAGCAGAAAAGCTGCTCAAGCAATACAGCAATAGAAGTAATTTCTGAATTCTTCTAATGATTTCACGTAATGTTTCAAGGTCATTTGCAGCAACGGGGAAAAGGCTTGCTGGTAAGATGCTATGAAGAAGAGGAAATGACTGGTATAGTGTGATGAGATTGCAAGTAACTTAAACAGAAAACACATACCTTTTGTGACCCTTATCTGCAGGATGAAGGTCAGGGTCTCACCTCAAATCTCCAGTCTGGTGTGCCACTGACAATGTTCCAGGAAGATAAGCACAAAGGTCCTCCTTATTCCTTCAAGAAGCATGGAACTGACATTAATGTGTTTATTGGCATAAGCTCTATCTATTCTTCCCCATCAATTTTGACACACATAAAGGACAGTTTAGGGGCAACAAATAATGGAAAACCACTGGTAGCCCTGTGAGCTATGGATGTCTTTATAAATCATGAATTTCTAAGTCATGTCAACAAGAGAATGAGAAGTTCTTACACATAAAAATTAGTCTACTTTATCAACAATATTAGCATGCAATAATGCAGTTAGGTCTTCCAAAATACTCATGAGAATTAGAAATTGTGCTGTAAGTACAGCTGTATTTCCCGTGTCTGGACAAAGAGCAATCTGTCCTTTCCCTAAGTCAATCAAAATGACCATCATTATACAAGTGCAGAGTAACTTCTGCTAGACTCTTTTAAACAGAAACATCAGTTAACCAGATGCACATTCTTTCATTGTACAGAACATCTGTGACTACAATTTGCATCTACACACAAAAGTCTTTCAAAATACAGATTCTCATACTCTGCTTTATCTGTTTTCATGAGTATCAGTGGGGTAGATTTTGAACACTCTGTTCTGTGTGTAGGAAATTCTTTAATAATAATGCCGTGTGCAATGTTAATTCTTTTGAAAGATTAAAAAAACCCTCAGTGTGCCTTATATAACATAATCTATTTATACTCTGTCACTGAGGAGTGTCAGCTGCATTTATGAAGAGAGTGAAGAGAAATCCACTTGTACCTTCCGTCTAATTGATCATTACCTGTTACCCCAAATGATGGACCACTCTGAGCTAGTTATGAGGACGATCCAGATACAATAAAATATTTTAAGCTGAAATTCTCAAAAATGGGAGCAGAGCAGCTGTAGTAGTAGACTTTTGAAGTCTTCCTCTACTATGAAGTAAAATATTAAGTTCCATCTGAGGATATTATTCATAACAACAATTACTAAAGGGATTATCAGAGTCTCAAAATGTATGTTTTCTACCCTGCTATCATATACCTGGCCCTTGCTAGTGACTAGTAATACTGTATGATGATTTTAAACAATATGAAATCTCTTTGGCTCTAAAACTATTCTTGAATTGTGGCAAATTAAGAGTGAAGGGATAGATTCTGGTTTGCATAACTCCAAAACTTTCAAAAACTGCTAAGTGCCTCTTCATTGTGTCTGTTATAGAATCGAGTAAATTAATGCACCAAATGTTCCTATAGTTTCAGCCAGCCCTATTTGGGGGCTTCTATTAAATTGTTGAGTGTTTTGACTGCATCTTGGTATTTGTTACTTATTTGCTGTTTAGGGTAGAGTTTCTTTTGCTTATAAGAGGAGATGGTTTGTTGCAGGATTTAGAACACTTAGCCCACGAGTTTCTGAAATCCTCCAGTGCCAGCTATTTTTCATATGTGCACAGGTCTGTTAAACATGTCCATGATGGAGAAGGGACTTGACTCCTAAGTAGTCGATTCAGTCTTTACACTTCCTTTACAATTGTTTTGTTTTCTCCATTCTCCTCAACCCAGGTCTTCTATTTTGGAGATGAAACCACAACTATATAAATAAGGTGTTTTGAGTTGGTCTTTATTTCAGTGCTTCCAGCCTTTTCCTTCTCTTGAAGTCATGTAAATGCAAAAGAAACACAGATACGTAAAAATCTTGATTCTCCTCTACATGGCTGTAAAAAGAGTGTCAACCTTGGCTCTCTGAAGGGCACTTCAAGGTTTCCAACTCAACCAAGCATCCATTGCACAATAGAGCACCATCCAAAGACTGACAGTTAAATCCTTTGAATCTTTTTTTATTAGTTGTTTTATATCACATTAATGGACTTCAGTTTAATTCGGTTTTATTTATTCCTTGCTTGTTTTATTACAGTAAAAAGATGCCACTTATAACCCCACAAATTACATCCCTTTATATTCCTTTTGTGTAGGCGTCTTTTAATTTTCTGTAAACCTTACAGTGGGAAGTATAATGAGAAGTGGC
Organism: Mus minutoides; assembly: GCA_902729485.2. Lineage (NCBI taxonomy): Eukaryota > Metazoa > Chordata > Mammalia > Rodentia > Muridae > Mus > Mus minutoides. The sequence continues at coordinate 1,028,052 of LR750048.1, forward strand.
CTGCAATTCAAGAAAGGAATACAAAGAGAAAAGTGCTTTGAAGAATGGAAACACAAACAAATGCAGAATAAGCAAGCAAAATAGACTGCTCTAAATATATACTTTAAAATATTAAATTAGATATAATTTAAAACTCTACAAATTACTAATTTATGGGTTCCAGTTGGTTTCTAAGGTACCACCTTTTCAACATAGCTGATGCTGAGATGTACAGTTTCCTATGCACTTTTTTCTGTAGGAATAAAGTAGACATTTAAAAATATATTTCACAATGTCCACCTACTAAGAAATAATATAAAATAGGCATAAATAAAATGCTGTCAAATTATTTAAGTCAGAGTTGGCTTAGCTGACAGCAGAGTGCTTTTAGTAGAGAGCATTTACTTTTATAATAAATATATTCACTTTTTTTTAACCATCTGAAAAGTAAGAGATTTATAGAGATGAAAAGATGTCATACTGACTCTAAGCTTCAGCCTTGGTCTCAGGTCACATAGTCATGAGTCTTTGTGACATAAACATTATTCTAACAGCAAGGAGGCCAATAAAGAAATGATGTGAAAAAGGGTGTGAAGAGTCAGGACGTAGAGTATCTGCATAAATCTGCATAATTCTACATCTAGAACATTTTCACTCCTGGCCAAATTTAGTTTGACAGACAAGAGCATTTGGATTCTACTTCCAAGTTCTTACGGTAACATTCACTTAGGAGACTTCTGTCTTATAAGCTCGCTCACATATGTTTTTGCTTCTCTTTTTATTTACACATCACAGTTTGATGTCTTGATTTGGAATAAAGTATTATTTCCATAGTTATTTTCTTCCACGTAACTAGTACATTTCACAAAGTCAAAGCCATCATACTTTTCAGAGATGTTTTAAATACAGAGCATACAGTATATGGGCAATAAATATTTTATCAGTCTTGTCAAAGGAAGCAAAAAGAGACTATGTTCAATTGTTTTAATGAAAGTGTTCTATACAAACACAAATATAAGATGAGCTTTGCAATAGCATCATTCAGAAAAATATGACTAAGGAAGGGAAATAAATCAAAGCCATTTGTATACCATATTTAGAATTCTATTGCCATACATGTAACACTATTATAGTCTTGTTCAATGTTTTAGATTGTGGTATGATTTTTAATTCAGCAAAGGAGAGTAACTTAGTTATGGCTTCTGGAAGTTTCATAACTAACAATTTATATTAAGTTTAACAGAGGTAAGATATAGCATGTTTTTTACATCAAACATACATGTTAAAAATAAATTAAAAGAAGCATAGACACAAGTGTTCTATATTCTACAGGAGGGTATGCATTCACATGTGTCATTCTGGAGTATCACTGCATTTTTGAGATGTGAAATGTGAGATTTCTAAAATAATATAAAGAAATCCTGAGAACGCTGTTTACTTAGTGCTTACTCTGCCCAGCTCCTACATGTTACTTCAAGATAATCTCTGATTCAATGTAGGTTCCACCAAGCTTTAAAATTCTGGAAAGAAAAATCTCTGCAGCATCTAATTGTATGTATGCAAAGTACAAATCTTTTCCTGGGTATGCCAAGGAATGGTACCTACGTGTTCAAAATTATAAGTTCATGTCAGCTCCCCTATATAAACAACATTGCTGAATTCCATCTGGCTTTATCTCCCTCTAAGCAGTTTTCCTAACAAAATTAATTCATGAAGTATAGAAGAGAACTGTCTCTTTGGCAAGAATTCTTAATCTCTACTTTCACATAGAACCTCTCAGCTAAAACTTAAAATTGCCTCACTGGGCAGTTTTGTTTTCAATTGTTGGCATATAGCTCCACTTAAATAAAGGTCTTTTATGTGTTTTTCCCTCAGTGTTAACAAGGACAATAAGCTCAGCTTATTCTCCTAATTGTCCATTTAACAAAATACATATATTAGTCCCATGTTTTATTCCATCTACTATTTTTCTTTAAAGGTAATCTCTAAATTTGTGGAATGATTATTTTCCTAGCATTTTTACTATTAATAATAATAAAGACACCAAAGGTCTTTCCACACACAATTGCAAACCTACTTTAGCTTGCTTTGATGAATTATACCATTTTCTTTTGAATAATGTCTAAACTGAGCCTTAATATATGCTTCAGTATATATGACTATCACAATCATCCTTATCACCTCAAGTTACAACTACTCCATGGAAACCTCACTGCTTGGGAATTCATATCACGACACTCACTAAGTAAATAACCATGGTTACCTTGTTATATATCTTATACTGTATATTTAACTTTGCATGGTTATATGATTGCCAGTATAGCCATGCCCCAGTTGCCTCAATTAAATTGCTTATTCCCCAAGGCAAATTCTACACCATCCCCACAGAATGCTTTAATAAACAAAGAAACTATGTGCTGATTGATTATTTCACCGACAATAGCCATTTACCTACGAGTGAAGTTAAGCAGCATGAATAGTGCAAAATTGCAAATCTTTTTCCCAGATCATATTTTCTTAAATAAATCACTGTCCAGAAAGCAAAAGGAGAATTATCATTAATGTGTTCATAAATTGATTTACTGTTGCCTAAAAAGACATGTATAAAGTTAAGTTGTGAAATGAACATGAGATGAAGAAAATTTGTTACGCCTTTATTTCAAATGCCTAGCTGTAAACAATGCTACTGATTGCATTGCTGTCCAGATGTGACTTCAATAAGCACATAATAAATAAATTTGAGACTATCTAACATATATCAGATTTCTTTACAGTAAAACTTCTCAGGACCTTTTATATGCTCCTGTGAACTGAGATGTAACTATACCATTTCCATAAAACCTGTTTTAGCATGTATTAAAAAAATTCTTACATATGTATAAAGGGCTAGGAACTCAACTTGGTGCTACAGGACCTGCTGAGGAGATACAAGGCCTTGCACTGACAATCACCACCAGAAAAAAAAAAATCGTATTTAACAGACATATTTGTAGAGTCATGTATATTACTACTTTATTCACAGTAATTCACATATTGAATAATCCTAGATATCCCTCAGCAGATGAGAAAACAAAGAAAGTGTGGCATAAAAATTCAAGAAAAGTTTATTCAGTCATTAAAAGAATGAAATTATGTCCATTGCAGGAAAAGAGATAGGTTATGATGTTAAACAAAACAGGCAGCCCTCAGGAGTACAAATACATTTTCTCTTATTTACAGAATGTAGGGGTGTGTGTGTGTGTGTGTGTGTGTGTGTGTGTGTGTGTGTATGTGTGTGTGTTTAAAAATCAAAAGCTGGACTATTTATAGAGTGGGAAAATAACCAGAAAAAGAAAAAAGAGGAGGTATTAAGAAGCAAAGAATAATGATATATGTATATAAAATTTTCACAATAAAACTCGTTTGTCTTTGAGACAGGGTCTCACTATATAGCTCTGGTTGGCCTGGATCTCACAGAAATCTACATGTCTCTGCCTTCTAAATGCTGGGATTAAAGGCTTGAACCACTAGAATAGCAAAGCCCATTATATTGAGTGCTGTGGTGGTTTAAATAAGAATGATCCCCTTAGGATCCTACATTGGAATGCTTATTTACTAGAGAGTGGAACTGTTTGAAAGCATTGAAGCTTTGGGGGGGTGTAGCCTTGTTGAAGTAGCTGTGGCCTTGTCACAAGTGTGCCACTTTTGGGATGGGCTCTGGGGTTTCCAAAGTCTACACAAAGCCCTTAAGCCCAGTGTCTTTCTCTGCCTACCTGCCTATGTATGGATCAGGATGAAATTCTCAACAATTTCTCCAGCACCACGCTTGCCTGACTTCTGCCATGCACCAGCCAAGATGGACTAACTCTCTGAAACTGCAAGCAAGGCACCAATTAAATACTTTCTTTCAGAAGAGTTGACTTGATCATGGTGTCTCTTCACAACAATATAACAGTATGAAGTCACATGCTAACTGAAGATACTAAAAATTTTTGTACTAATGAAGTTCTGTGCAGAAAATTTTCAATAGCTTTATTTTAAAAAGCATGTTTCACGTAGTTTATATTAGAATAAATAATTTCTTCAAAGGAGTTTTAACGTTTTAATAAAATTATGACTTTGCCAAAAATAATTTTAGATTTTGATAGTTGGTAAAAAGGAAAGCAGATCCAATTTTTTCTAAAAATGTGAGTATTGATATCTATCCATGAAACAACTGACAGACCTATGGAGCTTTGAACAACTCTTTCTTAAGGCCTATTTTTGTGAATCTAATATTTTTTCACAGTAGAGTAGAGGGTATTGAGTGCTTCTTTTCAGCCATCTCATTCTGGGTGCATTGTAAAACATGTTGCACTGTAGTTTTTGGAAAGGGGACTATGAAAATAGCCATAGTCCTTTTTTCTAATATGCTTTAATAATAATTTGTTTTTTTCAGCTGACGTTGACTTTCAAGTATTTTTACCTTTCTCACCTATATGAAATAAAATGATACTAGTTACTAAAATAGTGAGAATATTATCAAATTTTCCCCCATGAAACAAAGTGACTCAACTGTCTGTAGTATTTTTGTTTTTCATGTTTTATTTATTTATTTATTTATTTATTTATTTATTTATTTATTTATTTTAAATTGTAACCCAGTCTTGAGTTTCTGAGAAGCAGTGCTTATTATGAAATCTCACAGACCAGAATTTATGAAGAGAAAATATACAATTTTTTGTCTTTTTAAAGAAAGATACTTCAAAAGACTCTGTGCTTTAGTTAAGACTCTTGTTGTACAATCACAATATTACTTTTTTAAACCCTGTGCCATTTGCCAACTGATACTTTAATCAATATGTTGAATTCTTGACTTTCCTCTTTCCTATCATTCATTTTTTTCTTCCTCATTCCATTTTGCATATCACACAAGCACTCCATAGCTTATGTCACCAGTTTTTCCTTCAGATTCTCCTTGTCCCCATCCTTTCCCAACTGAAGAAAATACTATTGTTAAAAGATTTGAACATTGTAACCCAGTGAAGCTTGGTCAAAAGGGACCTAAATCTCTGGCAGGCCTTGCTCTTCTCAACCGCTCCCACTGCCTTCCACTCTAAAACCCTTTAGATTAGATTCCTAAAGCTAGCCTCCAAGGTCTATTCCATTACTGGGCCACTTCCTCTCCCTTAGGCTGACTAGCAGGTCTAGCTATCAAAGTAATGAAGTCCAGCAATCAAAAGCCCCCTTTAGTTGCCCTAATTAACATGCCCAATTAAAATTAAACACTTCATCCTAACATGGAATTTCTACTTTTACCATTATAACCCACATTTTTCTAAGTGTGTGTGTGTGTGTGTGTGTGTGTGTGTGTATCTATATCTACATCTACGTCTACATCTACATCTCTATCTTTATATATGGAGAAAGAATACATATATATATATATATATATATATATATATATATATATATATATATATATATATACACACANATATATATATATATATATATATATATATATATATATATATATATATATATGTATACACACACTTAGATGTTAGATAAATATATAGAAAGATAGATACACAGATAGACAGGTGATAGATAAGGTTCTGAACCTTTTCTCTTTGTCAAGTGAACTGATAGTGAATTAAACAAATTTAGCCACAATCTGCTCACAATCTAATACAAAATTTAAGATCCATAAAAATTTATAAATTTTTATAAATTTGTATCAAAACTTTAAAGTATCATAAGAAAACACAACAGCTTTAGAAATAAGATTTGAGGATTAATTATCCCATAAAATATTAAAAGCTAAATGAAAAAAAGTCAGAGCTAGTCTTCACATGCCCATCAGTCACCATACACGTTAAATTGGAGGGAGGAGAATTTGTTTTGTCTTCTACTCTTGTGTCTGTATGAGGATCTAGGAGAGGGCATTTTATATGTGGATATTATGAGCATTCATAGTTAACAAAGTATTTACAAATTCAGCCAGTTTACACTAGCACCTAAAATGTTCTGGGACTTAAAAATGTAACAGAGGGTAATGACATCTGCATTCATATTTTCAACTTACAAATGAGAAGACCAGTGATTCTGTGAGTGTCCTTGGTATTAATTTTGAAGATTGAAATGCTACTTTAAATATTAAAGTATATGCTATTATAAAAATGTTATGTATTTTAGCACAAAATAGCTTATTACTGTTAAGTAAATAAAAATACTGAAACTCATTTACTCAAAAAAATCTAGCACACACACATATTAAACATATCAATGAACATTTATATTAGAGAGTAACATAAACAGAATAATTACATCCAAAATATATTTGTATGTTAATCTGTATTTTAACTATATCTTTTTCTAATACAATGGTTCAGAGGCCATTCTATAAATTTGATATTGGAAGAAAATAAAATAAAATCCCTAAAGTTTTAATAGACACCCAAGCTCAAATTCAAAATCCTGCTAGCCTGCTTCTTAATTCTGTAATAGTGATCATGGGCCTTTGTTTTTAGTGTTTTAATAAACATGACTCACTGTTACGCATTCACCAAAACCATTTATCTTCCTCCCTAGAGTAAGACATAGAACATGATTGTGTCCTCTCCAAAAGATGATCGTAAACACATTCAGGCTGGCCTAATACTTTTCTGTGGCCATCTACTCAGTCCCTGTCCCTGTTGGGAGATGAATAGGGAACATTATAAGGAGTTGACAAGTGGGCTGGAGTAGTAAGAAACACTGATAAGTTTAGTAAATATAATACATTTCTGAATCTCAAGCATCAACAGTTAATCTACCTTCACCAAATATGAAAATTGTAATAATATCCATTCAAACTATTGTTGCCATGTGATAGAATTAAATAGAGAATATATTTAAATAAATCAATTAAGTACCTATTAATAACATCTCTTGTTATTCTTCCTCTTCATTTATTCTCCCAATTTGAAAAAGTGTCTCACCATATATATATATCAAGCTGGCTCTATTTTACAATCATAATTTTCTTGTCTTAGTCTCCTGAGTTCTGGGATAAGAGATACATACCACTGCTCCTTTCCAGATTTTTAAAAATAATTTTCTTTTATATATACACTATATTAGATATTATGTACATTACATCATCTATCTATATCTGCATATAAATATTTAGCAAGTAACTCATTTTAAGTAACAGGCTCGATAAATATTATATAGTTAGTATCTGAAACCTAATTATATACGTATTAGTACATATACACAAATAATTTAATGTGATAATAATAATGTATTTAATGCATTACTTTATCTCAAAATATTTTTGATTGTCAGTGGTAAATTTGATAAGTCTATGCAAAAGCATTAAAATAAGAACTTTGGGGGCTGGTAAAGATAGATTCAACCAAGTACCCTTCTCCTAACTGTGTCTAAATAAATTCTGATGTTAGAGACTGGGGATTGCAGGTTCTGTCCAGTATTTATGTACTGTCTTACTATACATACTTGGACTGACCAACTGTCATCTAGATATCAAAGCTGAGAACTCCATATGTGTAGAAGATTATTGAAAATAATGATACATTACATCTGGTAGCCTGTAAGCAGAGAGGAAAACTTATTCCTTGAGGTATCTCCAGGATTTCTCCTTGAGGTGTACCTTCTATTATTAGCAACTAAGTAGAACCTAGGATGTCACTTGAATTCCCCATCTCAGCAATGCACTTGCATGATTAAGCAGCAACAAGCGCTAATAATGCTCTGAGGTTGCTTTTAGTCACAGCTGTGTTTAAGTCAAATCAGGGTGAAGTGGGCGTTGATGGAGGCGGTGGTTACCTTATGAGTAAGATGTCACAGGTTGCATGGAGCAGCCTTCTGCACATGTGCAGGCCACCTTGCACACCCACCCCGACAAAGGTCCCGGGAAGAACAAGTGACGACAAGAAGGTGATTACCGAGTCGGACTCACATGGCGTCTTTGGGTCGACTCTTTCAGTGGATGATAGATCTTATACTATTTTTGGTTAGTACGTAAATACTCGGTTTAACAGTTTGATTAATCGATAATTACTACAATTATTAGAATCGTGAAATAAATAATTAGGTTCTAGGCATATTAACTTTAGTAAGGAGTTAAAACATTGTCAATAGAGTATTTGTTTATATCTTGAAAAAATCTGTTCATGTTAAAAAGCCCAGAAAGCAAGATATAATTCTTCATACCATAGGGAAAAATAAACATTTTTCTACTGACTGAAGAGCTTGTTTTATAATTTTGGTGTCAATAGAATAAGTGGAGGGTGGAAATAAATGTAAAATGGGTGTGTCTCTTCAGAGCCATTGTAACAGTCATGTGAAGAACAGGTAACCAGCATAAATAATTTGAAATCATTATGTAACAATTTGAGTCATATAATGCATAGAATGTACATGTCAAAATAACAATTCATTAAAATTAATTTGTATGTTTAAACATATGTGAAATAATTAATGCATAATATGTGTTTATATTTAGATACATTTTAGTGCTTGTGTAAGAATATGCAATGGGTCTTACTTTAATGTAGCCACAACTAGTCAAGAAAAGCGACCAGCAATTCCTCTGAGGAGTCCTTTAACAGACATGTTCTCTAGAACTTAATGTAAATTGATGGTCTAACCACTTTGAAATCAATCCACGACAGATCTGTTTCCCTAATTTCAAGAAACTTTCAGCTTGATAACACTTCATTTACTAGCAAAGGTTTAGCAAAATTCCACAGTATATCAGCACTCTTCCCAATTTTAGGGGGAAATAGTAAAAGCAAGAAGAACATCCATTGTTATAGAAGGTTCAAGGCAATCTGAGGCAGGGTAGTTTAAAAACTACATACACTTAAAATCACATCTATGATAAATGATTTTAGACTAGGAGTAAATCTTAAGGGTTTAACCCATGGTTAGCGTGTGCAAGACTTCCCATTTCGTTCCCAGCACATCAATAGGTAGGATTCAGACAAACGGACAGACTGACTAATTGATTGTGGATACAAAGACAGCTCTGACATACAAAGTGTGTGGTCATATAGAAATGCTAATTTGGCAACTTTGGAAAAATAGAAGAAACGCTTGGCCTAGAAACTGATGACTTATTTACAGTCTCCATGTAATTACTCAAAGGCAGAGAACATTTTCTAAGGATAGGAGGACACAGTGGTGTGTGTGTATGTGTGTGTGTGTGTGTGTGTGTGTGTGTGTGTGTGTACTTTTGTGAGCATATGAGTGTGAGTATGTGTTTGTATGTGTTTGTGTGTTTATCCTATAGATTGGAAACTGATTTTCTTCATATGTATTTGAAAGTACAAAGAACAGAAGCTTAACTGTGCTCACTTTCTGAAGAGCTAGATAAAAGTCAATAAGTAAGGCAAAGAAAAAGCACAGCTCATCTCTGATAAATTGTATTGTTTTTGAAAAGGTCAAGAATGATGCAGTTTGCTTTTTGTTTGGCTGCAATGAATTTAAATTTTTATTTATTTTTATTTATTTACTTTTTATTAGATATCTTCTTTATTTACATTTCAAATGTTATCCCCTTTACTGGTTTCCCCTCCTACCCCCCCCCACCAACTCCTATCCCCTCCCCCTGCTCACCAACTCACCCACTCCAACTTCCTGGCCTTGGCATTCCCCTACACTAGAGCATCAACCCCTCACAGGACCAAGGGCCTCTCCTCCCATTTAAGCCTGACAAGGCCATTCTCTGCAACATATGCTGTTGGAGCCATTGGTCCCTCCATGTGTACTCTTTGGCTGGTGGTTTAGGCCCTGGGAGCTCTGGGAAGTTTCTCTTTTTGATTACAGTAAGCATGCAAACAGGGATGGATTTCCTTGTTCGATATTGATGTTCATGAACTGAATGAGGCAACCCAGTAGGAGGGAAAAATTCCCACAAGTAGGCAAAAGAGTGAGAAACAGGCCCGACTTCACTGTTAGGAATCCAACAAGAACATCAAGTTACTCAACCATAACATATATGCAAAGGACCTAGGTCAGACCCCTACAGGCTCTGTGACCTCTGAAAACCCCATGAGTCAAGATCAGTTGATTCTGGGGGCCGCGTTCTTGTGGCGTCCCTGACCCTCTGGTTCTTCCCATCCTTCCAGTCATCCACAGGACTCCTTGAGCTCCACCAATTGTTTGGCTGAGGGATTATGCATCTATTCCCACCAGTTGATGGATAAAGTTTCTTTGATAAAGATTATGCTAGATTCCATTCCTAGAATCCTCTGCAGGCAGGACAAACTGTAAGTCCAAGGTTTTGTCTGGGTTAATTTCCCAAATCCTCCACTCCAAGCCTTGCCTGGTTACTGAAGGTGGCTGGTTCAGGTTTCTGGTCCCCTATTTACTAGGAGGTTTTGCTAAGGTTACTCTTGTAGATTAAATGGAGTTTTCAAAGCACTAGGTTTCTACCTCACCTAAAGATTCCAGTCATTTCTCCCAGCATTTTCTGCCCTCCATCTGATTCCCCGTTTTCTTCAACCCCACTGGCATCTTCTCCTGCCAGTCCACCACAGAAATATATTCTATTTTACCTTTCCAAGAAGATCCTCTCATTCTCCCTCTAACCCAAGGAAGTGCTTCTTAAGTGGATATCCAACAACACAGGACAAGACATCAACACTCTACTATGAAATGCACGCATTGGTCAAGCAACTCCCTTACGTAGCTCTTGTTGGGGCTGATGTCTGTTTTGTTTGGGAGTTGTTGTTGTTGTTGTCGTCGCTGCCATCGTTGTTTTGTTTGTCAAACTGTTCTGAATGTTTTATATGTAATATAAATATATCATATATACAGTATATATCGTCTTCCCTCCCTCCCTCCCTCCCTCCCTTCCTGTCTGGAGACAGAGGCACATGGATCTGTGAGTTCGAGGACAGGCTGGTCTACAGGTGAGTTCCAGGACATCCGGCGCTATACAGAGAAACCCTGTAACAAAAAAACAAAAAGCAAAACCCAAAGACAAACAAACACACAAAAAAAGTACACTGAAATGTATGCTCAAATGTAGATCACATGTCTCTAAGCCTTTATTGAGACAAGTTTTTCTACACAAGTAGATTTACCAAAACAATTGTCTACATTTAAGTCAGTAAATAACAAGGTGACAAGTTTTTAATAATTGCTCCCGGCCTGCTTTCTGTCAGTTTATACTCATGGGTAACAATGGTAGAGTACTTCCCAGACCAAGAGGCAAAAAAACAGAATGTTTTATGATTGACGTCAAGATCACAGATGGCCCATGTTTACCTTACAGTCAACCCTTTGCTTAGTAAAAGGAACATTTTAATATTTGGAAAAAAAAATCTCAATTACCTTCGGTGTTTCAAAAAAGAGTTTGGAAAAATTAGGGAATGTTTGAGTCTACAAGAATGCAGTGGCAACAGGAAATAAAATAGTATATTTTATTAAAAGTAGCCAGCACTGTTTTGTTGACCGATGAGAGATGTATCATTGTAATTATATTGTGTCAGCATCAAAGTCTTAAAATTAGAGTTGTTGTTGGTGCCGTCGCTGCCATCGTTGTTTTGTTTGTCAAACTATTCTGAATGTTTTATATGTAATATAAATATATCATATATACAGTATATATCGTCTTTCCTCCCTCCCTCCCTTCCTCCCTCCCTCCCTCCTTCCCTCTCTTCCTGTCTGGAGACAGAGGCACATGGACAGCAGGTATCTAACAGATGTCAACAGTTAATGAGAGTTGGGTTTAATTTTCTTCCTTTGCTCTAAGCAATAAACTGGATTAACTCATACTTGATGAACTACAATCCCACTTATCAGAGACCCCAACAAAACTAATATTTTCATTTACACTAAGCCCAAGAACTAGTATATCTCTACCCATTACAGATTGCCTTAATCCATTAAAAAGAAGACTAGCACTTTATCAGTTTTTCTAAACAGGAAGACATCAAAAGTTCTTACATAAGTTCTTGTTTCAGGCTAATACCTGCAGAATAGGCTTAGTACCTCACATGTTGCTTTACATACAAAATCAAAATAAAGAAAAAGCATGTATGGTTTATGATGCTTTATATTCTTCTAGTTTCTGCTTTTAGTAAGTTCTGAAACAAACAAACAAAAAATAAGATATTATAATGCAAAGTAACTTTCTCCACATATACCAGTATTCAGGTGTGGGTTATATCATAAAAGTAACTCAAACCGTACATTGCTGTCCCATGAATTCATGCTGCCCTGAAAAAAGTGGCAAAGAAATAATATTGTAGTGGTATGTTTGTATGACCTTTATTTTCTCACAAGTTCCGAGGAACAGAAAAGTAGAAAAAAATACTTTTGCATGAGTACTCCTTAAAATCTGTTTATGTTGACACAGTAAAAGGAAAATTTAACTTCCATTCTGTAAAACTTTATGCTTAGCTTTATAGAGAAAAATTTCGCCAGCTTGGAATTGAAAGGGATCCCTTAAGACAAATTAATATGACCAGTAATATTGCCACATGTGATTGCTACTCCCCAGTGGAATTTGTAACTATGTCTCTTCTAGTCTTTGATGTTGTTTTAAGCCTTAATTGGCTAACCGTGTTTGTGAAGTGTCTTATTATCAAACTCATTATTGCTGTTGTCAGTGATATGTCAGGCAGAGTACTAATTGCTCTGTCAATCTCTATATTTTTCTCAATGTCTACATATCTATGGACTGTGGGAGAGAAAAATGAGACACAGTAAATATTGTCTCACATAGACACAAACTAAGATCTGCCAAATGAAAAAAAAAAAAAAAAAAAAAAAAAAAAAAAAAAAAAAAAAAAAAAAAAAAAAAAAAAAAAAAAAAAAAAAAACCTTCAGTACTCTTCCCAAAAAGTTGGTATTCATTTTCAGAAAATCTGTGTATCATAATTTATAAACAATTTTAAATTTTTTGTTGACATAATTTTATAGATTATATATCTTTGATCATCCTTAATTTTATAATCTTAGAGCATATTATACTTCAATCTCATTTTCTATAAGTAGTAGATTCTGAGATGTGAATTAATATTTTCTCTGACAAAATGTTTTGAAAAATCTGTCACAATATGCAGGTTCTAGAAAATATCTAGGTATTTTGAACATGTGGAGTTTTGGTCCTTTATTTTGTTATTTTGGTTGTTTTCTTTTGCTTTGAAATTTTAATTTTTAAAAATTTTTACTTATTCAGTTTCTATCTTGCTCACTGCTCCCTACAGGTCACCCTCTCCCACAATCCTTCCCCCTCCCCTTCTTTCTTAGCTGGTGGGATTTTACTTTGATTTTAACTCAATGAGAATCTACTACATTATTTTTCTCTAGCTCCAAAGGACTTAGAGTAAAGAAGACAAATATATTCTTGACCTTATTTTTTTAAAAAATTACAAATAATTATGTTAGCACCTTATTTTGTTTTTATTTCAGGTTTCTAAAAAGTAAATATTTAGAGGAAAGTAGTTTATGATTCCTATATATTTACTCTGATTGTCAGAAATTTACTGGCTTTTTTTTTTAAAGAAATCACCTGTTCATTAGTTATGACCTTGAGACATGCTTCCTTATTATCCTCTATTGTGGGACATAGTATGGTGTTAAAATGTCCTTTTTTTTTTCCTCCCTAAAAGTTACCTTTCAAATGAAATGTCGTCAAAGTCAATCTTAACACACACACACACACACACACACACACACACACATGATTAATAGTCCATCAATAATTAACTTGACTTGAAATTAAGCCCCTGCCACTGTTATGTATTTGCTACAGTTGGCTTAGTGATATTTACCTTTTCTGTTGTCTGATCTTAGCTTGAGAAATTTGGCAAATCTATGAAATGAAATGGGTCTATGCTACTGTGATGGGACCATATTGCTTTGTTAAATTTGTATCTATGGCACATGACTTGCAAAGGTACCTAACCTTTCACAGTATTGTATAAAGTCAGCTCTCAAAATATAAAAGATAGATGTGATTTGGGTAAAAGCATGTAAACTTGAAGTTATAAGATAAATAAGTTCTATAAAACTCATGTGCTACATGGTGGTTATTGTTAATATTAATGTGCTATGCACTTGATATTTCCTATGAATACATCTTATATGTTCTCATAAAGCAAGATAACTTGGAAAGGATTAGTACTCATTAGGTGGATTATGATAACTTTTTTGGTATAACGACATGAAGATTTACATGTATATCAAAATCTAAGTTCGAATATCTTGAACATATACTTTTGCCATTAAATCTCAAAAACTGAAAATAAATAAAAGGTTCTGGTTTACACTAGAGATGGTAAATTTTAAAATGCTCCTGTAACATTTTTCTCCTCTTCTTTTTACTAACAGACTTCACAGCTCTTTATGCAGTTCATATATAGCATTAAGGGAGACACTCGTAGTGATGTGTGCTGAAAGAGATGTCAGTGAATCCAGTTTCAATCCACTGACGTGCATTCCAGTCAGGCCAAGGTCTCCTAACACCATGCTCTTCTCTCCAGTATGTCTTATGTTGAATTCAAATCTAGGTTTTCAAAATCATTGACATACTTGGTTTCCCTAGATATGTAGTATAATGATAGTGGAGATTGATGTTCTAAAATAGTGTATTGTTTCTGTGATGTATATTTTAGAAGATAAATATTTTGCTTCTAATACCTTAAAATTGGTAGCTAGAGACAAAAAAAAAAACCCACAGAAGCCATTTTCATTATAAAGTTGGTGTTTTCATTGTTCATGAACAAAATTGTCAGCTAGCTTGCCTTAGAATCCATGCCAGTATATTTCAAGAGGCCAAGACCAGTTCTTCTTGATGCATGAGAAAACAAAAATGCTTTGACAGTTCTTGCTTAGATGGATTACGAGTAGAATAGATTCTACAGGCTACTCTCTTTCTTAACAAACCAAACCTTATACAGGCAACCTTACAGAGGAAGTGCATTCATATTAACCATGCATCTGTCAAGGTTTTCATATCATAATAGAATCATGAGTCCTGGAATTTGTGATGGTATCTGCATATTTCAATTACCACATCTATCTCTTTCTCTGATTTGTCCAAGATATTTTTAAACTTCAAAAATGTAGTACTTGTTTTCTATCAAAGAGAGTCTCTCCACTGAGCATTCATTTCTGTACAGTGGCTGCATTAATAGAACAATCATTCTGTAACTTTTGGCATCTTCAGCGAATCCATCTGAATATATTTGAATCTGTCACAATTTGGGGATATGATATTCATTATATTTTCTATTCAACTATCTCAGAAAATAGTTGGTGGTCTCTTATGGAGAAAAATTAGAAATCCATAACTAAAAACTGATCATCTCAAGTGTGTTTCCAATCATATTACATTTTACAAAGAGTAAGTCTTATATTGTTGCTTTAATAATTTCCACAAAGTTTTATTTAACTATATACCCTATTCTTTCCTTCAGGATCAACTTGTCCTTTATTTATTATATGTGAATGTCTCTTTCCAGATAAAGCTCCCAGAAAGAGGCTCTGATCTCCTTCTTTATCTACCTATTGTTGTTGTTTGCAACTCTCTCTATTTCCTCTGTTTATGCCACAGAACTTGCAGCCTAGTCTAGCATTTTATTATAATTAATATCTTCTCTTTCTATAAAGGATTTCCTTACCTTCCTGCAATATAATCACTTCCTTCCAGAAATATCTGTTGTTTTTGTAATTGAAGATAACTTCAATATTCTTTCCAATTATTTTTAATTCCTCTTACTTGAAAGGAAAGCTTTTTTTCTTTAGCATCTTTTTATATAATCAGAGACATGAGCCAAGTCTTTCTGTTGTTTTGAGGTACCTATGTAAGATTAACGTTACTTATATCTGCTTCTGTTATCTTTGTTTAAAAGATGAATAGTTTGGGGCTGGTGAGATGGCTCATCGGGTAAGAGCACCCAACTGCTCTTCCGAAGGTGATAAGTTCAAATCCCAGCATCCACATGGTGGCTCACAACCATCCATAACGAGATCTGGCGCCCTCTTCTGGAGTGTCTGAAGACAGCTACAGTGTACTTACATATAATAAATAAAATAAATCTTAAAAAAAAAGTAAAAAAATAAAAGATGAATAGTTTGCTTCCAGTGGCCCAAACATGGTAACTAAGTAAGCATAAAACATATTCAACAGCAAAGAATAATTTTCATTATTAACATACTCCTTCTGCTTTTGTATCTTTTTAAAAAAATTTTTTTTGTAACACACTAGTTTAATTTGGGTTGCTCACATGAGCATGATAAGGGATATATTTTATTGCAGAACAGGACAGGACAATTACACGTGGCTATGCCATTGAGAAAAGTAAGAGGTGAGAGAGTTATAGAAGCTAGAGAGATGGACTCAGTAGTAATACTTGTTATCCTTGCATAGGAGAGAGGTTACAAGGAGATAAGAATGGATCAATTCACATTCTTCTACATGTTGACCACCAGTTGTGCCAGCACCATTTGTTGAAAATGCTGTCTTTTTTCCACTGGATGGTTTTAGCTCCCTTGTCAAAGATAAGGTTACCAAAGGTGTGTGGGTTCATTTCTGGGTCTTCAATTCTATTCCATTGGTCTACCTGTCTGTCGCTGTACCAGTACCATAAAGTTTTTATCACAATTGCTCTGAGGTACAGCTTGAGTTCAGGCATGGTGATTCCACTAGAGGTTCTTTTATTGTTGATAGTTTTTACTATCCTAGGTTTTTATTATTCCAAATGAATTTGCAAATTGCCCTTTCTATCTCAGTGAAGAATTGCGTTGGAATTTTGATGGGGATTGCATTGAATCTGTAGATTGCTTTTGGCAGGATAGCCATTTTGACTATATTAATCCTGCCAATCCATGAGCATGGAAGATTTTTACATATTCTGAGATCTTCTTCAATTTCTTTCTTTAGAGACTTGAAGTTCTTATCATACAGATCTTTCACTTCCTTAGTTAAAGTCACATCAAGGTATTTTATATTATTTGTGACTGTTGTGAATGGTGTTGTTTCCCTAATTTATTTTTCATCCTGTTTATCTTTTGTGTAGAGAAAGGCAACTGATTTGCTAGGTCTAAGTGGATCAAAAAACTCCACATAAAACCAGAGACACTGAAATTTATAGAGGAGAAAGTGGGGAAAACTCTCAAAGATATGGGTACAAGTGGTAAAATTCCTAAACAGAACAGCAATAACATGCCCTGTAAGATCACAAATCAACAAATGGAACCTTATAAAATTGGAAAGCTTCTGTAGGGCAAAAGATACTGTCAATAAGACAAAAAGGCCACCAATGGATTGGGAAAGAATTTTTACCAATCCTAAATTTGATGGGGGGGCTAATATCCAATATTTACAAAGAGCTCAAGAAGCTGAATGCCAGAAATTCAAATAACCCTATTAAAAATGGGGTAAAGAGCTTAACAAAGAATTCTCAACTGAGGAATACCGAAGGGCTGAGAAGCACTTGAAAAAAATGTTCACATCCTTAATCATCAGGGAAATGCAAATGAAAACAGCCCTGAGATTCCACCTCACACCAGTCAGAATGGCTAAGATCAAAAATTCAGGTGACAGCAGATGCTGGCGAGGATGTGGAGAAAGAGGAACACTCTTCCATTGCTGGTAGGATTGCTAGCTGGTACAACCACTCTGGAAATCCTCAGAAAACTGGACATAGTACTACCAATTGATCCAGCAATACCTCTCCTGGGCATATACCCAGAAGATGTTCCAATGGGTAACAAGGACACATGCTCCACTATGTTCATAGCAGCCTTATGTATAATAGCCAGAAGCTGGAAAGAACCCAGATGTCCCTCAACAGAGGAATGGATACAGAAAATGTGGTACATTTACACAATGGAGTACTACTCAGCTATTAAAAACAATGAATTTATGAAATTCTTGGGCAAATGGATGTATCTGGAGGATATCATCCTGAGTGAGGTATCCCAATAACAAAAGAAGTCACTTGATATGCACTCACTGATAAGTGGATATTAGCCCAGAAACTTAGCATACCCAAGATACAACTTCCAAAACACAGGAAAATCAAGAAAGAAGACCAACACATGGATACTTCATTCCTCCCTAGAATAGGGAATAAAATATCCATGGAAGGAGTTGCAGAGACAAAGTTTGGAGCTAAGA
>LR753887.1:9719-34719 GCA_902729485.2 Mus minutoides
GCCTCCATGTTTGCCAGGGATTGGTATGTTTTCCCCCGAGACCGCTATATCCGGGCCCTTTCAGCACCATCTTGCTGGCATATGATATAGTGTCTATGTTTGGTGACTGATTGTGGGATGGATCCCTGGCAGCCGCAGTCGTTGGGACCATCCTTTGGATTGAGCTGCACAAATGCTCCCTTTAACTCTTTCAATGTGGCACTTAACTAATTTAATATACTTAAAAACCATTTCAAACTAATGAGATAATAATCTTCCATACTCACTGAAATTATTTAGTAATAAAATAAAAATTATTTTTAGTATATTTTTAGTAATTAAAAAAAGCACAAGTAGTCTAGTTCAGTCTAGTTCGGTGTGAGCACATACACTGAAGGGTGAGTCAGATCTTATGGCTTCCCCATCTCTCTCTGATTTATAGCATTCTGACAGGTAACATGGATGTGTGAAAGTGATTGATACCTAACTTATATTTAGTTATTGGTATTAGCCTGACAAATACAGAGGCAGATGCTTGCAGCCAACCATTGGATTGAGTGAGGGGTCCCCGATGGAGGAGTTGGAGAAGGGACTGAAGGAGCTGAGGGGGGTTGCAGCCCCATGGAGAGAGCAACAGTGTCAACCTGCCAGACCCCCTGGAGCTCCCAGAGACTGGTCCACCAATCAAAGAGTATACATGGAGCTGGCCTCATACGTGGCAGAGGACAGCCTTGTTGGACATCAGTGAGGAGAGGAGCCCTTGGTTCTGAGAGGATTTGATGCTCCAGTGTAAGGGAATGTTAGGGAGGGAAGACGGGTGAGTGGGTGGGGGAGCACTCTCATAGAGACAGGATTAGGGGAGGGGTAGGATATGGAGTTTCCAAAGGGGAGACCTGGAAAGGGGAAAACATTTGAAATGTAAATAAAGAAAATATTCAATAAAAAAATAAAAAATAAAAAAATTCTTATTTTGAAGGACTTGATAATAGGAGAATTAGCCTTTGCAGGTGACACAAGCAGTTTTAACGTGACTTCATCCTGTACTTTGTTAGAAGAAAGGCCTGATTTCTATTCATTCATAGAGTTTCAGTAGTATGTGACTAAATATTTCAACACCTCATTACAAGGAAGAGATTTAAAGAAAATTTTATTTTAATTTTTGGGGAGGTGCGGGCAGAAATACAGAGGCCTACTTGCAAGAGGTGTGTCCCTTCTACAGTGTGGACCCTGGGAATGTAACTGTGGTCCCCAGCATAGATGGAAATTCTGTTTACCCGAGGAGCTTTCTCAACAGCCCAGAGAGTTTTTTTTTTTTTTTAAAAAAACATGACTTTGAAATGTCACCATGTTCTCAACATTCTTCATTTATAATGATCTTAAATTTTCATCTGATAGCTACATATGGGTATTTCTAAATTACAAACAACTAGGCCATGAAGTTCTTAATGAAGTGCCTTGTAATGATGAGTCACTGGGCACACCCTCTCCGAGAAACCCACCGGAGAAGCATCTTATGAGGAAAGAAAGATTTTCGTCCCCTGGGGGATGTCAATTGTGGTCAATACTAATAGATTTCACTTTATGAGGAGGTAAGGGAGATGCTGCAGCACTGCCCCACACTACAGCTGTACACATGCTACACCATCATATGCATCAGTGGATAGTATAACTGAGTAGTTCAGCACAGTGATAGAACCTGGAAGCCACTGAAAGTCTCAGAGTATAAGCACTTGTGGCAAACACAAAGACTTCAGAATATTTTTTGCTTTTCATGTTACATGTGTGTAGGACTTAACTGACATACGCCTTTCTGCTTGAATCCAGAAGTAATATCCCTTGACCACTTGGGATCCATAGGCCTTTGCAGAGAATAGACATAACCAGTAACTTCCCAGACGTCTTTGTATGGTTCCAAGCGAAGTCTGATTTATGGCTCTGTCTCTGGTGTTGGAAAGAGGCCTCAGCCACTGGAAATCTCCAGAGTCCTGGGAGAGAGCTGAGGCTATGGTCCACCGCACTTCTGGAGCTCCAAAGCCCCATTTTCTTTTGGCCAAGTCTCAATGTTAATGGTTTGCTCGGCTCTTAGTTACTAATCCTAGCTCTGCTAAGAAGTGAAGGTTGATTTCTAAATAGTGTCTCTGAGATTTTAGACTAAATGCTCAATCAGGACTTCTTTACAACATTTTCAGTTATCTGTGAATTTTGTGAACAATAAGTCACTTGTTGCATTTCCCAGTTTATTTTTTGAAAAAAATTACAGGGCCAAGATGTAAGAGTGGGTGGGTAGGGGAGCAGGGTGGGGGGGTGGGGGAGGGTATAGGGGACTTTTGGGATAACATCTGAAATGTAAATGAAGAAAATATCTAATAAAAATGGGGGAAAAAAGAAAATATCTAATAAAAAAAGAAAAGATCTAATAAAAATATTGGAAAAAAAATTACACACCTTTTCTTCTCTTTCCCTTCCTCTTCCTTCCCCATATCTCCTCCTCCTCCTTTTTCTTTTTCTTTTCTGACCCCAAATTGTTCTCCTGTCCAGGCAGGCTACTGTGAGTTCTTCTTTCATTTCCAAATCTGTACATGTTTAGACATTACATTTTTTAGCCAGCCTCTTTTATCTTTTATCTATATGTTGGCATTCTTTGATATTTAGGTAGGCACAATACCCTAAAGGGGTGCCATACAGAAAGCAGGTTGGGAGTTGAGAAGATGCCCCTATTAACTTCCTGAAACTCTTCTTAACAAATATGAGCATCAGTCTCAGGACCCCAGAGCTTATCCAGATACTTGTACACAGTTCTAGGAATTGGTTCACCACATAAAGTCTCTGATAAAGCAGTTTTTATGCTATGTAATTTTAGAATTTGTGTTTATGAATGTGTGGTGTTTGTATGAGTACGTATGCATGTGTGTGGGTGGATGTGTTTGGGTGTGTGCATGTGGACCCCATTGGAGGATAGTCTATGCTGCCACAGTTAGTTTGTATGAGTACGTATGCATGTGTGTGGGTGGATGTGCTTGGGTGTGTGCATGTGGACCCCATTGGAGGATAGTTTGTGCTGCCACAGTTAGTTTTCTCAACTTGACAGCAGCCTAGACTTTCAAGAAGAAATCTCAACTGAGGAAAGGCCTCCACTGGATTGGCTTGTGGGGTATTTTCTTGATTGCTGGTTGATGCGAAAGGACCCAGGCCTCCTGCCCTACTCCTGGACACCCCTAGGGTGTATAAGAAACACAGGCACACAAGCTGTGGAGATCAAGCCAGGAAGCAGCATTCTCATTGGTGTCTGCTTTAGTTTCTGCTTCTGGGTTCCTGCCTTGAGTCCCCACTTTGTTTCCCTCAATGATGGACTATGTAATCTATAACCAAACAAACTCAATCCATACTGAAGTTGCTTTTCATTATGATGTTTACCATAGTATTAGGTGTCTAGTCTATGACTTATTCCTTTGAGTCAGAACTCACTGAACCTGGCATTTAGCTCTATTGGGCCAAGCATGCTGCCTCCGAAGCCCCAATAATTCTTCTGGTTTAGCCACAGCAAGCCTTCTCACTCCCACTCCACCCCGTGTGTGTGCACTGCAGTTACAGGTATGTATGGCCACGACTAGTTTTTATATGCGTGATGGGGATTAGAAATTCAGGTCCTCACGCTTGTACAGTGCCCTAACTAACACTCTAGGCCATCGTCCCAGCCCCACTTGAGATGTTCCTCCATTTATATTTTATTTTTGATAAATTATTCCAGTGTTTTTCTTCTACAGGAGTGGAACAAGTGAATTTCTCTTTTCTATACCATTTCCTTCCTTATGTGTATTGCAGAGCTATACAGAGGAATGATCCTTCATGTAAGACATGTCTGTCAACCTAGAGAACCAGAGAGTAGTAAAAGTATAAGAGGGAGGTGCTTAGAAGAAGGGCTGAGGTTGACCATTGCAATTTACTTCAGCATATCTATGGTATTATCTATATTGTCAATACAACATTTGGGCTTCCACCGTCTGTCAGCCTGGTGTGTCTTCTTCTGTGATACTTGTGTAGCTGGGATATGAATCTCAGACTACCCATGGAATTTTTCATTCTGTAACAGAATTAGTATGCACAGGTAGTGCAGTTCCATCATTTGAAAGCAAGTGTCTATTTCTTAACCAGTTGAAGCAGGATGACAGAGACAGCACTGACTGGAAGGAAGCCCAAGGAGACTCAAGCAGGAGGGAAGGGAAGTTGCTGGGACTTTACTCTAGTTCCAGGCTTCATAAATTACAGATGTCATCCTGTCCTTGAACTCAGTGGTGCTCTAAAGCGGCGGTTCTCAACCTGTGGGTCACCACCTCTTGGCAGTTTTGAACAGTCATTTCAAAGGGGTCATATATCAGATATCCTCCATATCAGATATTTACATTATGATTAGTAACTGTAGCAAAAATATGGTTATGAGTTAGCAACAAAATAATTTTATGGTTAGGAGTCTCCACAGCATGAGGAACTCATGTATTAAAGGATCTCACCTTTAGGAAGGCTGAGAACCACTGCTCTAAAGTGTTTCCATCAGTTAAACTAACTTGAGTTAGATTACTGGTTAGTAAAGTGCCAAAATAGAGCTCTGCTATAGATTAGAGGTAAATGACCCGCAATAAGAGTGTAATCGCAGATATGCCCCAGTACAGGGGAATTCCAGGGCCAGGAAGCAGGTGTGGGTGGGTTGGGGAGCAGGGCGGAGGAGGGTATAGGGGACTTTCAGTATAGCATTTGAAATGTAAATGAAGAAAATATATAATAAAAATTGTTTTAAAAAAAGAGTGTAATGGCAGAAATATTCTCATCATGTTGGGAACGGGTTGTTATAGAACAGTTAAATCTATGCTTTAGAGAAGGTTGAAGAAAACTAAAAATGTTACTAACTGCCTGGACCAACTCAAAGATGGCTGTTTGAAGTTTGATATTAAGGCAGAAAAGGGCCTCATAGGGGGAAATGAATTTGTAATAAAAAAGTACTAAGAATAGATTTATTAGAGAGCTTTTTGAACAAACTATATATATATTTAAACATTTCAAACATTTTAAAGACTAAAAGAAAATGATGCATTTTAAGGTGTATGAGACTTAAAATAGTGTGAAAAAGTTTGAGATAAAATGGGCTAAGTTAAGCTCCTGTGAGATATAGTCACAGCATCTCTGAGGTTAATTTAACAAATATCTAGACTTTGATGTTAATCTATCAACTGCAGCTTCCACCAGGGAATTCCTAAGTCTGGTATGTGGATAGCCATGCATGTTGGGGGCTGGGAGAAGATGCTAGTAAGATGCATCCAGCAACATGGGGTGCTACTATGTCAGGATTCCAATGACATCAATTCTTAGTTCAGTCAACTGGGCTTCCAACAATGATATTTTTGCTTCACTTTATGGCTGTCTGGTGATCTCTACCCTATGTGGATTACCAAGTCTCATGCTTTCCACCTGGAGAAGGATTTTTTTTTTCCCAGATGCCTGTAGTGTAAACACAAGTTTTAAAAGAGAGCTTTGAAAACACAGCACACTATTCAGTTACTGGGTATGTAATGGTGGTGATACTTGTCCTTCTATCCTTGGACTCAGTGATATTTCCAACCCTACTTTTCTATGAGCCACCATTTTCCTATCTGATAATGTCTAATGTGACGCTTCTGTATGTGAGAACATCTTATTAGTTATAAAAGAACATTCATAAGAATTAATTGACAAATCATCACATTCTTCATTACTCGTAGTGCTGTGCAGCAAAATATAGTAATTCTTACTCAAGCAGCTTATGGAGTGTGTCCTCTGTAAACATAGGTTTTAAAAATTATGAAACACGTCCCTAGATTTTTTAGGTGGTGAGTTACTCCTTCGTGGCTGTATTTCTTCTTTAGCTGGATTTCTTCAACCTGAAGGAAAATAAGCACATTTTTCAAAACAAGACAATCTGAGGGTGTCTTAATGAAAATTTAAGGTTACACTTCACTGATATAAAAACATCAGAAGTCCAGGGTACAACTTTTATTGCGTAAAGCATACTTTATTCATAGACGTTGTCTTCAGAGTTTGTTTTAATTATGATGGAGATATAAATGAAGTGAGTGATTGTGTCCTCTTTGGAATCCCAGGAGGAAACTGGTCCAGTGCTTCAGGTGGTTTTGTTTTGCTATGAATCATTGAGACTATTTGCACAAATCAGTGACATCATATTTTAATCCCATGGGATTTTACAGCTATGATTTATAATGTTGGGGCTAAAAGACTCATAGAGCAATAAAATTACACATAAATATTCTATGAATTAAAAAAAAAGCAAGTCAACAAATTTACAACAAGCACTTTCCACATACTGAAGGAATTATGTAAGGAAGTGAACTTTCTGCAGATGATTTAGATTCGTACGGAGAATTAGATAATGTGGATAATGATTTCATAAAATATGCCTTCTGTACCCCAGAGTTTTCTCTGTCCCCATTATTTCCACTTGAAGAAAATATTGCTTCCGACGAGTATAGTTTATTGCCCCTTCTACTTTCTTTCTCAGTTTGCATTTTCTTCTTTCTACTTTTGTAACCTCTTATCATGATTCAACCTTCCTAACTACTGAAAGATTTGTTTCGCTTACACCCAAAATATTGTCAAAAGTAAATATATATTGCCAAGTGTGGCGGTGCATGACTTTAATCCTAGAACTCAGGAGGCATGGGCATGCGGATTTCTGTGAGTCTGAAGCCAGTGTGTTCTACATGACAAGTTTCAGGCCAGTCAGGACTACATAGTAAAGTACTCTCTGTCTCAACTAATTAAACTAATTAAATGTTGTAAGAATTTGTTTTAGAAATTTGTCCTTAATCATTTAAAATTCTGTTACATAATATAACCAGTATATTTCCCCGCCCCCCGGGCTTCTATTATCTTCTTTTAAACTTATTAATTTAAGTTAACTTTTGTATAATTGCCTTGTTTGTGTGCATCTCCGTGGGCACTGTGCGCCATCATGCGTGTGTGGACGTCAGAGGATAATTTTTAGGAGATGTGTTTCTGTTAACTCCACCTCGTCTGAGGCAAGGTCTCTGTTGTAGTAAATATTTAAATTAAGTTGTGGGTTTCTGCCCTTTGATCATTCAGTTCACAGATAAAAGATATACAATTTTTATATTTATAATAAACCTTTAAAGCATTAGTGGTGTGCAGATATCTACCCTCTAAGTTATTAAAATCTACTTCCCCAACAATAACACTGAGTTACAACGTGCCATGTTCCACCTCTTAACTCCAATTAGCCAGCCCTCACAGCCATGGTTTCATGACTCACCTACCCCATGTTGTCTTCTCCCCCTTCTGTCTTTTTCTCTTCCCTGTGGTCTCTCCTCAGAACCCAAGCTTGGGAACTGAAACTCCACAAACCTCTCTTCTACCCAGCTATAGGTTGTCAGCATCTTTATTCAACCAATAGTTTTAAATTAAGGGGCAAGGTCCCATAGTATTTAGCATCACAATGCATTGCAAAAGACTAAACCTCAAAGGTCTCTCTTGCTGTTCCTGCTACAATGCTGCTCTCATGTTCCAGGCTACCTGGCCTGTGGGATTTCAAGCCACTCTTCTATCTCTGCCTCCCACCTCACCGGAGGAGTGTTGGTTTTGCATATGTATGCTGTTTAATATTGGTTTTTTCCACAGGGGTTCTGGAGATGGAAAGCTAATCATCAGTTTTGTTCAGCTAACACCTGTCTATATTCTCTGAGCCATCTTCCTGGCTCTCCACCAGCCTCCTAGTGGTATTTAGGTCTAATTTTAATATAGTTCACAACCTATATTTCTTACTATGCTTGCATATTCTTTACAATTTGGATAGGCACTTCTTTAGTGCGATGAAAATTCTAGTAAAGACTGAATATTTTATGCATATTCTGTCAAATGTGGTAGCTATTAGCTATACATGACTATTGAGTGATTAAAATTTAGCCGGCAATTGAAGAACTGAATTTTTAACTTAAATTTTCTGAATGTACATAACCACAGGCAACAAGTTACCATCTTACTAGATGGTACAGATGGATTATACATAATGATCCATCTTTTCCTATTGATATATATATTAGACCCCTATCATGTAGCCTTGACCTTATCATCTATTTTTTTTTAACCAATCTAACTGTGAAGAAATTTCACAGCAGCACTGAAGGAAAAGATTAAAGGTTATTCAATGATTTACCAAGTTTTAGAAGGTGCCACCTTCTCCTGAACCGTGACTCACTTTGCAGATTTCCCTGCTGTGTTCTTGCTACAGTGGGCACTTCCCTTCCACTTCCAATTTCTCATAGTACTTTATATCTCTAAGTCAAGTTCTTGTAAAACTTGCCCCATGTCACTGTGAGTTTTGCACCTGTCTTATCTCCTCTTCTAGATACTTTGAAGACAGACTTTAAAACAGATGCCTGCTTGATTTTTGTATCCATCACAGAACAGTAAATTTGGTCACTGATGGTGAAATGCAGGCTAATATTCTCCAGGCGACCATCGGTTGGAGGTTTATGAGAGCCCCTGCTCTACAGCCGAGGTTCAGCTCAGATGCCTGGTCTCCAATGGAAGGCTTTCTTTTCATTTGTGTTCCTAAGTAGCTCCGTTGAACTCTGACTTTACATTTGTTTGACACAGCCTTCCTCTGGGACCAGTTTGAATATTTCCTTTGCTTTGTTCTATTTCCTTTTTCTGCCTTAGCACTCATAGCTCTATAGTGATCTTTTGGCTTCTAAAGCAAATGTCTTTCTATGGGAGAGATGGTGACTTCAGATTCATATTTTTAGAGTGTTTTAGCAATGTAGAAGCAATGGGTAGGACCTGTTAGAAGAAACGTTGTGACAGTCTGGTTATTTAACATTTTCCATCCCGAGTTTCCCTCTTTAGTGTTTAAAAGGGCAATCTGTGGCAGTTATGACTTGGTAAAACCATGGTGTCATTAGAAAAACAACCACAGAGAGAAAGATAAACAACCATATAGTGAACTTTAATGTTGCAAGCCAGAGCATACAGGTGAAGAGGCACTGTTTAATGACTTCTCTGTCATTAATAATTGCACCGCCTTGGACTCTAAATACATGACATTTCTTTACCCGTTACCCACTGTCTCTGGCGAACATCTGTGTGCACAGAATTACCCTTGCTGTGTCCCTTTTGACCCGTTTCATTTGAACTGTTTGGATGTGAACTTTTTTTTTAGGCATTAAATCTCAGTGAAGGGTGTGAATCACAGCTGGGTGATGATAGGTAATTGGACGGGGAACTTACCAGGGGCATGAGAGCATCAGAGAGCCCATGTTCTCAAAGGAAAGAACTTTCCTGAAAAAGGAAAGCAATACTGGGAGAGGAAACTTTTTTTTTTTTCTTCCTGGAGAAAGTAAGTGATTTTTAAGAGAAATTCTATAAAACCAGGTCAAATGTTTTAAGAAAATGCTGAAGATTTATGCAGCCTGATCACCATATATTAGTATTCTCTTAATACTTTAATTGATAGATAATATTTTTAAAGCTCATGTTATGGGAATTGAGTATGTGAAAGGCATGTCTGTCATTTATCCATGGGATATTTTGCTTGGATGGAAATTGAAACATTCAGTAGCTCTGTCCTTTCATACAGTAAAAGAACTCAATATAATTTTAGTAATGTGCTTCCAGTTAATGTATAATCTCTTCTTCATGGGAGGTAAAGATGATTGTTTCTGGCCCAATTGCAGAGAAGACTTAGTCTTTCCATGTATAATGTCTGAGTGATTGCACTTAAAGTAAAATATATTGCACAAAGACCACCCTCCAATGTTGGTGGGAAGTGGGTGTAAATTAGTTTGCAGTGGAGTTTTAACACATCTAATCTAAAGTATACTGTCAGACAACTTTCAGAGCTCTGTCCTTGATCCTAAATTATTGTGTTGAATAAAACTAAATAAACACTATATTAATAAATGAAAGCTATTAGAATTACTTCATGTATGTTTCAGTTTGCAGTAAATGTGCATGTATTTTCAATTAAAATATTAATTGTATTAAAGATTAAATACTTTAGAACAGTAGTTATATATTTAAATTGCAATTCTAATATCAAACAAAACTCACATCAATTCTTGTGGGTAAGTACCATAATATTACTAACCAAATGAATTGTTTACTATATGATAGGTAAAGAATCTCAACTGGAAGTAGATTCTAGAATGTTCTCCGAGTTTTGCATAGATTAACTTGTTTCTTATACTTTCTTGTCCTTATACTTTCTTTTCAATTAGGTTTTTACTAGAAGAAACACTTAGTACACAATTAAAGATTACATATTTTACTTAATAGTTAATAGTTGGTCTGAGGGTTTAATTTGTTCCAAGATGAGTTTGAGTCAGGGGTTGCACAGATGTTGCAGAAACAAAAATTTTCATAGTACCAACAGGAGTCCATTCCCCAGATATGTGGGCAATGTCAAGAGTCCTTGGTAAAACATTAGTGTTTCCAGAGATGGAATGACGGAGAGTCTTATATATACAGTGGTTTGTGGAACAGAGAATATGAGCTCAGCAATGTATAAATTGAGACAATTATAGTTATTTTCTTTAAATAAGTAACTATACTATATTTCCACTTATCTATGGGTGAGGTAATAGAGTTGCTTTACGTTCCAGCCAGTAGAACTGCACTGAGGGTTAGAAGACAGAGGGAAGCAGATATTGGGGTTATCTACCCATTGAAGGTAAGGAGAGGAATTAGTTAAATAGCTGGGAACTCTCTTCACAAGGAGTCTGAAAAGTTATGCCAGTGACTTCATAGAATATAATAACTCAGATATACTAGGACATTGCTCATACTTGATGGGCTCCATACTCCAAATTGTAATATTCTGTTAGAGCCTTTAATTGCCTTATGTTAATTATATTCTTCAGAGAAATTGATTCATTCTACTAAGCCACAGAGAAGGGGGGGAGAGGAAGAGGGAGAGGGAGAGAGAGAATAGAGACAAAGCATACTTGCTCAAATATTTAAAGCACTCTATTTCATTTGCAATTTTGCTGTTCAAACCCGAACAACTCTAGAACTGTGATCTGACCCAAGAAGTCACAGATGAGAGAGATGGATGGGATCATAGGATAGGTCTTGACTAGGTACAGTCAGGCTGAGATGCCAGAAATATCCAGGCGTCAAGGAGACAAGAGGAGCCTAAGCAAATCTGTCAGAAAATGGGTCCAGAGAGATAGTCCCCTGGTCCTAAATCATGCTACAGTCCTTTGTCTCAGTGAAGGATGGATGTTCTATTGGGAGCTGGAAAGGGAAGCAGGAAGTGCACAAACTGGGCAGTGGCCACCTTGGCGAGGACACAGTAGTCATCGCTCCAACTGTGCTGGCTGCCAGACATTTGACAAATTGTTTCATCCCCGGGATTCATAGGGCTACATTTTAATAAAATATTTCAAAAAAAAAAAAAAAAACCCTGAAGTACTGTTGGAGAAGGTTTTCTAGAAGCAGCTGAACTTTGTAGACACAGTTTGGGCAAGTATGTTTTTCCTGTGCCGCACTTTTCCTTCATCCCCACAACTCTTCTGTTGATTCTAGGCTCCAACACCAATCGAAGTTAGCTAGGATGCCCAATTGCTAAATGAGGCAATGTATACTCTTAAATATCATAGTTCATGTGTGCTTGAGCCTCGGGTAACTTTCTGAGTGGGTTTTATCTTGACATAATGACACCGAGAAAATAAAGACTACTGAACCCTCCCAACCAGAACCCTCCCAACCCCCATCACGGTCCACTCTTACTTCCTGATTTCTGAAGTTACTCTAGGCTCAGATCTAAAGATTCGAAGCTGAGAACCACAAATGAGAGAATTTGTTTTTCCGGGTCTGGGTGACATCGTAGACTGTCATATTTTCTAGTTTCATTAATTTACCTTCAAATGTTATGATTTTATTTGTCTTCATAACTGGATATTATTCCATTGTGCATACACTTTTCCTTATCTATCCATCAGTTTAAGGACATTTAGGCTTTTCCCACTTCCTAGTTATTGTGATTAGAGCAACAGTAAGCAAGTATCTGGGGAGTAGGATGTAGGGTCTCATGGGCATCTGCCAAGGGTGTTTTAAGTCCCTACTGTAACTATGGCACTCTACTGAAAACCACCCCCTGTCCCTGCTTATTCAAAGTCAGATAGGGCTACAAGCCTTCAAGGGGCATCCCCTCCTCCTTTCCTTCACGTATTCCAGATTTTATAGACACAATAATGCTGCATTTTTCATTCACTTGATATTTTGTTCTGCCAGGAGGTAAGAGGAAAGACACAGTGAAGAATGTCTGTGGGAAAAAAGTATTCTAAGAAGAGAAACCTGCATGAGCAAGACATTAAACAAATGGAGCAGCCAGTGATGTTCTTCTTATAAAATTACATTTATAAGACAACTTACATTTCCCTAACAAACACTAGTTCTTCTCTCTCACAAGCTGTAAATAACTTTAACATAAGTAGTCATTGCTTCTTGCGCCTGACCTGGTTAGGAAGCCTTGTCATTTTATTTTGATGTCATTTAATTCTGCATGAAGTTTTCTTTTGTCAAGACTGTGAGCTCCCTAAGGGCAGAGTGGGCAGTGACATTTATTTTTATCTCACGGTCAGGCATTTAATAGGGATGCAAGAACAACATACAACTCCGGCACACTATGTAGCTTTAGATGCTCACTGAGTTGTAGCTGATAAGTACAATCATCCCCCAAATGTCTGTTGGTTCTAGAATTTGGTGGCTCTGTTAAAGTGTCCTGGGGATAGAAATGACATGCAGTTCAGATGGATGTGGCACCACTAAGGCCAAACGTAGTATCCCTGCATGGCAAGTGAAATTGCCTTACAGCTGTTAAGTAGGAAATGGTTAGATATTAGGTCTTCTTCAAATTCATTGCCTCCCCCAAACTGTACGTGGCTTTTGGTTATTAAAAGATGTGAACAGTGTTGTCCTTCTGTGTAGAAATTTTTATGGGTTTTGTGGGCAGGCACAGCCGTGGTTCATACCAGAGAGGTGGTGTACATGTGTTTCATAGGAGTTCACACCTTGCTGCCCCCTTATCATCCAGCAGTGACAATGGGAACCTAGTATGAACGTTTGAGGCATGTGAGGTTTTTGTCCCCACTAGTAAAATGAATTCCCCCATGGGTGGATACTGTTGGCATCAGTACCTCTGAAACCTGTGACATCACACAGGTGACAGAGTGACCTACACACCTGGGAGCTCACCTCCCACCTTTACCTGTGACCATATTACCATCGATATATATATATATATATATATATATATATATATATATATATATATATATATATATATATATATATATAAGAGGAAATGGCCCCCATTTCTCTTTCCCTGTTTTCTTTCTACCACCGCCCTCTTATACATGGAACTGCTTTGGCCTGGTGTTCTGTGTTCAGATGCAAGCCACTATTCTAACACATCAGATACAATATCATAATGATATGAAATGAACTATGCAAATGATTATTAACATATGATTCAGGCTTTATTATTTTATATACTTATTTATTTTAAAAGATCCTTAATGTTAGAATAATCCCGGAGAGCAGCCTGAAAATTAATGTTACCTCTAAAGTAAATATCAGAAAAAAAATTGATCTTGTCGCAGTAGGACTCCCTGAAGCGTCTTTCATACACACTGACTCTCAAATGCACAGGCACTTGCTGTTTCCTGGATCCATGTTCCCTCCAAAGGATGGCAAGCCCATATCTGACATCAAATGTTTCCTCTTGGGCTTTGCCTAAGTTCCAGCTTGTTTCTGGCATCTTCCTCATTAGTGTTGTGTGGTTTCCCTGGCAGGGTTCAGCCTGTGATGGTGCTGACCAAGGGTTGTAAGTGGATTTCAGGCACGGCGGAGGATTCTTCTGTCTATCAAGGCAGCACTCAGTGGTAGACCTGTTTGCTTTTCCTTTCAAAACTATTTTCACTGAGAAGTCTGAGCTTGGATCATTTTTTTCTATTTTCTTAATGTTATCCTTATATATACTGGGCTGTTAGGTTAAAAGTCCCAAAAATATTATTTGATGAATTATTTTTTATTGGTTTCAGGGGAAAAGAAGCAAGAAGTATTCAGACTGCCAAATAGTTTTCTCTTTAAACACTGAACATGCGGGAAAGCAAATCATGTTTTAAAACATAAGGCAGACAGGTCCTGAGGAACAATACCCAACACTGACCCATGGCCCTCACACGTATGCACCTACATGGACATGTGTGCCTACACACACTTGTGCATGCATGCACATGCACAGACAATGCATATACATGCATATGCATGCATACACACATGCATACATGCACACATGCAGACACTTACACAGACACAGACACACATGCAGAAATACACATCATATTTGAGTAAAAGTCCATGATAAATCTGGAAAGAGATTATGAGGTAAGAAAAAAAATGAGATGCTATAAATTTGAGGCCTATTAAGGAATATATATACATATATATATATATATATATATATATATATATATATATATATATATATATATATACACATTTTTCAAGTAGACAGGAGTGAATAGGTAATGAATGTTCTTGGCACTAGAGTCAACTGAATATATTTAAAAGCATGATGAAACAGTATTTGTGTAAAGTACCTTCTCAGACAGTGAAGTTGATGGTAAATTTAAACCAACAGATGGCCAATGGAGGTTAATGCCATGATTTTCCTGATATTCTTGGTAGAAATACTTTCACTAAGTGAAGGACACCATTCCTACCTTTAGCAACTACTATTCAGAAGCTGTACAAACCCGCTCTAGCACCCTGTTTCTTATATACTAGTCAGTGTCAAAATAAGAATGTGTGAAGGCTGCAGTGTTTTCAACTCCCTTCAAAATTGTATGATAGTGTCATTTAAAATAGAGATGTGGCTCTAGTTCTAAGTTTACCTCAAATGTCTTCTTAAAACTTTCACAGCCACCCTGTCCTCTCTTCTTATGCTATAGTCCCCCATCTGAACACCACCTAAGCATAGGAGCCCAGGGGTTAGCTGGGGTGGGTGGGATCCGAATCTAGAGTTCTGCCTTGTATGTACCAAGTCAAAATCCCACTGGTAGCTCTCATCCAGGTTTCCATTTGCAAATACCACAGAGGATCCTGAACCAGCACACAAGCTCACTCCCACGTGCTGCTTTAAACAATAAGAGCTGATGCAGAAGCCATTCTCCCTGTACCAATGTAAACCAACTAGGAAACCGCAACTGACTGCCCGTGTGTGTGCTTCTTTTACTAGAGAGCTAGGTAAATAGTTATAAAATCCCATTTCTTCCCTAGAGGAGTCATTAATTTTTGTGTCCATTTTTGAAGCTACACTTGATGATGGACTGAGAAACAAGACAGGTCTCACACTGAAATGAAGAAATGTGCCTGTAAGGCAGCCCAGGTCCTGAAAACACAGTATCTGTGCCGTACTCAGAGTTCCTGCTATGATGAAATGGGTTCCCGAATTTCACAGGCTGGACATTGAATCCCAGGAACAATTACGTTGGAGGGTGGAGTCCTTTGGGTTAAGGCGGTCACAGAAAGGGTATGCTTCTCTGCTCGGTGTGGACAGAGTAGGAAGGCACACATAGGATGCTGGTGGCTTGATCCCGGACTTCCCCAGCTTCCCCCAGTGGGATTTAGTTCTTCCTAAATTCCCCAGTGTCAGGCAGTGTATCAGCAGCACAGAATATCGGATCCTTTCTTCCTGCCTCTGATCAACTTTTTTGACTTTCCTCATGATGAGGCTGAGGCTAGGGGTGACTCAGGAAATCATGTATTTGAAAGTACTCCTAAGGCCCAGGGAGATGTCTCACTATGCAAAGTGGTTGCCACACAGGCCTGAGGACCTGGGCTGGATACCCAGCATCCACCTTAAAGGTTGAGCATCACCTCATCAAAGATACTTCTTTTTGCCACCAACCAGCTGTTGCAGAGATCCACATCTGGTCAAAATTCAGAGACCAAGTGACCGTGGGACGCACAGCCCTAACTGGTACAACTGTAACACAACCCCTACACCCAAGGTTCAAGGAGCTGAATGGGTGAGGGGAGAGGGTAGAAGGATTTTAATAGCTGTGGGAGCAGGGTGCCTCCTGAGAGATAGTGATTTAACAGTGAGGTGGCACCCATGAGCTCTCATATGGTTATATGGCTGCCTAAATAAGACCTGTGCAATGACAACACCAGTTGACATACCTCCGTGGACGGGGGAAATCTCACAAGGCCCCACACCTAGGTGAAGAGTCTCAGGGCCATCAATGACTGCTGGAAGAGGGAACATGAGTTCTCTCAATGAAAAAACCTCCCTGATAAGGTTATCCAGTCCAAGTAGCCAGCCCCAAAGAAGGAACACTACCACATGCATGTGCATTTATATGTGTGCATGTGGTGTATGTGCAGCTGTAATAACTACAGGAGAGGTAACAAACTGGAGTGGGAGTGGGCAGAACACAGGAGGAGTTGAGGCTGAGAGGGGCGGGTAGAAATGCTGTAAATATAATAGACATGTATGAAGTCCACACTTTTTTAAAAAAATAGAAATATAATATAATCTGGGCATAATGATATATACTTCCAATCCTAGTTCTGAGGAGGAAGATATATAGATTCCTTGGGTTCACTGGCTAGACATTTTAGCCTAACTAGTGAGCCTCAATTCCAGAAAGAGTCCCTGTTTCAGAAAGCCAGGTGGGTAACTCCTGAGGCAACACCTAAGTTTGCTTTCTGACCACTCCACATAAGTGTGTATATTTGCAAGTACATGTATCTCACACATACAGCAACACTCCCTCTACACACATGATTTTGAAATATATTTGAGATGTTTAAGGTTGCCTTTTACATATTAAGAGAATGACTTATTCCAAAATAATATAACCTGTTTCCTTCTGTAAATGTTCATCTTGTAGCAGGCTATATATTACAGTGAATAAAACAATCTGCTGTATAGTTTGGGACTCACATGTAGAAAACAGAGAACTTCCACAATTTGTCCTCTGACAACATGTGTATCATGACACACACATGTGCAAACATGTACACATGTATACCTCCACACAAAGTAAAAAAATAAAATAAAAGATGAAATTTATCTCTGAGTTCCTGGGACCCAAGTATGACCATGCTTTGTTTGACAAAGTAGAGTTGTTTTGTGGGGAAGTCATCACTAAGGCCACCGATAAGACTTCAGGGTTGCTTTTCCTGGCTGCACAGAAGTCTCATTACAGAAGAAGGGTCTAGCCTGCTGCTCTGGGACTGTGTGTGTCTGCTCATCTTTAAGGACCTTGTTGTTTTGTGGACTTGGTACCTGGGAGCCTGGGCCTAAGGATGGTAAAGACTCAGGAGCTCAAACAAGAGTGTGTTCCTTCATTGCACATGTGCCTCACAGATGTCTGAGCCCTGGAGTGACGTTTTCAGTAAGCAACCCCATTAACTCATCCAAATACAGGACCAAAGATGCTCTGAATACTTTCTGAGAGTGTGAGAATTGCTTTTCCACTACTGCTCAGAGGAGAAGATTGCCTGTGGGAGCGGAGACTTGCCAGTTGGATGGGGTTTTCCACTTGAATTTCCGTTGTCACTCCCAGGAGACCCTTGGAATATAAAGTGTGTACTCAAAACCATTATACGAAGTTACATTCAAATTCAGGGCATATTAGAGCATTTGTATGAGCAATTGCTATTAGACATTTCCTGCTGAGATGTTACCAGGTGCTAGAGAAGTTGACTTACTCACTAGGAGAAAACACATTACTCACTTTAATAAGGACCATGCCTTTTTTTTTTTTCTGTGAAACTAAATTTCTTGTGGAATTTTATAAAGATACAGAAAAACACAGAAAGTATAGAAGAACCAATACCCATTATGATATTGTAATAAAAATATCAGACAAATCTTAGATTTATTTGAAGGCCCTGGGTATCTTTCTGTAGTCTTTGACACCCTAACCTCTTCAGAGGGTATTATTGGCTTGAAATTGGCTTTTATCTTTTTATGCACAGCTATATTTTCACTGTCTCCATATATGTTCAAATAAAATATAAAATGAGGCCCATTTGAAACTACATATATATATGTATATGTATATGTATATGTATATGTATATGTATATGTATATGTATATATATATATGGAATAATGTAGTTTTGCCTTTTTATGACATTTCGAAAACGTGTTTATGTGTGGTACAATTTCACATAGTGTAACTCTTCTTTTTTCTTATGAGAATGTATGTACCTCAGTCTATTTACTGTAGCATTCCCCTAGTTTTTCATTATTATTTGTGATTCTGAAATAAGTCTTTATCAGGACTTCCTCACAGATACAGTGGTGGCATGGATGTTATGGGTGTAATCAACTATTTTCTGGTCGGATTTAAGGCTTGCTCTACAAGATGGAACTCATACTTGGTATTGTTAACTGGATTAAGATGCCATAGCTGGGTTAGTCTTACT
Organism: Mus minutoides; assembly: GCA_902729485.2. Taxonomy (NCBI): domain Eukaryota; kingdom Metazoa; phylum Chordata; class Mammalia; order Rodentia; family Muridae; genus Mus; species Mus minutoides. The sequence continues at coordinate 28,209 of LR753887.1, forward strand.
CTCAGAGGGAAACGTCTATTATTCTACTAAATGAACATTTTTAAAAAATAAAACTTCCTAAGTATTTATCTATGTACTTATCCATAAATCAGTGTGCTGTTCAACCCCCTTAGCAAAGTTTCTGTCTTCAGTAGATGGTGATTAATCCAGATGCCTGCAGAGACTAATAATCTCTTGTGTACCAGGTGTAGTGGGATATCTATGTTACATCCTTGATCTCAAGACTCACGGATTTGTCATGGAAGTGGGGGCAGAAAAACTGTGAAAGCCAGAGCCATTAGAATCCCACAGTGAAAGTGTAGGATTTTTGGACACGCTAGGGCTATTTCACACATGCGCACATAGCAGCTGTGGCCTCATTAACAAGCCTGCGTAAGATGAAGCTAGCATAAATCCCTGCCAATAAGGAGAAGAGGCTAAAAATATCTTCTCAGTAGCTGAGGAGATACTGGCAAATCATGGCTGCCTGAGGAGGAAGAGTCAGGTTTCTTCAGGTATGCAATCCCTGAGAGGCTACCTTACCTAGGCTTCAGTGGATAGCCCTACCCACATGTACATGCTGACAGAATGAAGTGGACTCAACAAACTATATAGAAGGTCGCATGAAGTTGGGAGGGAAAAGTAGTGATGGAAATGGAGGAGGAATTTGAGAGAAGGAAGTTGGTGGAGATCTGATCAAAACAAACATGTATGAAATTCTAACAACATAAAAAGTTAAATGATCCTATGTATATTAATACAGATTCTTTTAGGCTTCACACATAGAAAGAAAATCGATTGGTCAAAGTTCATCTTTATGAGGTCAACTTTCCTGGGCCACGAGTATCTCTCAATATGTTGTCTTCTAATATCTTCAAAGTCCACTTTGTACATTTTAAATCAACCTAAAATCAATTTTCTGTATTGTGTGAGGGATGGATGAATCATTATGTTGCGCAGTCTGGAAATCACTTGCCATAGAAAAGATATTGACCAGTTTGCGCAGTTCCCACTAAGCTTATCCTACTTTTGGAGCATACCAAGTCTCTCTGTTTCTGAGTTCTCTATCCCAGCATTTTGTCCATCCGCTTCTATGCCAGTACCACATGGTTTTAATTATTCTGGTTATATAAGAAGATTTGATATTCTAGTGGTAATGTAGCCTTTTAAACATTTTAATTATTCATGCCTTTTTAATTTTTCCTTATGGATTTTATCACTATTTTTGTCCATATGTCTCCTGGGGTTTTAATTATATTGCAGAGACAAACAGATGAAGTTTGGAGCACCACTGTCTTCATTAAGTGGGATTCCCTTTGCTTATAGCACTTCTGTTATATCTTTTAATATTATTTTTTTATACCTGTGCAATAGTTTTGGATTTGTTCTCATGTGTCTGAAAGTTATTTTGTTACTGTAATTATTCTTCCCTCCCTGGAAGAATTCATCATATGTCTCAGAATCCAGTACCCATCTCCTTCTGCAATCTTGTGCCTTTCTTCAACTTAGACACATTTTTAATTATTCCTTATTTAGGTTTTATTTCTTTATTTCTCACATTTCTTTTCAGTAGGTGTTGGGATTCTTGTGCTCATTCTCAACATCTCTTAGTTTACCAAGCTTTGCCTACTTGGCAGGTGAGTGGAAGACTTTTTTGATTTTATCATGTGAACTAATCTGTTTAACCATCTTTCTTGCGTTTGATCCTTCTTCAGTTCTTTTAATTTTAGTTATACTATACTTAATTTAGCAGACCACCTTCCTTGATTTTTTAATGTATCCATATGAAAGTGTTTGTGTGTATGTGTGCATATATATTAAATGTGTATATTTATATGTGTGTGTTTCAGTACACATAGACTTGTGTGCATGTGCATATAGAGACATCCTCCACATATACTTATGTGCAAGTGCATGTAGAGACATCCTCCTCCTTTAAAGCTATTCACTTTGGTTTTGAGACAGAGTCTCTTACTGAACCTGGTGCTTTCTGCTTCAGGAAGACAGATTGGCTAGCAAGCTTCAGGCTTCCTCCTGTCTCTACCTTTCCAGTACTGGAGCTGCAGTTCTTTGTGTGGGTTCAGGGGATCAAAACCAGATTTAGTTTTTATTAATTAATTAATTATTTATTTATTTTACAATCCATCTTTTATTCCCTCCCACCCTCCGACTGTTTCAAATTCCGTACCTCCTCCCCAACCCCCTGTCTCCACGTGGATGCTCCCCCCTCACTCCACCTGACCTCTAAACTCCCTGGGGCCTCCAGTGTCTTGAGGGTTAGGTACATCATTTCTGAATGAACACAGACCCCGAAGTCCTCTGCTGTAGTTGTGTTGGGGGCGTCATATCAGCTGGTGTATGCTGCCTGTTTGGTGGTCCAGTGTTTGAGATCTCAAGGGTCCAGATTAATTGTTGGTCCTCCTACAGGATCACTCTTCTCCTCAGGTTCTTTCAGCCTTTCCTAATTCAACAGGGGTCAGCAGCTTCAGTCCATTGGTTGGGTGCAAATATCTGCATCTGACTCTTGCAGTTGTTTGTTGGGTCTTTCAGAGGGCAGTCATGACAGGTCCCTTTTGGTGAATGCTCCATAGCCTCAGTAATAGTGTCAGGCCTTGGGACCTCCCGTTGAACTAGATCTCATTTTGGGCCTGTCACTGGACCTTCTTTTCCTCAGGCTCCTCTCCATTTCCATCCCTGTAATTCAGACAGGAACAATTATGGGTCAGAGTTGCAACTGTGGGGCTGCCCCCCTCTCCCTCATTTGATGCCCTGTCTTCCTGCTGGAGGTGGGCTCTATAAATTTCCTATTCCTACTGTCAGGTATTTTATCTAAGGTCTTTCCCTTTGATTCCTGAGAGTCTCTCATCTCCCAGGTCTCTGGTGCGTTCTGGAGGGACCCCGCAACCTCCTATTTCCTGAGGTTGCCTGTTTACATTCTTTCTGCAGGCCCTCAGGCCTTCAGTCCTTTTTCCCTCACCCAATACCAGATCAGGTTCCGTTCTCACTCCCACTCCGTCCCCCACCCCATCCACTTTCCCTCCCAGGTCCCTCCTTTCCTCCCCATATGACTGCATGGCAAGCACTGTGTTGACCAATCAATCTTCCACCCTTCTGGGTATCTTTTTTTGTTGTTTTGTTTTAACATTAGCAAACATTTCATCTGTGGGTTAGTTATGCTCCTTTATCATCCGAGAGTACCATCCAGACCATTTCAAACTGTCTCTTCTATTACCTATGCTGCTTATCTTTCCTTGAGATAAGATAAGCAAATCTTGATTTTTCTTTTTCCAAAGTGCTTTTCCTCAAGCACTGCTTTTGCAATGCCTATATCTTTGTAGGAAAGATTGGCCGTTTAGAATAGGCAGTAAATATGCATTTTCTCAGCTATCTAGATGCAGGACTGGGCTAAGAATGTCCTCACCCATTTCCATAGTAGGAAGTTCCATGTGGCCCAGACTCTCATAGATGTCTCTCTTGGCTTTGTTTGTTTCCTTTTATCTTGTTCTGTGGTTGTTACTAGACCTGAGTTACACACTAGCTTGATGCATAGATTTTTGAGCTTAAGTTACAGCTGCATAATGGACTAGTTATGTGACCTTGGGAAAGTCTTTTCTATTTCTCACCAAAGTGGGGAGAGTATAAGAATCTACATGTAGGATCTTAGAAGAGTTAGTGCTGGTAAATTATATGGCACAAAGCCTGGGATTCGGTGGTACACTGTAAGCATCAACTGTGTTTCCTGCCACGAGGATAATATGAATATGGATCTAACATTCTGAAAACACTTGCTTACAATTATACATTTGCTTTGTTTTATTGAGGCATGTTTAGCCATGAGCTTTTTGATCAGCTCAGCAGTGGGTAGTGGGTGACTTTGAAGGCACAGATGCTCTGACCGTCTCTTTACTTTTTCATTCGAAGTACCGCTGAGACTTTTGTGATTACTTTGGTAATCTTTTGTGGCAATTTTACTCCAGACTTCTCCATTCTTCTCTCTCTCCCCCCAGTCCTATGGGTTTTCCATGGTTCTTTTGGAGTAACACCTTAGCTTTTCAAATGTAGAGTTTTCCTCCTGCGTCATTTCTTGCTGAAGCTAGAATTATTTTTTTCCTTCATTAAAAGTTATGTTCTTTTCGAGAAGTAGATTATAGGAAGTGAGCTAGAGAATTGTGTTTGTTCCATGACCTTGGTCCAGATGTCATTGGTACAAATTAGTTTTAACTATCATCTTGATACAATAGGATCAACTGGGAAGATAGTCTCAATGGAAGAGCTATGTCAGTCAGGATGGAGGGTAGGAATGTTTGTGGGGGACTGTCTTGATTGTTAATTGATATAGGTGGAACTTCACATTTTGGGTGGTACCATACCTTTGTTGGGATCCTGGGCTGTATAAAGTTAGAGAGGGCTGACTCGATAGTCAGAAATGAGCAGGCAAGGATGCTGTTGCTCTCTCTTTGCTCCTGACTATCATTGTGAATGTGAGGAGCTTCTTGGGCTCCCATTTGACTTCCCCTTCAGTGATGAGCTTGAACTTGGAAGCATAAAACTTTCTTCCTTGAATTTTTTCCTTTTTTTTTTTTTTTTTTTGGTCAGGATGTTTTATCAGCACAACAGTAATAAAAATAGAATATTCATTTAGACTTTTGTCTTGTTTCAATTTCTGATGCTAGGAGAGACACAATGACCAAAACAACCCATAGAAGGTAGAGTTTGTTGGGTGTACAGTTTCAGAGGTTGTGTCCATGGCCATCATGGTAGGGAGCTTGGTGGCAGTCAGGCAGGCAAAGCACTGGAGCACAAACTGAGAAATTATTTTCTAATTCACAAGTACAATATAGAGAGAAGAGCGCTAAATAGGAATGGCATGGGCTTCTGAATTCTCAAAATTCACACAGGGACATGCCTACCAGTCCTTCCCAAACAGTTCCATCAACTGGGGACTAAGCTTTCAAATGTATGAAGCTGTGGGGGTCATTCTCATTGAAAGCATCATAACTTTGCAACAAGAGACTCCTGGGTGACTGTGGTGAGAAGAACTCTGATAAGGTGCTAGGGGTTATGCAGATATCACAGGCTGGATCATAGGGAATAGATGCAGAAGCCAAAACAGCAAGTTCAATAGACTAAACAGTAGACTTATCACTTATCTTCTGAGATATGTTGCCATGTCATCACAATATCTGCATGTGTGCAGTAGAAGGCTCATACAGCATTTTAGAGGCACTAACCACATGGAGGCCAGCATGTGCTTTGTAACTGCTGATAGAGGACATGAGAAGGCAGAAGTGCCAGTGCCAACATCTGTTCATACACAAATCGGTTAAGCTTCTTTGAACAAATTACTTAACTTTGACTATAGAATCTTATTTCCTGCCCCCTGCCTACTTCAGGGTTGTTTTGTGAGTATTTATGAGCAAAATATTTGCACTATTTTCATATATACAGTATCAAGGATCTATATTGGCAAAACTCTCATTGCTCATTTCCTCTCTGGAAAGGAATTTCCCAGGCCAGTTTTTCTGTAAAATATTTGGCTGCTTAGAGTTTAATAATTGAATTGCATGGTTAAAAAGATTTCTGAGTTACAGTCCCAATCCTACTAAATCAGAGTTTCTGTGGATGGGCCTGACAATTTACACTTGACTTGCTGATAACACAATTGCAGTACCATTACTTTGTGTCAGAGAGCTCTAGATATTGGCCAATAGAAGAGCTAATTAGCACTTTTGTTTGGTTACATTCATTTGTATGTCAAAGGGTAATCACAGATTAATAGAGGAAAGAGTTTGGGAAGAACATAATTTGAATGATCTTCAACAATAGAAAAAAGACATTTGGTAGAATTGGCTTGGTCTGTTGTACATGGTATAGGTGATCGCATCCAAGTGTTGAATTTCTACATTTTCCCTTTTCACTTTAGAAGATGTTGATACAATATTGAGTGAGTTTTTGAAGCCAGGGTTGGTACTGTGAGGGATTTCTGGTTCCACCTTCACTTTTTTTGATTCCCCTCTGCAGGGGATAGTGATTAAAAAGTTTCAAATTTATCTACTTCCTTCTATCACAGAAGCCTAGTGATAGAAAAGAAGGAAGGTGTTCTATTCAAGTGAACCTTATCCAGGAGTATAGCCTTCGAAACCTCTTCAAGAGTGGTTGTAGCTCAGCTGAGGCTCTCCAAACCAAGAAACCTGGAGATCAGAACTATGGAACTTGTGGATGTGCTGAGAAAATCCTGTTATCTGCCTAGGTTGTGGTATGACTCTCTGGCACACTTGAATATCCACTTGACTTTGCATCCTCATGCCCACAGCACCTGGACTGAGGGTCTGGCTGATGGCAACATGGATTAAAAGAAGAGAAGAGGACAAGAAGCTTTGATCTTGTTCCCTAACTGATGATTATGAGAACACTCTAACCACTGACCCACTCTGTGAAAGTCTTTCAGTTGCAACATTAACATCAAAGGGAAAACAATAAACTGGGCATATATATCTTGGTAAATATTTTGGGGTCATATACTTCATAATTT
>LR753887.1:39719-119893 GCA_902729485.2 Mus minutoides
CAGGCTGCAGGACGGGCTTACACTGGGCTTTGGCTGAGAGCTGAAATGTTCATCCCCAGCTTGTGGGGGAATCTGTATGTATTCTCACCTCGAACAAAACTACATTTGCTCAGGTGTCACGACATGTAGACCAACTTGCCCAGGAAGGAAGTTATGCCATATTGGGGATTAAATGATATCTGTCTGGTTATACATCCTGTCTTTATTTTTGTTATAATCCCCCCTAATTAGCATGAGAGATAAATTGTTGGCTTACTTAAGTCATTTACTTTTTATTTCTCATTCATCTTACTTTTAGAATAAATCAGTAATCCTCTATATAAAGTTAGTGTCAATAATATCATGACTCTTGTGGAATTTGCATCCTTTTGTGAGTCTCTCTCTCTCTCTCTCTCTCTCTCTCTCTCTCTCTCTCTCCTTTTTTCTTTACTTATTTTCTCCTACTTTGCACTCTAGATCAAGTACAAGGCCTGGGCTGAACTTTCTGACCTCCAGGATCTCAGACTTCCTGCATAAGAAAATCCACCCCACCAGGAACAAATGGAAATCTGTTCTGCGTGTAAATGTCCTAACTTTGCATCAAACATCCTATGAAACCAGCAGCACAGAGTCACCTGAACCAATATTCTTGTCTCTAAACAGGAAATGTCTCCTTATAGAAGAGTGCAACTTCCTAACAGCTCAGGGAGGCCCTAAGCGAACAACAAGGAAGGTGTTTCTTACCTAGTGGTTACTAGAAGACATTCGATAGAATGCCTGCACAGAAAGGTTGTTTGGTTTCATTTCTGTCCAAGAATGGCCTCCAGTGAGGCAGAGACCATGGAAGGGGACTGTCTTAGTCAGGGTTTCTATTCCTGCACAAATATCATGACCAAGAAGCAAGTTGGGGAGGAAAGGGTTTATTCGGCTTACACTTCCATACAGCTGTTCATGGAAGTCAGGAGTGGAACTCAAGCTGGTCAGGAAGCAGGAGTTGATGCAGAGGCCATGGAGGAATGTTCTTTACTGGCTTGCCTCCCCTGGCTTGCTCAGCCTGCTCTTTTATAGAACCAAGACTGCTAGCCCAGAGATGGTACCACCCACAAGGGGCTCTCCCCCTTGATCACTAATTGAGAAAATGCCCCACAGCTACATCTCATGGAGGCACTTCCCCAACTGAAGCTCCTTTCTTTGTGATAACTCCAGCCTGTGTCAAGTTGACACTCAAAACCAGCCAGTACAGGGACTTTAAGCCATGGGTCAAGCTTTCTAAACTCAGGAGCAGTCTGGAATGAAGAACTGTAAAATCTGTTTCTGCAGTTCTAGATAGGAACACAGAAGTGGCTTCATGTTGAACTGAGCAGGCAGATAATGAGAACAGTTTTGGTTGATGCTTCAATAGAATGCAGATAATACAAATGCAGTCTCGGAACCCAGGATAATCCACAGGGAGTTCAGCTACTAGACTAGAAATGATTCCCTCTACGGTGCAGCCCCTAAAAATGGTTACTGTGTTCGTCTTCTAAAATTCCATCGCATAACAGATAATGTCAACAAATTCAGTTAATTTAGAGTGGAGAATGCACTAGCTCATTGACAATTTTCTGGCTGTGAAACTATTGCAATATTTGCAAATAATTTGGGAAAGTGAGTTCCCTGTTCACTGTAGAAGAGGGGGCCGAGAGATGGTAAGAGCCAGGACATCAGGGACTTTGCAGTGAGATTGTGTCTCTTACTACTGTCAGAAGTGACACCCATAGCATCTCACCAACAAGACCGCCTAGACTTGACCTGAGCAAGGACAACAACAGACATGACAAATAGGATTTGGAGAATCTATGAGGCCTCAAGCCCGAGCAAAGGTCTGCAGGTAACTAAGGAATGCTGAGAGCAAGAGAAATAGTCTTCTCCTGGGAGGAGCTCACTAGTCGGTTATCCAATACCAAGTGGTCAGCCCTGGAAACATACAAGCGATTGTATACTGGCCGATCAGACTGCAATTATGTACTTATAATACAAATGTATATATAAAATATATGTATACATATACAGACACTTATTTAATAACGATTAATCAAAAATGAATTTGAAAGAGAGAAAGGAGGGGTATATGGGAGGCTTTGGAGGGAGGAAAGGAACAGGGAAGATTGTGTAATTATATTATAATTTCTAAAATTAAAAGAAATATGGTTTAAGAAGCTTTCGTCATACTCTTTCTGTTCGGATTTCCCAGCCTTCCCTCATTGAAGGATGAAGGCTGGTACAGGGGCATTGCTACATGTCAGTTTTAATTGAGCAATTTCTAGCTGGCAGTGGCTGGGTAGAAATGGCTTGGCTTGAATATAATTCTCAAGTGCCTATGGAAAACATCTCTTTGAGAAAGCCTATGACATTAAGTACTTTAAGATGTATTTTTTTTTTTGTAGTATGAACCTTCTCGAAAGGAGTTGAAAGTGTTTTTGTCATCATGCTTGCATGACATTCTGCAGTACACTGTGAAAGAGACTAACTGTAAATAGCGTTGCCTTTGTCGCCGTGAATTCGTTTCTTGTTTACTGTGTACCCACTGAAAATCTCATTTATCTCTCTTATGGTTTGTTTTGTTGTATTGTTAAAATGTTTCTGCACAAATTTGGCACAGCAGTGGTGAGTTTGAAATAGTGTTGGAAAAACAAATGATCTGAGTGCACTGGGGGTCAGGGAATGTTTACAAACGTCCCATTAAACGTGTAGTGCTTGGTCACATTGGGAGAAAAACACGAAAGAACATGGGTGTGTGTGTGTGGAGAGGGAAAGGGAGGGTAGCATAAGACAGGGCAAGATGATGTCATGGAGTTAGTCACACACACGTGTGATGCTGTGGTTGCACCGTGTGACTTTGCCGTGTGGCACTGCAATTTTGTTTATCACATAGTCCAAACCTTACCATGTAATTGTGTTTCAGGAAGGAAAAATGGACAAACTATGAAGCATAGCCTTCTATCAGCAAAGATAAAAGGCAAAGGAGTCCTATAATATGATCGTTTTCTCTCAACCTCTTTCTGATGTTTTCTTAGAATTAAATATAATAAAAACATACTTTATGTCCATGTAAATAAAATAATCTTTTTTTGGTGAAGATTATTTTTTTTTAGATGAAAGAGAATGCTGGATTTTAGAATGCAATTGAGAACACAAATACATGTGAGATTATTTTAAAGAACTGGGTGGTGTTGTATTTTCGAAGGTTTTCTTAGCAGTTCTCTGGATATGTGTTTGAGAAGTGTTTATGGATAAACATGATTGGATGATGGTCTCTTTAATCATAGTCCAATCATTCATACAAGTTAAAGTTAGGGCACAGAACATATGTACATATAAAACTGCTTTGCTTTGGTGTCTATCCAACATCTGTATCATTCATTACAGTTTGAATCTTACAGAACAACCTGATAAAAATTCCCAAGAGAAAGAGTTGGCCACCTGACTGGACCTGATGAAAGTTTTACTTAATGTATAAGGAAGTGGGTGTTAGTGAACTCAGACTTTTTATGTGCAACTTGAGCTTTTAGATTCTTTCCCTATAATTTTCTACACTTTTCCTGAATTCACTTCCTATTTTCTTCAAAATCTTGGGACTCGTCCTGAAAAATACTTCACATAATAATTCAGATTACTAACAATATATTAGAGTCTAAGTACAGCACTTAGATTGTTGAATGTGTTAAATAGTTCCACTGCTGAGGGTTTAGGTTCACCTTTTATTTTGGCTTATTAAGGCAGGGCTGGAGACAGCCCAGGCTGGCCTCAAACTTTTGAACTCTTGATCATTCTGCACTTAGCTTCCAAGTGCTGGAATTAGGTGCTCAGCCTTAATTTTTCTTTGTTTCTCACCATATGAAAGATCCAGGTACACAGGGATAGAAATAACTATAGGAGAGAGATAAGGAGGGGTTTCCAGTCTATCTATTCTTTTTCAGCATTGCTATAAAATGAGCCAGGGAGGCCACATGTTGGTATTTCTGCAAATCTTCTTAGTATCGGGGGTGAAGAGAGGAATATCAAGAGATTTTTTTTAAATTAATAAAGCTAGTTGACTGACAGTTTTATAACACACACACACAGACACACACACAGACACACACACACAGACAGACACATACACAGACACACACACACACACACAGACACACACAGACACACACAGACACACACAGACACACACAGACACACACAGACACACACACACACACACACACACACACACACACACACACACACACACACTTGATTACTCTGGTCCCACACCTTCTTTTTTCTCCCTCTCATCCCTTTTAGCCCGTCTCTGTTGATGTCCCTAATCCAGATTCACGTTTTTTTTGTTTGTTTGTTTGGTTTTGTTTTTGTTTTTGTTCCACATTTATGTAGCTATGGCTACCTGCATGACTGGGACTAGCCACTGGAGTTTGGTGGAGAAGCTAAGCCTTTGCTCAGCATGTGCAGATTCTGAGTTGGATCCTAACCCAGCAAAACAACTAAATAACAGTTGACAAGCTGGAGTGGTATTTTTTTTACTCAGTTTTTGCTATGTAGATTCTATCTGTTTAGTAAAAGACACCACAGACAGACAGACACACACACACACACACACACATACACACACACACACACACACATACACACACACACACACACACACACACACACACACATACACACACACACACACACACACATTTATTACGAGGAAAAACATATATTTATTCATTGAGAATTTTAGACACAAGTATGAGTCTTTGAGATCAGATCTACTCCTCCTTTCCTTGCCAATGTCTCCTGGGTTTACCCCACATTCCCCTTTTAAATCCACTTCTTCTTGTTTTAAAAATATATTAACTTACTGAGTCTAATTAGTGTTACTTGCATGCATGCATACTGGAGCATGAGTGGTCTATCAGTAGGTACCCACTGAAGGAGATTTAACTGTCTGTTCCTCAGCAGCCATCCACTGCCTGTAACTCCTCAACCTGGAGTTGGTTCTTGTGAGCCTTTCACCCATCTGTGCTGGAGTGTTGATTGGTTTGATGCTGTGTGGGCATCCTCAACTGCTTAGAGTTCATGAGCACAAGAGTAAAAGAGTATAGTTTTAAAGATATTTAAAAGAATTAGTAATTTGTTAGTCAACATTAGGTACATTTGAAAATAGGAAGAAAATTTTGTCACTAAGCCAAGTAAAGAATTTTAGTAAATGTCCCACCCAAATGAAAGAGTTTCAGTTTCAACCACTCTGAGGTCAGTTTGCATTTCTTGTGCCCAGAAAGGCATTGAAAGGTTGCTTTTCTTTCTTTTATGGTATCGCACACACAGTGATAGTAAATATTGGTTTGGAGTTGGAACCCATCTTAAAACAGATCATGTGTGACCTTCTCCGTGACTCCCACAGTCAGATGTCCCCTCCCTTCAGTTTCCAGCCTCCATGGCAGAACCCTCTGAAAATCCCATCTGTTCCTGTTTTGTGAAATACATTTCTTATATATTTGTCCTTGAATATGACAGTAATGTGTAGTTTATTTTCCAGATGGTGAAAGTCTGTCATAAAAATCAATGACTTAAAAAATATATATATTAGTTAATAGTAACTTGGAAATGACTCAAAGAAGAAGTAAAGCCATTTTCACCATTAGTAAATCCAAGAGGCTCATTAAAGGTTCAGTGGTATGTGGATGAGAACAGAGCCCACATTCTTGTCAGTCAATGGAAATCACAGAAGAAGAAATGTCTCATTTGAGAAATGTTAACAATCATTTATATTTTTATAATCATCTATTGCTTTTAGTTTAAATTAGAATAAGATGGCTAATGTATATTTTTGAGTCTAAACAAACAAGAAAGGCATTTCTTCCTATGTATCAAGAGCAAGGAGTATCAATTCCAGGCACCTGAAGCTCCACATTGTATTAAAGCCATGAAACCTTCTCATTTAGTGCTCATACAAAATGAACTTATAGCTAAATAAAATACCCTTATATTTCAGGTGGTAATTCTGTCTTATTCAAATCCAAGAAGAAAAACACTTGAAAAAATGAATTCAAGGATTTCTAAGACTTGCAATGACTGTTCAAATGTGATATGCAGAAAACATTAAGGTATCTGGAAAAGGACATTTTACAGCCTGTGTTCATAAAGGATTGCCTTTAAGTACATTCTGATGCAGGAAACATATTTTAGGAGAATGTGACTCATTTTTAATCCACATGTATAAAGCATACACACACACACACACACACACATACACACACATTATATATATATATATATATATATATATATATATATATATATATATACACATATATGTGTAAATATTTAATCTGTATATGTATATTTAATTCAACCAGAGAAAACACTGAAAGAGAGAAGAAAAAACAGGTAAGGAGTTGAGTAGATCTTGATGGATTAAGGTCTTTTTCTGTCTGTCAGCTTTTTTGACTTGACCTGTAGTTAATTATTTAGCAGAGCATTTACAGGAAAAAAAAAATCAAACTCTTTCCCTAGCTATCCCATTTCTTTTTGCCCATACCACTTTCATGTGTTCCTTCAGATGTGAGTTAGGAAGACAAATGAGCAGAGAATGCATGAACCTCCAAGCAGCAAGAGGAGGGGTGGCTACGTTCCCAGGGAACATCTGCTTTGGGTAAAACAATTTCATTGCGAAGATCATGGTGGTATTGACAGGATTTATTCCAGAGAAGAGGAAAGAAGCAAAGGAGGGCAGTGGGATCCCTCGGCCCCCTCTTCCCTTGTGGAATTTTATCATCAGCATTGAAGGGCTCAAGAAAAATGAAAGGAAGAGAGAGGGAGAGGGAGAGGGAGAGGGAGAGGGAGAGGGAGAGAAAAATACCAAATAATTGCATTCCAGATGATATTTTCTAGAAAAATTCAAAATAAGCAGATTAATAGATTGGCACATTGACACAAAGGTCAAGGTATGTTTTCCAACATCTATATCACAGTTGCGATAGGTCCTCTGAAGGATTTAGAATAGAACAAGACAAGCAAGTGCTACCTTTTGCTTTATGGATAAGGACTCATACCAGCCTAGGCCCCTTTCAGGCTTTGTGTGTCACTGAAAGCTGCAGAAGAAAACCAAACTGCTGTTCAGGTGCAGCTGACCTTCAGTGTGCAGAAGCAGAAAGACTTGCGAAGAGCAGTGACTGGGTGTGAATATCTTGGTGCTCCTCCTGCACAGGAAACTACAGAGAGCAGGGAAAAGGAGAGCCTGGAGCATTTCTCAGACAGGCACAGCAGCTGAGTAGTGGGACAGGTCTCAAGGTTTGGGGTCTGTGACTTCATAGTCTGAGATGGGAGGTGAAACCTAAGCTCAGAAAATTTAGCATGACATTTTAGATTTTCTTCTGAGTAATTAGCTGCTGAGCGTAGAACTTGGGAGACTGTTTATAACTATTTGTGGTAAACATTGTAAAACCTTCAGAAGCACACGGATGCACTTGAGTGTATGTGAGAGAGATGAATGTTCTGGGGATGCAGAGTTGACAAAACTGGAAACAGGGAAAGAAATGAAAATAAATGTTAGCCAATGAAAAATTCTGCCCCCTCCCCCACATGTTTCTCTGTATCCCTCTGTGTCTTCCTCCCTCTGTGTCTATTCTCCACCACCACCCCCCTGCATGTCTGTCTCTATCTCTGCCTCTCTCTTTCACTCCTTCTGTCTGCCACAGGGTTCTCAGTTTTCATTTGTTGGCACAGAAAGGTCACTTTCTCTTGTATCCGATTTTTTTTTTTTGTAGTTTGAAGAATAATCATATTGATTCTTGGTTGGGGACCATGAGAAGATGACTGACCAGTGCTTTATCTGCTCTACCTTTTCACAGCCTGGGGAGGATGATGGGAGCTAGTTCTCTTCTTTGGGATAAAGGCATCACTTTTCCTACTTGGGGTGTGTCTGACTGACAGTTCTCTAACATTACTAAGAATAAAGCAGTACCTGTGAAATCTGACTAATGCACACAAGTAAGCTTTATAAGCACATAGTCCAGGATGCTGCCCCCACCCCCCACCCCCGTTTTTTCTCTTGGCTGCTGTGGTGCCTCCGCTTGCATTCATTCCTATTGCAACCCTGTGGATACAACTTTTCACCAACTCTTCCAGTGATGCCTGAGCAAGTGTTCAGGGACTGTAGTGACTGCATGCTTCCCCTTCCTTTCTTCCAGGTTGGTCCCTCAACAACCTAATCTTGCAGGAGGCAGTATGCACTCTAAGTCAACAATTTGTTACATGATGTTGTAACCTCTGTGGGTAGGGTTTGTAGAGAGGAGAGCTATTATCCTGCAGTCCTCTGAGAAAAACCGGTGTTTTCTTTCTCTGAACCTCTTCTTTGTGTTGTGTATAGACAACTTGACTCTAAAGGGAGTGTGTGGGTGGTGGAACACCCACATAGAAGCAGGGGGAGGGAGGATGGGATGGGGCTTTCCAGGAGAGGAGGAAACTGGGTAAGGGGATAACACTTGAAATGTAAATAAATTAAAACAATAAATAAATAAATAAATAAATAAACAAGTAAATATTTTTAAAAAAAGAAAGAATGCTTTCAGCATCCTACTGAATTTTTTATTACACAATCATGTGAGACTCCCAGGCCAAGGGGCAGAGAGTCAATAAAAGGAACTACTGTCAAAGCACAGATAACCAGCCTTGATCTGTAGGGAGGTGTGTCTGTTGGTGCACAAGAGGAGCAGAGATCAAGGAGGTGGGCATTCAGAGGATCCACTTGGGCATCGTGTACCCAGCTCTGACAATGAGTAAATGAGTATTTGCTGCATTGCCTGAGAAAATCAAAGTGATTAGAGGTTCACAGAACTCAAGGAAGAAGGTCAAGTTCCAGATAAAATGGCACAGAGGAAAAGAAATGCTAGCTAGGCGATCTGTCTGTGGTGTGGCAGAAGAGGAAGGAGATAAACAACTATTTGCCATAGCCTTGAAACCCACACAGTGTTTTTGACTTTCCTTGTTCGAAGGAAGAGGTAGCCTTAGAACTTCAGTCCTTTCCCATGTTCCAACTATATCCCAGGCCAGCCCAAGTGCGGAAGTCTTTTTACCTGTAACATCTCGATCTTACCAACGCTTCCACGCTGGTGTCCTGCATTATTTTCCACGAACAAGGGACTTTTAAAGATAGAAAGCATGCCTTGTTACTTCTCTGCTGAACACCCTGCAGTGGTCTTCCTACCTCTTCAGAATCAACTTTACCCCAAGGCTCCAGACTGCCCACAGACCTCATCCCCTATCACTCCCTCCAGCCTGCTCTACACACGTATGGTTTCACTTTCTTTAGCACACCAAACACCTCCCCATACCAGGAGCCTATTCCACATTCTTCCTCCCTCTCTGTACAAAATATGGTCTCCTGATCTTCACAAAGACTTCTTCCCTTCTATTAAGATATACCAAGAAGTAATGCTGTGGTCTTAATTTTTTTTTTTTTGAAAAGAGAGTACCAGAGTCTCATGTGATGACAGTGTTAAACGGTGTTAACATGTTTTTCAGGCATTGCTTTTATTTAGGGAGCACCACCACTCAGTGTGAACTCTTCCAGGATGAGTTGTCTCTTAAATTTTGTTTAGTTTTCCCGTTCTAGATCACTGCGTGGGACACATTCAGTCCTCAATAATAATTTGTTAAGTTAACGAACAACGTAAATATTTTACTAAATGTTGATCTCTTTCAAGGATGTTGCTTTCCTTTTCCTAATAATAAGGAAAATTAGTGTGATTAGATGGAAAGATCTTATCCATGTGAGACCATTTTATTCACTATATTTTAGGGGTAAGCCTAGTTAACAGCTGTGTTTGTTATACAGTGTGTCTCTCTGGAAACTAGTCTTCTCTCCAGCACTCATTAGTGAGGGTGTTTGATATGCTTGCGCCAGGATTTAGTTATAAACTTCTACATGAGTCACATTTTCTTCAGGAACATTTTTCTACCTGTTTCAGTCTCTTCCTCTGGGGAGGTTAATATAAATCCTGCTAATACCGACCAGAGCTGAACTTGAGTTCTGGTCCTATTATTGACAAGTTGAAATTAGGAGCACATTAGCAGTGACTTTCAAAACTGAAGTCAGCTGTTAATATATAATTCAGAGCCTACCGGGTGCCATTCCACTGTGAATGCCAACACCACTGCTCCCACCCTCAATGGAACAAAGCGCTTTGAAAGTGAATCCGAGTCTATTGTTACAGTCAGGTGCAGCCATGTGATTAGTTATACAAACGACCGTGTCGTTTGTACAGAGAACCTATTGATTTACATTTGTTTAAGAACAGAAGGAGCTGATGAAATATTTAGCTGGCCAGGCAATCTGAGAGCTATTATTATTATTTGTAGAAAGTCAGACTAGCTTTACTCTCAATTGAAATGTTAAATGGCTTGTTTTAGGGGCTAGGAATTGAAGCTAACCTCAAAACTGAAACTCCAGAGTTTTCCAGCAGAGCCCTTGTTCAGGGATTTCTGAATATGGCAGGTGAGATGAAGTACTGTCATTTAGGCTGAAGTGACCTCGGCCAGATCTCAGCATGCCTTCTTGGCTTTCTTTGTTTCTCCAGGCAAGAATCTCAGGCATAGACGTATCTGGTTAAATTTCACCTCAAGATAACTGGTGAGAAGGGCAAAGCCTCATCCATTGCAGTAGACAGAAAAACGCCTCCTTTACGGACAGTTGCACCCCAACCCCTTGAGTCTGTGACCATGTTCATATGACTACAGACATAGAACATATGTTTTGTTTGAGGGAGTGAAGAACATGGCATGTGGAGTTTATCCCTGCTCTTCCACATAGAATTGGGTTGACCACAGTGGTCCTGAGAAGAGGTCAGAAGTCATGTTGACAGGGAAGGATAAGCAGTGGGCGGAGCGATGCGGCCAGGAGCCAACTCCCTAGAACTGGAAGGTAGAGGACAGATAACCCCTCCCCTCCCATGCCCCTACCCCTGAGCTCACAGTAGGAGTGTCAGCGGCATCTTCAATTTAGCCCCAGTCAATACGTGAGTGGTTTTTTTGTTTGTTTGTTTGTTTGTTTCTGAGTTTTAATCCACTAAGCGTAAAATAATTTGTTTCAAGAAAAACAGGAAATGAAAACATCAATATTATCAGGACCATAAATTGGCATAGATTGTGCACTTAACAATGCCCCTCAAAATGCCTTTGTCTGTGTGGGTCACCAGATGAAGCTCTCAGTTGTGTTTAATATGTTTAAAATGTCAGGGTTACGTTTGCTTTTATTTTGTCTGGGGTCTCTCTGCGATCTCTCTCTCTCTCTCTCTCTCCCTCTCTCTCAGTCCCTCTCTTCCCTCCTCTCCCTCTGTCTTTTTCTCTCACACACACTCTCTCTCTTCTTTCCTTCTCTCTCTTTCTTCCTTCCTCCTAATGTTGGAAAAAACAGTCAGATGTTAATTAGGAAGCACTGGGTGCCTTGCGAATACTGCTGCGCTGAACCTGGAAGTGCAGGCATCCTTTGCCATACTGGCTTCATCTCTGGGAGATGTTATCTAGTAGCGGGATTCCTTGTTCATACTGAGGTTCTGTTTTTAAGTTCTAAAGGCATCACGATATTTTATTCCACAATCGGGATATTCATTTATATCGCCAGCAGCAGAGGGCAAGGGTTCAGTTTCCTTCACAATCTCGCCAGCACTTTCCTTCTTCTGGCTTTTAGCGTGTATGGGTGTTTTGTCTGAGTATGGCCAAGAGAGTGTTTGATCTTCTGGAACTGGAGTTGCACAGGGTGTTAGGAATGGAGCCTAGGTCCTCTGGAAGAGCAGCCAGTGCTGTTAACTGCTGAGCCCAGCCTCCAGCCTTCTACTTCTATCTTTTGCATAATAGCTATTATTATTAAAGGTGATGGCTCCTCTTGGTTTGTACTTCTATGAGTGCTGCTGTTGAGCATTTTGTCATATCACTGAGGCATATTTACATATCTTTTGAGGAAGGTAAATTTGGATCCCTTGTTCATTTTTGTTAGCTTTAATTTTTACTTACTTTTGTCAATACTGCACTTTCCGACTGCTCTAGCTTTTGTATTTTAAGCTCAGACAGTTTAAGGCCTTTTGCTTTGTTGTCTTTATTCAAAATTGTTTTCTTTGTTTGAGGATTTTGATGATTGTACATGAATTTTAAGATTTTTTTTTTGCCCAGTTCTGTGAAGAATGTCATTAATATTAACATTAAATTTGCAGATCATTCTGGTGAGTATGGGAAATTAAACAATATTGATTCTCGAATTATCTTAACTGTTTTGGGTTTCATTATTGTTATCTGGACAAATCTTGTCTGAGCCCAGAGCCCTAACTGCTACGTCCCAAGTGCAGCCCAGCCAAAGCCCAGGAAGCATGAGTTAAGCTACTTGGAGCTACTTTGAAATTTCCATGATGATAACTTTTGTTATATCATTTCATGGTTTCAGAATTTTCAAAGGAATTGCACCAGCAAGAGCATGTAAACATAATAAAAGCAATCTACAGCAAACCAGTAGTCAACATCAAACTAAATGGAGAGAAACTCGAAGCAACCCCACTAAAATCAGGGACTAGACAAGGCTGCCCACTGTCTCCCTACCTATTCAGTATAGTACTTCAAGTCCTAGCTAGAGCGATTCGACAACAAAAGGAGGTCAAGGGGATAAAAATTGGAAAGGAAGAACTCAAATTATCACTCTTTGCAGATGATATGATAGTATATATAAGTGACTTTAAAAATTCCACCAGAGAACTCCTAAACCTGATAAGCAGCTTCAGTGCAGTAGCTGGATATAAAATTAACTCAAACAAATCAATGGCCTTTCTCTACACAAAGGATAAACAGGCTGAGAAAGAAATTAGGGAA
The DNA here is from genome assembly GCA_902729485.2 of Mus minutoides. NCBI lineage: Eukaryota > Metazoa > Chordata > Mammalia > Rodentia > Muridae > Mus > Mus minutoides. The sequence continues at coordinate 52,572 of LR753887.1, forward strand.
ACAACACCCTCACAATAGTCACAAATAATATAAAATACCCTGGTGTGACTCTAACTAAGGAAGTGAAAGATAAGAACTTCAAGTCTCTGAAGAAGGAAATTGAAGAAGATCTCAGAAGATTGGAAAGATCTCCCATGCTCATGGATTGACAGGATTAACATAGTCAAAATGGCTGTCCTGCTGGAAGCAATCTACAGATTCAATGCAATCCCCATCAATATTCCAACTCAATTCTTCACTGAGTTAGAAAGGGCAATTTGCAAATTCATCTGGAATAATAAAAAACCTAGGATAGCAAAAACTATTCTCAACAGTAAAAGAATCTCTGGGGCAATCACCACGCCTGACCTCAAGCTGTACTACAGAGCAATTGTGATAAAAACTGCATGGCCTAGTCAGCCATCACTGGGAAGAGAGACCCCTTGGTTTTACAAACTTTATATGCCCCAGTACAACGGAATGCCAAAGCCAAGAAATGGGAGTGTGCGGGTGGGGGATCAGGGCGGGGGAGGGGAGGATATAGGGAATTTTGGGATAGCATTTGAAATGTAAATAAAGAAAATATCTAATAAAAAAATTAGCTGGGAGTGGTGGTGCACGCCTTTAATCCCAGCACTCGGGAGGCAGACGCAGGCGGATTTCTGAGTTCGAGGCCAGCCTGGTCTACAAAGTGAGTTCCAGGTCAGCCAGGGCTAAAAGAGAAACCCTGTCTCAAAAAACCAAAATAAATAAATAAATTAATTAATTAATTAATTAAAAAATTAAAAAGTGGGGCACAGAGTTAAACAAAGAATTCTCAACTGAGGAATACCGAAGGGCTGAGAAGCACCTGAAAAAATGTTCAACATCCTTAACCATCAGGGAAATGCAAATGAAAACAACCTTGAGATTCCACCTTACTCCAGTCAAAATGGCTAAAATAAAAAATTCAGGTGAGAGCAGATGCTGGTGAGGATGTGGAGAAAGAAGAACACTCCTCCATTGCTGGTGGGATTGCAAGCTTGTATAACCACTCTGGAAATCAGTTTGGTGGTTCCTCAGAAAATTGGACATAGTACTACCAGAAGATCCAGCAATACCTCTCCTGGGCATATACCCAGAAGAGGTTCTTACTGATAATAAGAACACATGCTCCACTATGTTCATAGCAGCCTTATTTATAATAGCCAGAAGCTGGAAAGAACACAGATGTCCCTCAACAGAGGAATGGATACAGAAAATGTGGTACATTTACACAATGAAGCTATTAAAACCTCAGCTATTAAAAACAATGAATTTATGAAATTCTTGAGTAAATCGATGTATCTGGAGGATATCATCCTTAGTGAGATAACCCAATCACAAAAGAAGTCACTTGGTATGCACTCACTGATAAGTGAATATTAGCCCAGAAACTTAGAATACCAAGATAAAATTTGCAAAACACAAGAAAATTAAGAAGGAAGACCAAAGTGTAGATACTTCATTACTCCTTAGAATAGGGAACAAAACACCCATGGAAGGAGTTACAGAGACAAAGTTTGGAGCTAAGACGAAAGGATGGACCATCCAGAGACTACCTCACCCGGGGATCCATCCCATAAGCAGCCACCAAACCCAGACACTATTGCATATGCCAGCAAGATTTTGCTGAAAGGACTCTTATATAGCTGTCTCTTGTGAGGCTATGCCATTGTCTGACAATCACAGAAGTGGATGCTCACAGTCATCTATAGGTTTGAACACAGGGCCCCCAGTGGAGGAGCTATAGAAAGTATCCAAGGAGTAGAAGGGGTCTGCAACCCTATAGGTGGAACAACAATATGAACTAACCAGTACCCCCAGAGCTCATGTCTCTAGCTTCATATGTAGCAGATGATGGCCTAGTCGGCCATCATTGGGAAGAAAGGCCCCTTGGTCTTGCAAACTTTATATGCCCCAGTACAGGGGAGTGCCAGAGCCAAGAAGTGGGAGTGGGTGAGTAGGGGAGCAGGTTGGGGAGAGGGTATAAGGAACTTTCAGGATAGCATTTGAAATGTAAATAAAGAAAATATCTAATAATAATAAAAAGAATAAAAGACTTGGAACCACCCTTTGATAGCTACTGTGGACATCTGTCTTTCCTAGGACATTCTTTTGTGTCTATTTGTTCTCTCCACTCTCACTCCGATGCTTTCCTAGAGTGCTGGGTTTAGGCTTATCTTCCTTAGGCCACCGCTGTTCATCTGGGATTAGAACCTTACCTCAGTCATCAGGTTCTCCACCCAGTGCAGTGCTCACTGTTTAGTGGGTGCTCTGTGTGGTTCATCTGGGATTAGAACCTTACCTCAGTCATCAGGTTCTCCACCCAGTGCAGTGCTCACTGTTCAGCGGGTGCTCTGTCTATTTTTGACAATTTGATTTCTTTTTTTTTCACTTTTTTTTTCACATTTTAAAATTTATGATTAGAGAGTTTCTTCATTTACATTTCAAGTGTTATCTAAAAGTCCCCTATATCCTCCCCCCGCCCTGCTCCCCTACCCTCCCTCTCCCGCTACTTGGCCCTGGAATTCCCCTGTACTGGGGCCTATAAACATCGCTAGACCAAGGGCCTTTCTTCCCGAATAATGGCCAACTAGGCCATCTTCTAATACATATACAGCTAGAGACATGAGCTCTGGGGGTTCTGATTAGTTCATATTGTTGTTCCATCTATAGGGTTGCAGACCCCTACAACTCTTGGGTACTATTTGATTTCTTATTCCAAGATCTTTAGATCTTTGGGCTGATGCTTTGCAATTGCCAGAGCAGTTTGAATACTGTTGAAACTAGTCAAAATTTTTAGTATTCCCTATCAATTAACTCATTCATTATCTGGCTAAATTACAGCCACATACTTGTATCCCCCAGTGTTAAAATCTTGTCTTCCCGTTGTCTGATGAATAATGTTACTATTTGGGGTAAGTCTTTAGAAATAATTTGATTACAGCTCTACAAATTAATTTTCTTATCTTACTGATTGACTACTTTGGGCTGATTTCTATTTTGTGGGTAGTAAATCATTGAATTAAATCATAGACATATTGTTTATGTCTCTGCTTTCTATTTTGTCTTTGCATAATAGCTCATTTCCACAATACACTTATTTTATTTGTAAATTATTAAATTTATTTTTGTAAACTATTTACATTCTCTTCCAACTCTACCCTCTTCCAAGTGACATAATCACTCTCAATTACAGTAATACATCTAGTAAAAAATATAATTTTTATCAGAAAGTCTCAATCTGATTTATTCCAAGGTAGAAATTTTCTCTGAGTTGCAAATTTTGAGGTTACTACCTTCCCCACATCCTTGTACTTAAATCTAGACATAGGAACTAGCTAGGAAAAGCTCTTTCATATATGAACATGTGCATATATACACACTACACATGCTTATAAGAAACAATAGATTCATTGAAGCTTTAACTAAAATAGTTATACATGAGAAAAGCCAAATATTGTTCTTCACAGAGTAAGTTTTGATATGGAGTACAATAAAATCTAGAATGTATATGTCTTTACATCAGACAAGGAAGCATTTCTGAGTCTGAATCACTCCTAAACCCTGTGCATATGTTTACTTTTGAGAGTCCTGGCTACCTTGAACATACAGATACATACAGATTTCTCTTCTCTTCTCTTCTCTTCTCTTCTCTTCTCTTCTCTTCTCTTCTCTTCTCTTCTCTTCTCTTCTCTTCTCTTCTCTTCTCTTCTCTTCTCTTCTCTTCTCTTCTCTTCTCTTCTCCTCTCTCTCTCTCTCTCTCTCTCTCTTTCTTTCTTTCTTTCTTTCTTTCTTTCTTTCTTTCTTTCTTTCTAACAAATTATGATTATACATGTATTGAGAGTTCATAGAACAGAGTGGTAAAATCATTCTGGTCTCCTTTATTCATCAAATAGTTGCACAATGGGAAATGACACAATGCACAAGGGAAAAACAAAAGAAAAATAAAATTCATCTAAAATAATGAGGTACCTCACTGTGGGAATGTCTCAGACAGAATACGAGCAACACTCCTTTAAATTTAATGCTGACCACAATGCTTTGTAATTTTCCTTACAAAAACTGGATTTTCCCAGCTTGACACCCAATACTGGCATCAGTAACAGACACTTAAAAACACTCATGCCAAGGAGTTAACAGGAAATATCTTGGCAAATCCAGAGTCTGAAAGGAAAGCACGAAATTGTCAGAACACATATCGTGTTTCTCAGAATTTTCTGTATCATGTTGGAAGTTTTTATACGGAAGTGTCTGTTGACACAAATGATTAAGGCCAGGATCCCTACAATTGACAGGAAAATGACCTATAAATAATGGCCTGTGATGGACTTGACATGCAGTCATTAAGTGACATAGCCTGGTAGCGGCTTCCTCCCTTTGGTGTCCCCGTTTCCGGCTACTGTGAAGTACTTTTCCTTTGAGAAGACCACTTGTTTTATCTGAGACCATCCAGTTTTCTTTTGGGTTTTATCAAATGATAATTTCATTGTTGGTCTTAGTGGATAATATAAGTTTTTCATGTGCCTTTCACAGAACACATTTGCCTTAGCAGAAAATTTCTCAGGAAAGTCTCTTATATCCATTTCCTCATAAAATGCAAATAAAGTACATGAATCATCAAACATTTAGAACTCTAAAATTTAAAAAAAGTCACTTTAGGCCACTAAGCAATCACTTCCATCCACAATGCAACATTTTGGGAAATGAAATTTAGAGAGGAAGCTGAGTTAAATATTATCTTCATGTATTAAGTTTTAGAAAAGGTATTTTTTAGTTAATTTTCCTCATTTTTTTGATTTAAGTTTTCTTGCATTATGATGAGAAAAGATACATAATTTCAATTTACCTGAATTTGTTAACATTTAAAAACATATTTTGAGTAAATAGATTTATATCACATTCTTCTTTCCTTTTGTACCCCAACACCTCCCAGAAATCTCCCTTCAATACCTGCCATACCTTTCATTTTTTATTATATTCTTTAAAATTTATAAGACATTATAACAATAAAAATTAGTATTTTAAAAGTTGTTTGATATAAAACAATCAATTGAGCAGTCTTATGTAGATCCTTGTCTATAGCAATACTGAAAATACATACTTTTTTCTCAATATAAATTTTAAATAACTCCAAATATATTAATTGTAAGATATTTTAAAATAATACATCACTATTAGTTTTTTAAATGAACATAAATAGATGAAGTCTTTTTGTTTGCTTGTTTGTTTTGTTTTTAGTAGAGCTTAAAATCTTGGCTCTTACTGTGGTACTACCCCAAAATAAGATCAATTTTTGGACATTGGAGTTCATTGTAATAAGGCTGTACTTCAATGTCCCTCATATCACCAAAGGATTTTACCTTCATAGTAGCTAACCTAAGAGTTGACAGTTCTGCTGCACACAAGGAACGAATTGTAGGCATGATTTTTGGATACAGGTTTCCTGCTATGTTCAAAGCTATTTGACTTGAGTGATTGTCTTCATTCTCAGCCCACAGGGAATAGGTTACATTCATTTAAGAAATGGTGTGAGTATTGAGATGGTCTATTCATGAAGTCATTCAACTGTTTCAATGAACAATGCTTCTGCTTGGAGGGTGGCACAGACATTAGGTGAGGGTAAGATTCTGGTTCCTTGGCTGTGATGATTTTGAAAAGCATTCATCTCAGAATAAAAGTAACTTATAAAGTCCTCTTCTTCAAAATTGTTACAATAATTATAAATATCAAGCAAAGCATTCCGTCTCACTCTTTGCTGTTCTTTTACAAGCCACCTCTCAAATTAATTGTCTACATTTCTTTTGGCTGTATAAATAATTTTGAAATAAGTAAGCCGTTATGAAAACCACAGTATAGTATAAAAATATCAAATAAACAATCTTACTAATAGACTGGGATAGGAGAAGCATGATTTCAAGACCATTATGTGGCACACAGTAAGACACTGTCTTGTACAAACAAGCAGAAAGTGTATATGGATTGTACAATATTGGACCTATTTCTTCAATTACCAAAGTAGAGAGACCACTTGATTACATCCAACAAATATCTAATTCTTCATATTTTTGAATTCCAATCAATTAGGATATGTTGGTAATATTAATCTTCATATTAAGAGATATTAAGAAAAATGATTACTACTTCCTGTTATTTTTGTTGTTAGAGGTGGAATTATGTTTGTGTGGGTTTGTTGGAAGATTACTTTCTTGCTTCTTCTAGGGTGTAGATTCACCTCTAGTGTTGGTGTTTTCCATCTATTGTCCTTTGTAGGGCTGGATTTGTGGAAAGATATTGTGTAAATTTGGTTTTGTCATGGACTATCTTGTTTTCTCTGTCTATGGTAATTGAGAGTTTTGTTGGGTATAGTAGCCTGGGCTGGTATTTGTGTTCTTTTAGGGTCTGTATGATATCTGCCCAGGTTCTTCTAGCTTTCATAGTTTCTGGTGAGAAGTCTGGTATAATTTTGATAGGTCTGCCTTTATATGTTACTTGACCTTTTTACCTTCCTGGTTTGAAAATTCTTTCTTTGTTTAGTGCATTTAGTGTTTTGATTATTATGTGACAGGAGGAATTTCTTTTCTGGTCCAGTCTATTTGGAGTTCTGTAGGCTCCATACGCTCATGGGCATCTCTTCCTTTAGGTTTGGAAAGTTTTCTTCTATAATTTTGTTGAAGATATTTACTGGCCCTTTAAGTTTGGAATCTTTGCTCTCTTCTATACTATCCTTAGGTTTGGTCTTCTCATTGTGTCCTGGATGTTTTGGTTTAGGAGCTTTTTGCATTTTCTTTGACTGTTTTGTCAATGTTTTCTATGGTATCTTCTGAACCTGAGATTCTCTCTTCTATCTCTTGTATTCTGTTGGTGATGCTTGCATCTATGAACTCCTGATCTCTTTCCTAGGTTTTCTAACTCCAGGGTTGTCTCCTTTTGTGATTTCTTTATTGTTTCTATTTCAATTTTTAGATCTTGGATGGTTTTATTCATTTCCTTTGTCTGTCTGATTGTGTTTTCCTGCAATTCTTTAAGAGATTTTTGTGTTTCCTCTTTAAGTGCTTCTAGCTGTTTACCTGTGTTCTCCTGTATTTCTTTAAGGGAGTAATTATGTCCTTCTTAATGTCCTCTATCATCATCATGAGAAGTGATTTTAGATCTGAATCTTGCTTTTCTAGTGTGTTGGGGTATCTAGGACTTGCTATGGTAGGAGAATTGGGTTTTGATGATGCCAAGTAACTATGGTTACTGTTGCTTATGTTCTTATGCTTGCCTCCTGCCATCTGGTTATCTCTAGTGCTACCTGCCCTGGCTATGTCTGACTAGAGCTTGTCCTTCCTATGATCCTAGTTGTGTAAGAACTCCTCAGAGTCAAGCTGTCTCTGTGATCCCGTGATTCTGGAATCATGTGATCCTGAGATCCTGCTTATGTCAGAGCTTCTGGGAGTCAAACTGCCTCTGGAACCCTGAGATCCTTGTGTGACCAAGATCCTGGGATCCCGAGATCCTATGATCCTGGGCATATTAGAGTGCCTGGTAGTGGAGCTGCCTCTGGGTGTTGTGGGGCTGGCTATGGAGTTTGTGCCCAAAGTCTGCTCAAGGCACTGGCCCAGACCTAGAAAATGTATTTTATTCAGCACACAAGGATTTAATCTTTCAGGATGTGGAAAAATAACTTTGGACAGTGAATGAAATTATAATTTCTGTTCATGTTTTGAGGCTCTAGTAAAACTGTTTTCTTCTTTGAAACTGTTTTTTTTCCCTTTTATTTTTTTGTTAGATATTTTCTTTATTTACATTTCAAAATTTATCCCTTTTCCTCATTTCCCCTCTGAAAAACTCCCTATCGCATCCCTCATCCTCCTGCTCACTAACCTACCCACTCCTGATTCCCTGTCCTGGCATTCCCCTACATTGGGGCATTGAGCCTTCACAAGGTCAAGGGCCTCTCTTCTCATTGATGTCCCACAAAACCATCCTCTGCTACATATGCGGCTGAAACCTTGAGTCCCTCCTTATGTCCTCTTTGGTTGGTGAGACTCACCCTTTTCAACCACCAAACAGCTGTAATTTTTTTGTGTTTTTGTTCCTTCTTTATTGCAGTGGAAGAGCAGTATGTGATACCTATTGTCTTCCAAACTCACAAAGAATCCACCAGAATAAGAAAATGGACTATTTGAAACTATGTTACATTATGATTTTATGTTAGCTCTTCAGATAATGTGACAACAAATGTCTTGAAGGCTAAGTAGAAATCTAATGTGGATTCTACCACAACACCCTGAAAATTCTACAGTAATGATTTATTGTGATGCTTACTATGAAAACTCTTATTAGAAGACCCTAGTTTTAACACTACTTTTTAAAATTACTAATCTTGAAACTCCTACAAAACAATCTCTCATTAAATAATATCCATCAAAGAAATAATTTATTAGTTTTGTAACAATGTTTAGAAATTTAAAGCGCATGGACTGGCTCAGTCAGGAAAACACCTCTTGTATAAGCATTAGGATGACCTGAATTCAGACTCAGCTTTCATGTAAAATCCAGACACAGTGTTTCACACATCTAACTATGTAGCTCAGGCTATATAACTGGGTTATACCACACCTCTAACTTTGTAGCTTAGGCTACATAACTGGGTTATAGCACACCACTAACTATATAGCTCAGGGTACATAACTGAGTTGTAACTTTTGGTGAGTCTCAGAAGCCTATTTTCCAATCAACCTAACTGAATCATGAGTTGTAGAGTCAATAAAAACAAAAAACAAAACAAAACAAAAAAACCCAAATCCCTTCTAACAAAATGTCTTACACACACACACACACACACACACACACACACACACACACACACACACTCCCTCATACATGTATACCCTCATTATAAACCCATATACCCACTCACAAGCCCTACACTCCATATCCCCCCAGAAACAACCCTTACCCCCACACTATACCCACACATACCACACACATGCAAACATCCCTCACATACACACAGACACATAATACACACATAGACACACACCACATACTCACACACCCATACATACACCACATACACACACACACACACCCAACTCCCACATACACACATACCCACACCATACACACATACCACATTCATACATGCCATCTCCCCACCCCAGAAACTCATACCCATCCCCTCTCACATACACCCACTACACACAAGCACACACCACACATTAACTTACTCACACACAAATATACAAGCATACAACACATACTACACATAAACCACAACACACATTAACACACACACATCCATGCATGCTACACACACACACCACCACCACCACCACACAACACACACACTTTAGAATCATTTTATTTACGTTCCCATTTGATATCACGAACTTGGAAGAAACACAAGTGCTTAGAGTGGGAGAATAAGGCTGGCATTTAAAAGCTAATTCTACGAAGACTAAGACTCATGTTTCACTGGACTTGTCAGTGTCTCTTTTCTCTCCTCCATTCTTGCGTAATTCTTTGGATGGCATATATTGATAAGGATTGCTGTGTGGTTTGTGCTAGAAGATAGAGAACATTAAAAGAGGCATTAGTCATAACTTCCTCTTCTGTAAAAGATGCAACCATAACACAGAAACTGATGTGCATGAATGAGTGAAAGAGGAGGTAGTGATGGCCGACCCTTCCTGGGGACTCCTCCTTAATGAGTTCCATAAAAATTTACCCAGGAATCCTCTTCCTGAGTGATTCCTCTAAGGCATTTTTAAAAAATATTTTTAAATATTTATTTATTCACTTTATGTATGTGGGTACACTGTAGACATACCAGAAGAGGGAATCGGATCTCATTACAGATGGTTGTGAGCCACCATGTGGTTGCCGGGAATTGAACTCAGATCCTCTGGAAGAGCAGTCAGTGCTCTTAACCACTGAGCCATTTTTCCAGCCCCACATTGTTTTATTTTAACTGTGCCTTTTCTCTTCTTGAGTTCATTGGTGAGTGTCCCCCAAGGAGTGTCTACACACTCCTCATCACATACCTACAGGCTCCCCATGCCACTCTTCAAGTGTCCTTTCCAGTCTTAGGTCTCAATACCATTCTAGAACAGAGTTGATTTTCCACCAAACTGCATGGAACACTATTTTTTTTGACACATTTAAGGCAGAACACCCTGGTTTGCATCATTATTCTTTCTGTTTGTCAAATTTATCACTAAAATCCATTCATCATTCACATCCCGGACAGGGTAGTTGCTATTCTCATCAAGTCTTTAATCTTCTCAGGAGTGCTCCTCCAGTGCTTACATCATCTTGAGAAGTGTACTTTCTTAGAAGTGTCTTTTTGAACTTAGTTTTGAAGAAGGTTCTCATGTACCATAGATGGACCTCAAGTGTCTATAAAACAGGATGAACTTGAACTGCTGTTGATTCTCCTGCATCCATTTTCCAGGAATTGGAACCATCCCACCTTCCATAGACTACTGCTCTTTAGGCAAAACATTTGTCTTTGCTTGATTCTTCCTTTGTTTCTCCTAACAGTGTGTATCTGATGAGCACTGCAAAATTCCAAAATGATTATATATATGTATATAATATCACGTATCTAATATCTAAGATAACATATAATATTATCTATGACATATATAATATATAATATATTATATGTTACACACATCAGAAACTAATTTTAAAACAATACTAGCTAAGGAATATGTAATAGATGTTTGACCTGATTACCAATAAATAAAGGCAAAGGAACTCAACGTTAGAATGTAGATTTCATTTTGAAGAGTTATAACTAAAGGAAATCCTTAAGGCTTTAGGAAGAGCAAAGATTTGTTTGTTTGTTTCTTTTGCTTTTAAGGACAAAAAAAAGGCTTCAGCTATACAAAGAATTATAACTTGGCATTAGTTAGAAGTAAAAAATAGTTTCTTGGCAAAGGCACCTGTCAAAAAAACTGTAAAGTCATGTCACAGATTGAAGGCCATGTTTATAACATGTGTATCTGATAAAGGACTTCAATCCAGAGTACAAAAAGAAATCCCAGTTCAACAATAAGACCAATAAAAATATGGGGAAAAGATTTGAACAAACACCTCACAAAAAAACCTAATAACCTAAGAAACAGATGTTGAAATCATTAATCATCGGGGATATACAAATTAAAAATGCCATAGGTTAGCTCATGTTTCTTAGAATCACTAAAAGTTAACAGTAGAAATGTGACAGTGCATCTGTGTGTGGCAGTGGGGACTGTCATACTCTATTAGTGGGCATAGAAAATGGCAAATCATTTTGAAATATAGGCTATCAATTTCTCATAGTTAAATAGACTTCCAGCTCCTTTGAAGTAGAAGGGTCAAATAAATATTTTCTAGGTATCTATATAAGAAGAAATTAAAACATATATTCAAGAAAGACTTTCATGTGAACACATAGAGCAAAGTTACAACTCTCAGTCTGGGTACAAATAAAATGCTCATAAACAGGTAATTAGAAGAATTACAAAACATTCAACAATAAAGGGTTATAAACTACTGAAAAAAAAACCTGTGAATACTCAGATTATGGTGAGAAAAAGCCAGACCAAAAGAAATTCATATTGTATGAGTCTACTCTGCTGTGCTCGAAACAGTCTCTATGATGGGGGTCAAAGGGGAATTATCTGCAAAAGACTGGACATGATTTCCAGTCTCATTAACTGCTCTGTGTTCCAATCAGGGAATCTGCAGGCTATATGACATAAGAGGATGTGCTTCATGGAAGGCTTTACCGTGGCTGCATTTGTTTTTCCATCTGGGATCTCTGTTTATTTTATAAGCATAAAATATGCCTTGTTAATTGAGAATAATTATAAAGCTTTTGACTTACTGAAATATCACTCTGTAACCTCATCATAGCTTTTGTGTAATTAGCATGGAATTAACATGAAACTAAATGTGAGAGAGAACCATTTCAGAACCGAGTTTTAAAATACTCATGGGGCCAGATGTGTCAGAACCGAGTTTTAAAATACTCATGGGGCCAGATGTGTCTTAGTACTTATGATGCTCGTATATTAAAGTAATAATGTTAGGATGTAGTACTATGGTGTGTATAGCGTACACTAGGTACCATATGCAAAGTTTTAAAATTATAGTCTTAAAATTTCTGTTCAGAACATATGAAAATTCATACAAAGCAAAGGAGAAAGATTACCACATGCGAGTTTGAGAATTTTTTAATTATATAATTTCTGGTGTTATAGTGTTAGGAAAGTTTAGGTTTTAGGAGTTTTGGATTTTTGGAATTGAGATAAGGAACTGTAGATACTGTATCTGCGTTACTACTCAGAGAATGAAAATTTTTATTCAAACATATACAGTGCAACCAAAGACCACTTAATACCTGATGCTGCAATGGAATTTTCTGAAGGAAAGTGAATTCACTTTATGAGAGTTTGGTAATATTAGCTAATGAGACACGAGAGAGGGTGTTTTATTGCAAACTACAAACAGAGTCCATTAATTCATTTACTCTCAAAATCTGTCAGGCTGAGTACTTGAGTATCAGATGCAGTTAAGCAGTTGAGTTATTCCTCTTTTATTTGGTTTGTCACTACTTAGTTCTTATGGGAAATTCTATTCGGGTCATCAAAACACAATTGAAAACAACTGATAATGCAAAGAATGCTAATTGGCTTCCTCTCTCTCTCTTATCTCTGATCCGTCCATGGTAAGTCATGCTTCCACATTCTTCCTCTTGTTTGTACACAGCCTCTTTCTGTAGCTAGGCATTACTTTTTTTTGGGGGGGGGGGAAGCATTCATGAGCCAACAGTACAGTGTGCAGCATTGATAAGCCATGTTGAGTACTAGACAATGCGATGAACCGGGGTAGAAAGAGAGTGTCTAAAGTCACTGGATCAAAGATTTATTGAGTAACTACTTAGCCAAACACTAAGGATGGAAAGATAAGATTCAGTTCTTGCCCTTTGGGAAAAGAGAGTCTAAAAAGGAGAGATATGTATATAAACAAATACAGTGTAGAACAATTCAGGTAATAACAGATTGTGGCCAAAGCAATAAACATTTAGACAAATAATAAGCTGGCTGAGTCTGAGGGGACTGGCCTATTACCCTCCCCAGTCCTCTGTGTTCTGTGGCCAAGGCAACATTACCTGAAGCGGGGCAATCCAAGAGCCAGCTCATTTTAGTCCTCCTGTCTCACATGCTTCAAAGAGACTCTCAAGGTTCTACTTGGAATTCACAGGTCTTTAAATCTGGTTTTATTCAGACAGGCTCCCAAATCCCAGAGTTCCCTTTAAGAATAGTGTAATGAGTGGAAATAAAACACAAAGTTTGCTTGGCACTGCATTATGGTGCTCACCACTCAGACACAACTCCCAATCACCCTTCTCCTTTCTCTGCTCACAGATAACTGAACCTCCTAAAAGATAAGTTTATAATGTTTGAAAAAAAATCCCACTACCATTTATATTAGAAACAGTTCCCCCATGCATGAACTGGACCCCAATTCTCTGACAGCCTGAGGAAATGGCTGTCACCCTTCTGTTTTCTCCATCCACCACATATCATGAAGTAAGGTGAATGTTATTCTTGGTTCCCATGGTAGCTCTCAGACGACTGCTTTCTGATTTTTCTGAAAAGTCCTCCTGTTCTGAGGCTTCCTCACCTTATGCCTCCAATTGTTCCTAACCCTTGAAGGGTAACAATCAACTGTTCATCTACATCTTTTAGTGGACATCTTCTAAATCAAGGACAACCTTCATTTTTTCCCCTAGATTCCTTTTATTATTCAATATAGCTTCTAGGCTTATAGTAAAGCTGTTCAGAGCTCTAAGATATTTGTTTGCAATATCCTTTTGTCCATGACCATAAACTAGACCTCTGTCACCTGAACTTAATAAAATTGGAAGTCCCATGTCCACATTAAAGTAAGGTTTATTAGCTACTTCTATGACAGCCAGTCTCCACCACTGAGAGCTCTCAGCCTTCTGGTCCTTGCATTCTGCTTGCCTTTCCTTTTTACCTTAACTTGAACCATAACCATGAGCAGACCTGGAACATGTCTTTCCCCGCTGCCCTTCCGTCCAGCTCGGACTCCAGGGTCTGTTATTTTACTCATGTACTTTTCTTGTCCTTGAACGCTGATTCCTTTGGTGTCTTTTCAGTATTGTTCACTCTGCTCAATTGAGTTTTATAGGAATCCATTTTCTTTGTCTTTTCATGAGAGCGCTACAATGCTAAAATTCCTCATTGTTATCTAGGTAATTAACAGTGTCTGCAAATTCAACCATGTTTCTCAGTAACGTCAGATCCGGTTCCAACTCTTTCCATGTCAATTTCATCATTTTTCAAACCCAGGTCATTTTACTTCATATAATAGGGGAACAGAAGGCATTAGGTAGACAGATGCATATTTATGTTGCTTTTTTTTTAATGAGAAAGGGATGGGCATCTGTTTTAATCTCATTCTCTTGTACAATGATAAGAAACCTTGTCCTGGCTTCATTTAAGCTTACCCCTTCCACCGACACCCTCGATTTATACTCTTTCACCTGCCCAGGAAGCATACAAGTCCAATCATCTCTTTTACTTTCCATGCATGGAACTGATCCATTGTCAGATGGTTCTGGAAACATCTAGTGTTCTTGTTACCTTTAAAACAAAACAAAACTCAAACATAGAGAAACCCTAATTTCACCTATATCTTTTTCTTTCTCTTCTCTGGATTTAGACTGAGTTCTTTCAGCACTCAGTGTAGATAGCTTCTTCTGTCCCTGCTCACCTGCATGTGTTAGTACCAACCTTGCATAGTATGTTCTTTTGAATATAATATTTTATTATTTATTTGAGAATGTCACACATGCATAATGTGTGTTGATCACATTCACCCACACTTTCCCCCATAACCCCTCTCATATCCATTCCTCCATACCTGCCAGTTTTGTGTACTTTTGTTGTTGTTTTAGATAACCTGTTGAGTTCAGTTTGTACTGCCCATATTACTCCTGGGTGTTAAGCCATCTACTGGAGTGTGGTTGACTTCCCAAGCATCATACCCCAATTAATTCTTCCTTACAAAGACACCATCGATTCTCCCTCACTTCTCAGTTCGGGGTGGAGACCTGTGAACTGCTCCCCTTTCTACACTTTATGATGATTGTCTTGATCTAGTGCAGGTCTCATGGAGGCAACTGCAGCTGCTGTGAGCTCCTAAGTATAATGGCTCCATTATAGCCACATGTCACTGTTTTGCTCTAGGCCTCTCTACCTCTAGGTCTTACAGCTTTTTCACCCCGTCTTCTACAGTGCCTGAATCCTGGGATTGAGTGAGTGACACAGATAACCCATTTATGACTGAGAACTCTGACACGTATTCTCTACCCAGTTGTGAGTTTCTGTATTAATCACCATCCACTGCACACAGAAACTTCTTAGCTGCACCAATCACATAGTGTCTTTCCAAGTGCATCCCTGAAAGAGCTCTTACTACCATCAACAAGGGTCTCCATGATACTGATTTCAAAGACAAATTTCAAGTTCCTTGGTGACTTTTGCTTTGAGTAGCACTAATCTAGGTTAGAAATTAGTATGGATGGGCTGGTTAAAACTATAGGCTCTGAATAGCAGGATTGCATTTAGTATGCCATCGTTAAGATTTAGAGAAATTAATTATAATCTATTTTCTGCCTTGGCTTTCTTCTTTGTGAACAAGAGATAATCATGCTGTCTGTTTTCTAGGACTGTGGTGAGAATCAACTAAATGAGTCCTTGCAAAGTTCTTTGATTGCACAAATTCGCAATAAATGTTTCCTTAAACTTTATTGACTAATTCCATCCTTGAATAGCTCTGTTCTTTTGATTATGAAACTTTACAATCTGGTAGTTTTGAAAGAATGACTCTTTATAAGTGCAGTGGAGAACACACAAAGGAAAATGACATGTCAGAGGTTTAATGATGTCAATTCAATGTGGCAAGCTTCTGTTGTGATTCTAAAGAGCTTAATTGCTTTTGTGTGTATCTTTGTTGCATGCAGAGGATAGATGCAGCTCAAAGTTAAACTAGACACTTAAGTATCTCAGGTTGCTTCAGAGCTACAATGGAAACAGTATTCATAGATTTTCCAAAAATCCTAAGGAATATTCTAGAGACTGATTAGGAAGAGGTAGGAACACTTGGGCGCACCTAAATAAAAAATGAATGTCTTGAATTCTTTTCTCTGAGCTATAAACTTAGAGTACAGATAATACTGTCAGAATCTTCTTTTGAACGTGTGTGAAAGACATTTCAAACTACATATTTTTCTGGAAATAGATATAGTTTTTCTACTAAAAATGGTGACTTTTGTTCCCCCACTGAAACTAAAAGTAGCATTGTAAGACCCAGGTGTTGCATTCTTGAATGTTTATACCAAGTACTCTAAGTCAATTCAGTACAGGCATACTTGCTTATGCATGATTTTGATCCACAATTCCTATCTAGATTTCCATTAAAAAATGAATGGATAAAGAAAATGTGGCAATATACACAATGGATTTTTTTCATCCACAACGAATAAATGAAATCCATGACATTAGTGGAAAGTAGATGGAACTGGAAGTTGGAGATACCATATACATACAAACCTTACGTGTGTGTGTGTGTGTGTGTGTGTGTGTGCTCGAGGGCATACTCGAGCTTGTGCATATGCACATGCATTTGCATGTGAGAGTAAGAGATCTATCATTTTGTATTCTAACCAAAAATAATTGAGAAATGTTGGTTAATACTAATTTTCTTTCATGGTTTTAGAAGATGATAGTGACTTCTGTAGAACCCTTCCCTCCTGCTAGTGTCACTCTACTGTATGTATACATGAGAAACTTAGGCCTGACATACCCTTCATTCTTTTTTTTAATTAGATATTTTCTTTATTTGCATTTCAAATGCTATCCCGAAAGTTCCCTATACCCTCCCCCTGCCCTGCTCCCCTACCCACCCACTCCCACTTCTTGGCCATGGTGTTCCCCTGTACTGGGGCATATAAAGTTTGCAAGACCTAGGGGCCTCTCTTCCCAATGATGGCCGACTAGGCCATCTTCTGCTACATATGCATCTAGAGACATGAGCTCTGGGGGTACTGGTTAGTTCATATTGTTGTTCCACCTATAGGGTTGCAGACCCCTTTAGCTCCTTGGGTACTTTCTCTAGCTCCTCCATTGAGGGTCCTGTGTTCCACCCTATAGATGACTGTGAGCATCCACTTTTGTATTTGCCAGGCACTGGCATAGCCTCACTCAAGATAGCTATATCATGGTCCTTTCAGCAAAATCTTGCTGGCATATGCAATAGTGTCTGGGTTTGGTGACTGATTATGGGATAGATCCCTGGGTGGGGTAGAAAATTGGACATAGTACTACCAGAAGATCCATCAATACCACTCCTGGGCATATATCCAGAGGATGTTCCAACTGGTAATAAGGACACATGCTCCACTATGTTCATAGCAGCCTTATTTATAATAGCCAGAAGCTGGAAAGAACACAGATGTCCCTCAACAGAGGAATGGATACAGAAAATATGGTACATTTGCACAATGGAGTACTACTCAGCTATTAAAAAACAATGAATTTATGAAATTATTGGGCAAATGGATGTATCTGGAGGATATTATCCTTAGTGAGGTAACCCAATCATAAAAGAAGTCATTTGATATGCACTCACTGATAAGTGGATATTAGCCCAGAAACTTAGAATACCCAAGATACAATTTGCAAAACACAAGAAAGTCAAGAAGGACAAAGACCAAAGTGTGGATACTTCATTCCTCCTTAGAATAGGGAACAAAACACCCATGGAAGTAGTTACAGAGACAAAGTTTGGAGCTAAGACGAAAGGATGGACCATCCAGAGGCTATATCCTTCATTCTTCCTGCCAGTGACCTTCCAGCAAGTCTCTTTATCTGAAGCCTCCCACTGTTTTGATTTTTCACATTTCTTTTGATCTCTTTTGACTCTTAGTCCCTGGATTACAGCTCTTGTCTTCGGCCTTCCAGTGTCCATGAATGTCATCTGTCAATAAATCCCAATGGTTGTTCCTGTGCATCGCCTCAGAGACTGACTTTCAGGGCTGAGCTTTTATCATCAGTGCCAGCGCTGCAGTTCCTGCAGATTGTCAGTTTAGTCCATTGCATTTCTCACCCAGCCCTTCCTCGCCTGGTGCTGAAGGCCCTGGCTAATGGCTCTAACACATCAGGACACGTGCTTTCCCCTCCTACTCCCTCTTTTTCCATTTAAACTTTTGTTACATATAATTCCTGGTATTTGCTCAGGACTCTGTTTACCCATCACTTTTATGCTGCCTTTGTAAAGTTTTTGAGATGTAGTCTCACTTATTAGCCTTGGCTAACCTACAAGCACCTGACCCTTCTGTTTCTGCTCCCAAGGACTGTGACTGTGGGCATGCACCACAAACCTGTCTTAAGATCACATCTTTGAATAATTGTTTGTTACATTCTTGAGTTGTTTACCTTTTAGATAGTTTCCACTTCAACTGGGAGAAACCATTCCATCTCATAGCCTCCCGAAGTCTGAGTAGGAAAGATCTCCTTTGCTATGGTGTCTGCCAACTGTGTCTGCATTTGTCCCCCTAAGACACTTAGTTCTAAAAGGATTTTATCCCCAGTAACCACAAGGATTGACATAACTAAGGATATCCAGGGCATAATTTAATGAAATGCTCCATCTACTTTGCCTTTGTATTTTAAATACAAAAACCACTGGAGTCTGTATTGACCTCAAAAAGATTTTTTTCTTTGTCTTCATTCCTAAGCTCCAAAGCACTGCAGTTATTTACCAGTCACTTACATGATATTAGACATGATAAGGAATCTACAGAGGATTTAATGGGTACAGGAAGATAGATGCCAATTCTATGCCATTTCATGTAAAGGAACTTAGCATCCTCAGATCTGGGTATCCATGGGGACTTGGACCAGTCTACTGCAGATATTGATGTGCTGCATGCCATGTCATTATTACTATCTCATTATCCATTGAAAAGGAATTTAGCAATGAGTTCAAGGTCAAGGTTGCATCTGAAACTATCCCATAATCCTTTCTTTAAGGGTTTCCTGGCGGCACTCCCAGTCCTTGACAACAGACAGAAAATAGAAAGCACACTAAGTGTTTTGAATAGAGGGTATTTAAGAAGAGAATTGGGAGAGTGGGTGCAGGGTATTTAAGAAGAGAATTGGTAGAGTGGGTGTTTTGAGGCTTAAGGAACGCAAAAGTAATTTGATAACTCAGACTAAAATCCCAGGAGGGAGCCTCAGTGACTCTGTAGGGAATAAGTGAAATAGGGATGGGTGAAAGAAGACATAACAGCCACACTGAAGCCAGTTCCTTCCATCCTTCAAGAATGACTGCTGCTGCTGCTGCTGCTGCATCTGTGAGGAGATGCAGGAAGCTGGTCCTGTAACTGTTAAGTCATGCAAATACTCAGAGTGGATGGCAGCTACTGACCAAGGAGAGCAGGAGGAAGGACACAGGTGTATCTGTATTCTCTCCTCTTTTCCCTTCTAATTTTCTCCTATTCCTCCCTATTGGAAAACTACAACAAGAAGTCACTTCATTAAATTTGTAGGGACCCAGAGAGATCGTAGGTCAACAGCTAACCCAGCTTTCCAGCCTTCCATTTAGAGCCACACATCCTATTCGCTCCTTCCTGAACACGCTGCTCATGTTCTCCTCTCAAAGTCTTTGCATTTGCACATGCTCTTCTCTTCATGTGAAACATCCCCCTCCCATGCTTCACAGCCAATCTCTCGTTCCTTTATCGGGAAAGTTATGCTCTCTGAAGGCCTTCCCCATACCTCCATCTAATAACATTGTATCAGTGATAGTATACTATAAATGTTACATATATTTGTCTCTTCCAGTGCAATGAGTTCCACCAGGAAGAGGGAAAGATTTTTATTCTGTCCCTGTCTTGAAATCCATGTGAAAAAATAGTTTCTAGTACATAGTTGCAGAAATATGTACACACACACACACACACACACACACACACACACACACACACACAAACATACATATAATTTATATGCATCCAGTCCTTCATTACAACTCTTGTTCTAGTCAGTTTTCACCTAAAAACAACTCAGGGCTACACATTGTTCATCCCTAGTCCTCATCCCCCTCACTGCAGCTGCTATTGTGATTTAATTATATTTTGGACTACATTGCCAATGACTGGAAGACAAGAGTACAATCTTATTTATAATTATAACTGTAATACAATTGTAAATCCCTGTTATTTCCCATTCCACTCAGGACTCTATCTCTAATGCTGACTACTTTAGGTAAGTTGGATTTCTTTAAAGTTGCTTCAGTCATTTAATGATAAAGATGTCTTCACACAATGACTTCCTCCATAGTTTTCTACTTGGTGTGTATTTGTGAACTAACACATATGTTAAAATTTACGAATCTATTTCCGAGACATTTACAATAAATTTAATATGCATTCCTTTGCAGAATTCTCTGGAAATGAGCCATAATAAAAAGCTCACACAAGTACTCCTGTGGGTTGTGAAATGTGACTGTGTATATTTAGCAGAGTTATTTAAAGATATAATAGAGACAATTTTAACACAGTCCTAAAATGGAGAATTATATCCCCTATTTTTATCTGTCCACACATAATTTCTTTGTTCTATAAAGCTGCATATGTTTAGAAATGAGCAGGTTGATCTGGTTGGATGGGAGCATACGAGGCAACAGAAATCTGGGCAGCAGTTCATCATGGCCGCCTGCTTGTTCTTCTGTGTTCCGAGCAAGCTTATTCCATGTGCTTTGCTCATGCCAAGCTGGTGGCTGGATGCAGATGCCTTCTCTCAGAGCTCAGCAACAGCATGGAGGCTAGATTCCATTCATTCAGTAGCTCACAGAAGGCTTGCACAGAACAGTCACTGAACTTGGTAAATGAAGTTTAATGCTGGACACAGAAGTATATGGACTAATTGTACTACAGTATCAATGAACCCTAAAGGCTATAGAGCAAATCTTTAGAGACAGTGCAAATGAACACCCAGATCTATCAACTATGTAAAAATATGATGTTCTATTCAGTGAGTTGGGCCCATACCTGTACACTGTGTGCATGTGTGTAAGTATGTATGTGTTTGTGTCTGTTTGTAATAGCTCAAGGCAAATTGAAGAAATGGGTTTTGATACATCTTAAAATATGTCTGAGATTCTTTTTACCACATATATATTCATGTTATGCTCCATATATATGTCTGAATATAAGTGCATGCATATTCATTTCCTACTTTAAACTTCTGCCCAGCAGATCTGGGGTCATAGGATTTGTAGGGTGGGCTTTACTTCTGCCTCATGTTTCTCTCTCTTCCACACACACACTTTCTTTGGAACATCTGTTATGCAACATATTGAAAAGTGAGCTGCCTCTTTTGGAAGGGTAATCTCTTTTTTAGCTTATCCTAATCCCCAAGGAAAATGCAAAGTCACACAAAATTATGCACAAACAGCTGGAACACACGTTGATGCCAATGAAACCAAATCCTTCAAATATGTGATATATATATTTATATTTATACATATATTAAAATATGAATGAAGTTACTTTTGACAAAACTTCCCTGGTGCTCTCAAAGTGCAGTATGCAGCCCTATGAGATATAATATACTATGTTTTGAAATTCTTCTTCCAATGGGCCAGTATTGATTGCTTAGTCTTTATCAAATAGTTACAACTCAGATGGAACCCAAGTCTGCACTCTTAATAGCAAATTTCTTAAAAACAACACACTGTAATGGAATGTAACAGTGACTGTGCTGTTCAAACGTGAAGCTACACCTTTTCCCCCTTAGAATTCCTTCCACTGACTTATCTTTAATGCAGCTATTCTTAGTGATCATGATTTAACTTTTATCCTTCTGATTGGACAACATCCAGTGCTTATGTGTTCCTTTAAGGTTGTATTGAGTACTTATACGTACATTAACAGACTAGGAATTGTAATTCCTCTTATCTGCATCTCACAAATATTTGATCATTACTTTTAAAACTATCATCAAAAGATATTAAGGTAAACTGAAAAAAATATAAACTTAGAAGATCTTACTGTTCTTTTAAAAACAAACTGGCAGGCACTTACAGCAATTTTATTCAGATGCAGTGCTGGGGACCAGTTACAGCAGGAGGAGGAATTAGTTTACATCATAATAGCATATGGCATCACTGTTTTGTTGCATGAGACATACTAAGACATATTTGACTGCATGTATCTATACACGCTGCAGGAATCTATCTAAGAGGCTTGCACCTTTATCTCATGGCAAAAGAATCTAAAGGTAGGCAGCTGAATATGGTCAAGGGAACTGTGCCATAAATGTAGTGGATATACGACATATCAGGGAATTTCACTCTTCCTTTGTTGTGCAGTTCTCAGCATATGGTTTCTGTTTACTAAGAACAGAGAGTGCAAGTTTCTGGATCGCCATCCATCCCCTCACTGGCTGATCTAGAAGGGAGGAGAGTGAGAAAGGAAGGCCATAGATTTGCTCAGAAGTTCCATTTAATTACTTCCTCTTCTATCTTTGCATTGGTGTTTCCAGAGCATACAGCAAACATGTGCTCTTGGATGCTCCTGTTCACAGGGATGAGGCTGAATATTTGCTTCTAAGGGGCATAAGGGGGGATAGATGGGATCACATGACTAGCTGGTTGTGACGCATCCACAAAGGAACATGGATTTTCCTTCTATAAGAAGACAACCCTCCTGACTGCGACCTCACATGGAACAATCATCAGGTTAAAGTGAATCCTTGTTTGAATAAAAGCATCATCAAAGAACATAAATTGAGATAAAAAATAATGCGGGTAGCAGAGGCAAAAATTACTCTGCAAGAATGTAAACATGAACTAGAATTAGAAGCTTAGAAGTTTTTAGTAGTCCTTATATATACGGTGATGTGTTGCGGTAAATCTCCACCCAAATATGCCCTGGCAATGAAAACGCTGTGTGCCTAGGTTGAGCAGATCTACTGCTACACTACCATCTTCCACATCTATGAACTTGCAGTTTCTCCAGGCCATGTGCTTCTGTGCCACTTTTCTTCCTCCTCCTCTTCCTCTGTGTCCTCTCCTTCCATTTTCTCCTTCTTCTCTCTCCACATATTCTGCTCCACCTTCCCTTTTATCTGCCCAATCATCTGCTCTCCTTTATTTTACAAATTAAGGTGCAAAGCTGATTTACAGGAAATCACCTGAGTGCTGACTCATTCCTTTGTTTGAAGCCACTTGCAGGAGAACAGAATTAACATCAAATATAATTAGCCCCAGGGTAATCCACAACAGTGATGAATCAAGAAACCTGGTGAAGACTTGAGCTTGGATGGATTGAATTTTCTCTGTTAAAGACTTTTCTATTTGCAATCTAACCAAGATCCAGAATTCATTAGTACCAGCAGAAAATAAATAGCTGTCATTCCAAATCAAGTAATGACTACTTATTAACAATCTATACTGTTAATCTATAAGACAAATTTTGTTGATAGTATCTTGGGATCCATATCTGAATGACAATTGTTGGTCTCTGGAGTTCCAAGAGCTAGAAGCAAAAAGAACCTCCCCAAGAATCTTATTCCTATTATGAGCAGAACTTTAAATATTAAATGCAGTAGACTGTAGACAGCCAGCATTAGGACTTCCAGTTCTAAGTCACAGTCTCTAAGTTCAATTTGTCCACATATAAAACATAGTAGTTCACAAACACATGGCGCTGCTCATATACTGCAAGTAAATTAAACAGAACCACAACAGAACTTAATGTATTTATTTATGAAGAATATATGCATTTATGAAGAATATAACTGAATGGTTATAGAAATGTGATATAAATATTCTCTCATACTACTTGGAGAAAATAGTTGACAAAACTTTTTAAAAGCTATTTTCCATGCATTTTTAGCAAATAAGCATGAAATATAAATATTTAAAACCAGTCTTAAAACAGGCATAGTCTCTAACTTGATAAACTCTACATCTGGAAATTTACTTTAAAAACACAACCCAAATACTACAGAGGCATGAAGCTTAAGTGTGAAACAGTGTAAGAACATATTCATATCTTGTTGTTCAGCACTGGTTACCAACTAGGTACCTGAGTGATTAGTCACTAAAATGCAGTGTTATTAACTGGGCATATGGCCAGGTAAGAAAAGAACTCTCAGAGACCAGAGAAGTTCCAGCTGCAGGAAGCAGCTGGCAAAAACAAAGAGGCAATGCCTAGACTTCTCACTTAGCACCTCAGTGTCTGGTAGAGCCCTGGGATCTGACTTCAAACCCAGATCTCTGATATGCTAACCTCCCAGGCAAGGCTGATGCTTCTGAGGTAAAATGACTGGAATCTGGTTCTGTAATTATTGGAACAATGGCCAACCAGATCCACCTGTCACTGTGGGAGGGCATTGCTACCAGCAGAGTGAGAAAGTGACTCTGAGGCCAATAGAAAGCCCAAACTCAAGAAGCATGTCTCTTCCCCTTCCCTTAGCCTTCTATAATCCTTGTATTGCTCCTTCTGGCATATCACAGAGACCCATTGGGCTGAGAACTCTCCAGTCCCACTTTTAGTCCTACCCACCATAGATAGTTCGATAGATAGATAGATAGATAGATAGATACATAGATAGATAGATAGATAGATAGATAGACAGATAGATCCAGACTGCATGCACTTTCTCATTTCTCTGGTCCTATGTCTTCTGTAAAATAAGCTGTAGGTTAGAAGTGGCCATACTGTGAGATTGTAAGAGCAGGGAAGGAGTCTGATGTGGGCAAGCTGCACCTTGATTGACACTTCAGAACACAGGTACCCAGGGCATTCTAGGGGAGAGGTGAGTATGTAGCCAGTTCTCCATGGGGCCAATGATGTTTTACCTTTGTATGTCATTGTCTTCTGCAACCTGGTAACAGGCACTGTCTACCACTGGGATTGCTGCTCATCAACACCACTGGTACTATATTGTCTCTCTACTGTGCTGGACTTATAGTTTGTAGGATCCCCACCACAACATGCCAAATCTGAGTGCCAAAAGCTGAGTGTGCTAGAACATAGTTTAGAGACAAGAGACACTAGCTTACTATTTGCCACACTGGTCTTATTACTTATCTAAAACCACACCGTTTAGGGATGGCAGCTCACAGAATGTCTTTCTCAGCTGTGAAAATGTTGTTGAATTAATGAAGAGAAACATTTGCAATTGAAGGAGGGGCAAATTGTTGTAAATTGGCATTTTTTTTTCTGCCCCTTTCATCTTCCCAATTCAGAATATAAGCAAAGAGTAAACGCAGGGAGCGCCCTCCCTCTCCTCTGTCACCTTGGTTCTCTCTTTTGAAGTACATATGACTTTAGAAGATCAGTTAACTTTGAAGAAGGCAATGTCATTGCATGAATTATGGAAGCAACTTTATAGAGTTACCAAGAAGATTAACAAGATGGCACTGCGAGCAGCCTACACTGTACAGGCATACAAGTGCTCACTGTTGGATCTTGAAACTGTGAATATCCAGATTCTTTACCAGTCATGATATCAAGCTGAACCTCCAAGTTCTGTGTGTCATCAGTAACATTTATTGGGTATTTTTGTTTCATGCTAAGCACTGTTTTAAGTTGTATGCACATTAACTCACCTAATCCTCATAGCAATTTATGAGGCAAAGAGATACTTTAATTTTTCTAGCTTCACTGAAGAGGAAATTAAGCCTCAGGAAGTTGTGCCACCAACCTTGAGTTACATAGGTATATGTGATCTAGGATTTGAATCTGGGTAGTCTAGCTTCAGAGCTTGAGTTAGCTACTGTTACTGCAATTATTTACTAAGACCACTAAAACCTTGCTTTTAGTAAGGACTGCTCTATAAGTTCCATGAGTATTTGCAACACTGTCTCCTGTGATTACTAATGGGTGTCCTACGCAGCTCAGACTAAACTCCGAAAGAGAATCGTTGATTTGGCAAAACCACATCTAAGTGAATTGAACACTGCAAGAAGGGAGTAAAAGGCATACTCTTTCACAAGAATATGGATGAAGCTTACATTCAGCCAATCTAATTATAAACTTATTCCCCTATTATAGAACTACCCTGTAATTGGATACAAGAAAATCTTTCATAAAAGCTTCTCCCTCAGGCAAGGTTTAATACTGGTCCCAGCTCAATTAAATATAATCAAAACTATGCTTTCAAAAAGCAGTTATATTTAAAATGAAGATGGATGGGAAACACTTCTCAGCATTAAGGCAGTTATCTTTGGATAGCAGTATAACAGGGGACTTTATTTTTCTTTTAGAATTTTCTTCCTTCAATTTTTCTCAGTGTGAAGGCATCACTGTAAAAAGAACACTTTTATCCTTGGTCTGGGTATGTATTAATAGCTAAGTATAGAGAGCTAGCCTATCATAAGAGACCCTGGCTTCCAAATTCAGTGCTGGAATAAAGCACTGCTGATAAAATTAATGTTTATTTCTTATATACAAGTAGAAATTTCTATAAAAGAAAGAGACTTTACATAAGTTTAAAAAAACAAATCATATATAACTTACTCCATTGTATATTCAAAACTTCTATTAATGATAAAATATAGCTATAAAATTGAGGCAGCTTGTTCATATTTTTTACTGTTTCACCTTTTATTTATTGGAATATTATGAAAGTTCTTTTTCCAGACTAAAAGCACATACTTATTATACCTCCTCACAATATATTTGCCTATGTTAAAATTCCTGATGGTTTGTAAAGTATATGTTATAACTGTTATAGCTTCAGATTCAAATATCTGTTGAACTATGTGTTTGATTAGCTCCTCAGAATAAATTTGAAGTTGGATATTACTGGGCTTATAGTATGTGGTCTTCAGCCCTTTAGTATATATTAACTAATTGTTTCCCAGATTACTTCTTTACCAGTGAAATCTTAGAATGCCTGTTTCCTCTGAGATACACATTTTCTTTCTCATCTTTGTCAGAATGTTAAGCTGAACAAGTCTAGTCTTTACTTTGTCTTTAGTAATGCCGTCTGTTTAGTGATGGCTTTGGTTGTTTCAGCTTTGTGTCTGTTGAAATGTCTGTTCTGTCCTTTGGTGATTTTGATCTAGTGAATTGTCTTTTTATTAATTCGTCAGGCTTATTTATCTTTAAAACCACTTTTACTGAGCTGCAGGGGCGTTGGCCCTCGTTGCTGAGCTAGTCTGATACCTGCTTATTCCTTACATTACACTTAAGGCCAAAGATTAGTATCAGACTCCACAGCCTGTCTTTCCTGGTTTCTCTCTGCCTGGTCAGATTTATTCATCCCTTAGATCTCAGCTCCAGCACCATTTCCTCAAGGAAGCTTTTCTCTGACCTCGCTGGCTAGGTTAAATCTCCTTATTTTATGTTTCAGATAATACATCTGTGTTTGCAATTTTTTATTTATTTACCTGTTTGTTTGATCCAGCCTTTTCTGTTCACTAAATTATTTCCTCCTCTAGGGCAGAAATTTTGTTCCTCTGCATCTCTCTGTACTTAGCATGTTGCATAGGATGAAAATATAAAAAATGTCGTAGAGAAGCAAATCGCATATAAATATGCATTGTGAATTATGTTGAACATTCACAGAGTGAATTTAGCCATTCTGCATGGGTACTTTTGACTTTCTTTAAAAAACTGATCTGTAGTTTGTAGGGTCTCCACCACATCATGCCAAAGCTCAGCAGTTTAGAGACAATATCTTCGTATTTACAAAAGAGCCATTTGATAGAATTGGTTCTATCAAATGTATAGAAAAAGATCTAACCATAGGATATCATAATTTGCTAGCAAGATGAACTCTCTTAAATCTAAGCAGGACAACATTGGCTGATAAGTCCTGTTTCAATCAATTCACTTTCCAGCAATTCTTATGAAAGGTTTTTTTTTTTTTTTTGAGAGGTAATGATGAAAATAAAAGGCTCCTGTACCTCTGCAGACTATTATGATAACATAAGTCATAGGGGACCATTGAGTGGCTAAAAGACAACTAGTTTAAGTACAGACATACTCTATAAGTATTATACATACCACATGTCAAAGACTATGAAGAATAAAACATGAATATTTTGCCCATTTTAATAATACTATTTTTACTTTATTGGTTTAAATATAATGTGATAAAAATTAATTCCACTGTTTTGTATGCTTTGTTTCTAGTAGGCTATTTGTCTTATGTGTGAACTATTTCTATGGAATTTTGCTAATTTCTATAATCACTTACAATACAAAATCTTAATTTAATTAAAATTCAGCTCTATGACACACCTAATTATTTAAAAGGATCAAACCAAGAAGGAGCTGCCTAAGAAATGTTAGAGTAATACATATGTGATACCCAAATCTAATTGAACAGAATGAAAGTTCTCAAGTCTTTACATCACCCAGTTCCTCTCCTTTCATTCACTTCACTTGATCAACATTTCACTTTTAAAAGGCAAGCACATCCATTTACTTCCTCAGGTCAAAGAAATACGTTATAAGAGTCTGGAAGGGTCATCTGAGTTGAGTGCATGTATCTGAGAATTCCAGCTCTTTCTCTTCTACAACTAGCTGACAACTTGAGACAAGAGTTAATATGGAAAGACGCTTAAGTATCAAATCCAAGGTGTTGCAAATATGTGGAAAGCCTCGTATATTACCAAACAAAGGTGCAGTGGCCGCCATGGTTCTGAGGATGTTCAGATAGTCCGGTGTTCTCTATGATGATATGGAAGGTTAAATGACCCATCATAGGGCATACCCCATTTAAGAAAACAGGACAAATGGAAATGGAGCACATGAGGCCTCATTCCTAGATGAGGAGTTACATACAATTCATGACTGCTAGGGGAGGGAGGGTCATTTTTCTTTAGAAATGAGATCTCTTGTTGGTTGACCATCAAGGATGGAGTATGGGGGAGGGCATGAATTTTGCTGCTCTGTAATCATTTATAGAGGGGTGCTAAAAATACAATATTGATTTTTAATATTTATTAAGAGCAGCTTATTCTTTCAAGAGAAATAGAAAAACAGTCATACATAGGAGAGACTATCAGAACTTAGAAATAATAGGATCAAATTGTAATTGTACAATAATTTTTCTTATTTTATTAGTAGTATTTGCACTAGTGGTGTACCAGGGCTCTACCAATGATCTGCAGTCACAATCACAATGCATTACTATTACAGGAGCTTACTTTTAGAAAGCAATCTATTACTGTACAACACACGAACATTGGGGCTAACCTCATTTAAATGAATAGCACTATGAAATAATGCCTTAATGGCATTACTATCTTCCTTGCATTAGGAAAACTCTCCTTCTCAAATGCTGCCATCCATGTGATTTTATGACGAGATCTTAACGGGGACTTTGGATTATTATCCACTTTGGCCTAAGGGACTGAATGACCATTAGGTCTGTTCAAATCACATGTTATCAGTGAAACCTTCACTGCTGGGTTTCCTGTCATTGTATCTCCAGGCTGACCATTTCCTGTCAATGTCCTTAGAACGGAGAATATACTGAAAACTGGGGTCAGCCACTCTGCTGCTAACGCTACACTTCTGGCTTTGGAAGATAAAGCAGTTTTTATTTTGTTTTGTTTCAAAATATTATGTTTTCTTTTCTTTTCTTTCTTTTTATTTTTTTTAAAGAACACAACCCTTGATTTTTCTGTGATTTATTCCTTGCTCAAAATCAGCAATTATATTTCATGGCACTGTCCAGAGATTTGTCAATGAAAAAAAATGAATTAATTTCGTTCTCTCTGTGTGATGCATCATGAGAATTTGCATCCTCTGTCCAGCACACACTTTCTGAGATGGGACAGAGTGGGCATATCTCAAAGTTGAATTTGACCCTTGTGCTGACTAAGGGGAGTCACTAGGACCTATCATGCATTTAGTTAACTCAATGGCAGTATCCAAGTTTTCATGCTCTGAAATTTAACCTTAACTCAGTATCAAGTACCTATTTACAACTTTGTGTTTACAAACCAGCTTTTGTCTGTCATAAATGTAGATTGCTTTCTCATTTCTTCGTCATTGTATCTTGGAAAGTATGGTCAAGTTAGAGAAAGTTGGATAAACTGAACATGCCAATAAACAAGAGAAAGTAAATGAATCTAAATAAATATGAAGAAAGGAAGACTCTGAGCATCCCAGGTGGCCAGAGAAGAGTTAGTTCAGCTGCTTGGGAGGGTGACAATTGTCCTTTCCCTGTGAAATCTTCTTGTTATTATTAGCCTGGCTAATGACCAAGGTGTGAAGGATTAGGATTTCAAGATCTTGGTAATTAACAGTATGCAACTTGCTTTGTTTGCAATGACAGAAGGTGGTAGACATGGGAGAAATTGACAGAAATTGTAGGCTAGAGTAGAAAAAAAGCAACTAGCTATTTCTGAAAGGTTTCTTACTGTGTTGACATCCCTACTATCTAAGTGGGCTTCATCCTTCCTGCTCCAACCTACACTTCCTGTGAGAGGAGAGCTGTCTGTATGAGCAATGAAATCTACTGGCAGCTGAATAAAGTAAAAAGCAAGACAGAACAAACAACAACCAAAATCAAAGGCGTCCATATAAGAAAGTGAAGAGAACCCATTTCCCTTTTGCAGTTATATGACAAAGAAGAGCCCAAACAGATACGTTCAGAATGAGCTGTGGGCACAGGCAAAATCTCAACTTGAGCACAAGTTCATTTACATAAAGTTTTGACAGGTACAAAGATGAACTCTTTCTTGGAGAAGGAACCTGGACATGCTTGCCCAACCTGGGCAAATGGTTATAAAAAGAAGACAGAAGACAGTAAATGACAATGAGTAGAAACTGCAAGGAAACACACACTACCTTTTAATGAGGGTCAGAAACCTCCGAGCAAGACCCAGACAGGACAGAAGATTCATCAGTTAGTTGAATGGCTTTCTTCAAGTTAGGTTTTTGTATTCTTTTGTATTATTGTTTATTCACTACTGTTTGGTTGGTTGATATTTTAAGTTGAGCCAGTCACTCAGCTTCTTTGGAGATCGAACCAATTGATCCAGAATATACAAAGTACTCAAGAAGTCACACTTTTGGCTTCTCAATGGAAATGGAAATTTTAGGTTCTCTTATAATTACTCTATTGTAATTTTCTCTCCCTCCCTCCCTCCCTCCCTCCCTCC
The DNA here is from genome assembly GCA_902729485.2 of Mus minutoides. Taxonomy (NCBI): domain Eukaryota; kingdom Metazoa; phylum Chordata; class Mammalia; order Rodentia; family Muridae; genus Mus; species Mus minutoides. Next base: position 83,787 of record LR753887.1, read on the forward strand.
CTCTGTCTCTTAAGTTGCTGGGTTCCTGCTTCTCTGTGGCCTGCATTCCAGGGACAGATGGCAGAGGAGGACACCTCCTGTCTGATAAAAGGCAGTGCCTAGTTGTTGCTCTGATGGGCCAGCTGAGAAGCAAAGTCATCACAGAGGCAAGACCAGTTGTTATATAACTGTGATGTTCTATATAAAGCACTGTGCTTTATATATGTGCAATTTGAGATTTACCTCTCTGAAATTTTAACTTCAGGAGGACAGAGACAATATGCCTCTAATCACCTCCAGTTAAACACTGCCCAAGAGAATGAAATATTTGTGGCCTCCAACACTGAACTGTAGTTTGCCTGAGGCCAGGCACTGAGACTGTTTATCTCTAATGCTTACCATAGTTCTGGACACATAGTTAAGTGTTTCTTGAATATTTGTTTAATGAACAATTAAACTGTTTTAAGCAAGTTGTGTTTGTAGCTGAGGTCCAAGCATCGTTGAGATGGAAGTGGAGGGGAGGGAGAGTACTTTCTAATCCTTGGCACAGATATAGTTCACCCCTTCACATCTGGATCTCTTTACTTTGAATAACGGCAGAGACCAGGAAGCTTGCATGAGATCTAGTTATAATTCAAAGCCCTCAGAGCTAGGATGTGTGCTATCAGCTCCTTGCCCACTTCCTACTGCCCATCAATGTCCTCAAAGAACTGATTTGAGCCAACTATCTCACTTGCTTTTGCTGAGGGAGACTGTATTACGCTTTATGACTGGACCACGTTAGTCTTTGTGGGATCCAGAACACTCACTCAGATGACTCTATGTCCTGCTTTATTTTTTTATTGATCTCTTTATTTTTGTTTCATTATCATTTTCCCCATACGCTCTATTTTGATTATGTTTCTCACCTTCCCCATTTTAATTTTTGCAGTGTGTGATGATTTATATATAACTTGGCAGGATTGAGAATCACAATAGAAAAAAAATCTGGACACGCTTGAGAATGGGTTTGTGGAGTTGGTTCACTAGGGTGGGAAGACCCACCCTAAATTTCACCCTAGACTGTATAAAAAGGAGAAAGAAAATGGAGTGTTGTCATTCACCTCTTTCTGCTTTGTGGCTACAAATACCGTGCGATCATTTGTCTCAAATGCTTCCTTTCAGGGACCTCAAACGGTGATCTGAAGAAAGCCTTCCTCATGAAGTTGCTTTTGTTGGGTGTTTTGTTAGCAATAAGAAGAATAATTCATAAGGCTAGGTATCAAATCCCAGGCCTCGGACATGCCAGGTCAACACTGTATCAGGAAGCTACACCGACATTCTGATTTTACTTTAGACTCATGGAGAAAAAACTACTTCATCTCAGGAACATTTTCCTATATAGCCAATTTTAGTTCCTGGCAATATGAATGCTTTGACTCATACACAAGACATTAAGCTTCACACATAGTTTGTTAATTGTTTGTTAATTCTGCCATTTCAATGCATTTTTTTTTATCATGAAATTTCAACATGTGAGCAGATAATGAATGGTTGGCCATTGTGTTTCTCATACAGTCATTGCATTTTTCCATCTATATCCTTAGAAGACTTGTTTTTCAGAATGCAGTGTCTCTCCCTCTCTCTCCTCCTTATGAATTTTAAGACTTCTTGCTGGGAAATCCCAATTTCCTATGTCATAAGGTTGATTTGACTATTCAAAGTATTCTTAGCCTTCGTTTTTATAGCAAGTTACTAACATTCTGACTCATAATCACCTCAATAAAAGTGATTGTGGCCAAAGAAGTGAAGTAGAGAAGACTTCTTATGTATACTATTTAGAGTGATAAATGTGCACTTATGTGCAGGTTTTTAAGGTTTTCATTTTTAAGCACTATGTTAATTTGCATTTCTCCATGGAACAAAAAATATTCACATTTCAAAGTATGTATGATTGAATGAATATATAATCAATAAAGTGGTCAACAATAGGAATAATAATTTTTACTTTATAATAATTTTGGATCACAATGTAGATAAGTAATCTCATCTTATTTCTTTACCTACAATTTGACTAAAAAGTTTTAATGATAATCTGGAGTAGGTATACATGCAATTTAATGTCATTTTTATCTTCTTACTTTTATTTAAGTACCTCTTAATACTTTATTTATTTATAAATTTTTATATTTTATAAATTTTAATTATAAATTTTATAGTTATACTTAAATTTTCTTTCTTAAAATTTTTTGTAGTTTTTTTAATTAGATATTTTCTTTATTTGCATTTAAAATGTTATTCTTTCTTCTGGTTCCCCTTCCAAAAAACACCCTACCACTATCCTCTCCCTCTTCCCCCTGCTCACCAAGTCACCCACTCCCACTTCCTGGCCCTGGCATTCCCTCACACTGGGGCGTACAGTCTTCATAGGACAAAGGGCCTCTCCTCCCATAGATGTCCGACTAGGCCATCCTCTGCTGCATATGAAGCTGGAGCCATGAGTCCCACCATGTGTTCGCTCTTCGGTTGGTGGTTTAGTCCCTGGGAGTTCTGGAGGTACCGGCTAGTTCATATTGTTATTCCTCCTATGAGGCTGCAAACCCCTTCAGCTCCTTGGGTCCGTTCTCTAGTTCCTTCGCTGGGGATCCTATGCTCAGTCCAATGGATGGCTGTGAGCATCCACCTCTGTATTTGTGAGACACTGGCAGAGCCTCTCAGGAGAGAGCTATATCAGGCTCCTGTCAGCAAGCACCTGTTGGCATCCACAACAGTGTCTGAGTTTGGTGATTGTATATGGGATGGATCCCCAGGTGGGTTAGTCCCTGGATGGTCATTTCTTCAATCTCTACTCCACACTTTGTCTCTGAACTCCTTCCATGGGTGTTTTGATAACATAGATAGAAGTATCCAAACTATGGTCTTCCTTCTTCTTGAGTTTCATGTGGTTTGTGAATTGTATCTTGGGTATTCTGAGGTTCTGGGTTAATATCCACTTATCAGTGAGTGCATATCGTGTGTATTCTTTTGTGATTGGGTTACCTCACTCAGGATAATATACTCCAGATCCACCCATTTCCCTATGAATTTTATTGTATTTAATAGCTGAGTAGTACTCCATTGTGTAAATGTACCACATTTTCTGTATCCATTCCTCTGTTGAGGAACATCTGTGTTCTTTCCAGCTTCTGGCTATTATAAATAAGGCTGCTATGAACATAGGGGAGTATGTTCCTTATTACATGTATCTTCTGGGAGCATCTTTTAGGTATATGCCCAGGAGTGGTATTGCTGGGTCCTTAGGTAGTAATATGTCCAATTTTCTGAGGAACCACCAAACTGATTATCAGAGTGGCTGTACAGGCTTGCTATCCCACTAGCAATGGAGCAGTGCTCCTCTTTCTCCACATCCTCACAGCATCTGCTGTCACCTGAATTTTTGATCTTAGCCATTCTGACTGGTGTGAGGTGGAATCTCAGGGTTGTTTGATTTGCATTTCCCTGATGATTATGATTTTGAATATTTATTTATTTATTTATTTATTTATTTATTTATTTAATTTTATTTTTTTAGGTGCTGTTCAGCCATTTGGTATTCCTCACTTGAGAATTCTTTGTTTAGCCTTGTACCCCATTTTAAATAGGGTTATTTGTTTCTCTGGAATCTAACTTCTTGAGTTCTTTGTATATTTTGGATATTAGCCCTCTATCATATGTAGGACTGATGAAGATCTTTTCCCAATCTGTTGGTGGTCTTTTTGTCTTATTGACAGTGTCTTTTGCCTTACAGAAGCTTTGCAATTTTATGAGGTCTCCTTTGTAGATTCTTAATCTTAAAGCACAAGCCATTGGTGTTCTGTTCAGGAATTTTCTCCCTGTGCCCATATCTTTGAAGCTCTTCCTCACTTTCTCTTCTATAACTTTCATTGTATCTTGTTTTATATGAAGGTCCTTGATCCACTTAGGCTTGAACTTTGTACAAGGAGATAAGAATGGGTTCATTTGCCTTCTTCTACATGCTAACTTCCAGTTGAGCCAGCACCATTTGTTGAAAATGCTGTCTTTTTTTCACTGGATGGTTTTAGCTCCCTTGTCAAAGATCAAGTGACCATAGGTGTGTGGGTTCATTTCTGGGTCTATTCTATTGATATACCTGCTTGTCACTGTACCAGTACCATGCAGTTTTTATCATGATTGCTCTGTAGTACAGCTTGAGGTCAGGCATGGTGATTCCCCCAGATGTTCTTTCATTGTTGAGAATAGTTATTGCTATCCTGTGTTTTTTGTTATTCTAGATGAATTTGGAAATAGCTCTTTCTAAATCAATAAGATTGAGTTGAAGTTTTGATGGGGATTGCATTGAATAGGTAGATAGCTTTGGACAAATGGCCATTTTTACTATATTAATCCTGCCAATCCATGAGCATGGGAGATCTTTCCATCTTCTGAGATCTTCAATTACTTTCTTCAAAGACTTGAAGTTTTTTATCATACAGATCTTTCACTTGCTTAGTTAGATTCACACCAAGATATTTTATATTATTTGTGACTATTGTGAAGGGTGTTGTTTTCCTAACTTCTTTCTCAGTCTGTTTATTCTTTGTGTAGAAAAAGGCCACTGGTTTATTTGAGTTCATTTTATATCCAATCACTTTGCTGAAGTTGTTTATCAGGCTTAGGAGTTCTCTGATGGAATTTTTGGGGTTACTTAAGTATACTATCATATCATCTGCAAATAGTGATATTTTGACTTCTTTCTTTCCAATTTGTATCCCTTTGATCTCCTTTTGTTGTCTAATTGTTCTGGCTAGGACTTCAAGCACCATATTTCATAGATAGGGAGAGAGTGAGTAGCCTTGCCTAGTGTTTCTCTCCATTTAATTTGATGTTGTCTAGTGGTTTGCTGTAGATTGCTTTTATTATGTTTAGGTATGAGCCTTGAATTCCTGATCTTTCCAAGACTTATCATGAAGGGGTGTTGGATTTTGTCAAATGCTTTCTCAGCATCTAATGAGATGATCATGTGGCTTTGTCTTTGAATTTCTTTATATAGTGGATTACATTGATGAATTTCTGTATATTGAACCATTCCTGTATCACTTTTAATTTTTTAAATTTATTTTTTACATTCCATATTCCATTCTCTTCCCCGTCCACCCTCTGACTGCTCCACATCCCACACCTCCTTTCCACCTCACTGTCTCCATGTGGCTGCTCCCACACCCCACTCCACCTGACCTCTAAACTCCTTGGGGCCTCCAGTCTCTTGAGGGTTAGGTACATCATCTCTGAATGAACACAGACTTGGAAGTCCTCTACTGTATTAGTGTTGGGAGCCTTATTTCAGCTGGTGTACGTTATATGTTTGGTGTCCAGTGTTTGAGACATCTCATGGGTCCAGGTTACTTGAGACTGCTCCTCCTCCTACAGGATTGTCCTTCTCTTCAGCTTCTTTCATCCTTCCCCAATTCAACAACAGGGATCAGTTGCTTCTGTCAATTGGTTGGTGCAAATCTCTGCATCTGACTCTTTCAGATGCTTTTTGGGTTTTTCAGAGTATGGTTATGCTAGGTCCCTTTTTGTAAGTGCTTCATAGCCTCAGCAATAGTGTCAGGTCTTGGAACCTCCCCTTGAGCTGGATCCCACTTTGGGCCTGTTGCTTGGCCTTCTTTTTCTCAGGCTCCTCTCCATTTCCATCCCTGTAATTCTTTCAGACAGGAACAATTATGTGTCAGAGATATAACAATGGGATGGGAACCCCATCTCTCACTTGATGTCCTGTCTTCCTGCTGGATGTGGACTCTATAAATTCCCTCTACCTACTGTTGGGCCTTTCATTTAAGGTCCCTCCCTGGGAGTCTCTGACCTCCCAGGTCTCTGGTGCATTCTGGGGCTGTCCCCCCAACGTCCTATTTCCGGAGCTTGAAAATATCATCCTGAGTGTGGTAACTCAGATCCAATAGTACATGGATGGTTTCTACTCACTAATAAGTGGACATTAGCCAAAACACACAAACAAACAAACAAACAAACAACAACCAAAACCAAACAACAATAACAACAACAACAACAACAACAAAAATATAGAATACCCAATATACAGTCCACAGAACTCAAAAAGCTCAACAATTTGAAGTGCCCAAATGAGGAGGCCTCAGTCCCAGTTGGGAGAGAGAAGAAAGCAATCACAAGTGGGGAGGGAGGAAGGGACCTGGGAGGGAAAGCAGACAGGGTGGGTGGCAGTGGCTGGGGGAGAGGGGACTCTGACCTGGTATGGGGTGAGGGAAGAGGACTGAAGCCCTGAGGGCCAGTAGAAGGAATGTAAACAGGCCACCTCAGGAAATAAGAGGTTGGGGGGCACCCCAGAATTCACTATAGATATAAATTTTAAAATTTTATATTTTATAAATTATTTATAAATTTATTTATTTAATTAGCTATTAATAGTTTCATTTTTATTTCTTTTCCTTCCTTATCCTTTCATTTATTTTTCCATTTCTTATGCAATATTTTTGTTTTCAGAGGATCACTTTTACATAGATTCATTTTATAAGGCATATTAATAAAACAAAACAGAAAGCCCCACACATATACAACACTTGTCATATACAAAATACTAACAAACCATGAATCTAGCAATAACCATATATACACCACTAACCAAAAACTAAACACTAACCATATACCCACAACTAACCACATACACATAGCTAACTCTATACTGAACACTAACCACTTACCCAGCTCTAAACATATACTCAACAACACTAAGTATATGCCTAACACTATCTATCCTTCACTGACCATATACCTATCATTAACCATCATATACCCAATCCTCAACACTAACCGTATGCTTAACACTAACCGTCCACCCATCACAAATCATATACAATATGCTCCCATGTTCTTTCTCATTCAATTGGTCTCCCTAAAACTTTAAATAATTTCCTTTTTTTTCCCAGTAAATGCATGTAGGTATTTTGTTTCTGTAGTTTTAATGGTGTTGATACCTTTTTCAGTGATTTGTACAAATCCCTTGTGTATTATTATGCATGATGTATATTGGTTTTATGTTGTAACATGAATTTATTTATGATGCCAATGATAAATATGGATTCTTAATTTTTAATGTTTAAATTACTAAGTTTTATTTTCATAGCAATAATTTCTGTGTCTTTTTAAAAAATTATCACTGATCTGGGAATGTATGATATTGTCATAATAAATTTTTCCCTAAAAGTTTTATTTTTGCAATGAAATCCTTAACTTCTGTTTAAATTATTTTTCCATGTGGTGTAGGATTGAGATACAGTTTTATTATTTCCTCTATTATTCATCATTGTCCTGTTCTTGCTTCAGGAATTTCCTTCCTTTCCATGGTTATCAACTATATTCTCTATATCATACAATAAATTCCCAAATAGACATGGGCATGGTTCTGAGGCATCAACTGTTGTCGCAGAGAACTGGTCAATGTCACAGAGCATCACGCTTCCTCTGTGACTCAAGCTCTGGTCTTTATCTGAATAAACTCAAGGCATGACCTTTCTTCATGAATTACATGTTTTCTTGATCATTTGATTGTTATACAAATTTAAGAATTAGCCTACGAAACTCTATGAGAACATTAGGAATTTTGAGGAGAATTTTGTTGTGTCAATTCTATAAGTTAAATCTAATATATGACAGGGCTATTGATTCCTCTGTGTCAGTTTTTAACCTATAGTTTTGCTAAATGTGTTTGCAAACTGTTTACAGAGGATTATTAGAGCTCTTTCTAAGATCCCTGTCATCAGCATACAGGGAAACAGTGACTTCCATAATTCTGATTGGATTTTCTTTCTTTCTTTCTTTCTTTCTTTCTTTCTTTCTTTCTTTCTTTCTTTCTTTCTTTCTTTCTTTCCTTCCTTCCTCCTTCCTTCCTTCCTTCCTTCCTTCCTTCCTTCTTTCCTTCCTCTCTCTCTCCCTCCCTCTCTCTCTTTCTTTCCTTCTTTCCTTCTTTGTTTCTTTCTTTCATAATAATCACTTATTATGTGGGGTTTTTATTATGTCAAAGGATATTACTTTCATATCTAATTTATTGGTTGTTTTAATCACAGAGTCATGGTATATTTTATTAAATTCTTTTCTTCATCTATTGAAATCCTGTTTTTTTCATCCCTTTTGCTGATATTTTGAATCATGATTTTTTTTTTTTTTTATGAATTAATTGTTTTATTGCTACTGGTGATGGCTACAAAAGGATTGCAGAGGTCAGCTTGGCAAAATAAAAAAATATAAAAAAAAAGAAAAGTCAGACGTATCATAAAGTTAATGAGAATAGTATATTATTTCCAGTGTGTAGACTAAAACACAGATTTGTGAAGAACTCATTTGAATTACCATTGGTGTGTAGGTCGAAGTAGAAATTTGCTTGTGAGAAAAAATTGACTCCAGGATAAGTGAGCAAAATCCCAATGTTGTTTTTATTTGCTGTGTTAAGGGGTGTGCATGTGTGTGTGTGTGTGTGCATGTGTGAGTGTGTGTTCCAGATCCTTGAGCCAGTCTGTTTCTGAGCAAAAGATGAACTGTGGGACAGAGGTCAAAACACAATGTCTTTCCTTGGTATCCAGCAGACTAGGAACATGTTATCTTTGAGGGTACTGAAAAGAATGGAAGAGATGGAGATCACCTCTCATCTTCTTTTCTTATTTGGCACACAGAAGGATCTTCCTCTTAGAGAACTGTTGCTAGGTATAGATGTGTATTTATGTACATGTACAATGCCATTGACTCCAGAATGAGAGAAAATAGGATGTTTTGCTCCTGCTATGCTTGCTCTGGAGCTGAGCATTGTGAACCCTGGCATTGCACCTGTAGGGCAGGCACAGCTGAGGATCACATCACCAAGGTAATTGGGAGAAGAATATGCTAATAAGCAGATGCCTGTGATTAATGTGCCTTTTTTATTGCCTGACAAACTCAAGCTACATTTGTTGGGAAAAGATAACTAAATTGGAGTCAGATGTCTAGGTAAATATTTCATTTGATGTCTTACAGCAAAAGAGAGGACAGTGATATTGATGTTTACCTTCATTTTTTTGACCTGAATCTAAAACCTAGGCTAGATCCAGGGTTTGATCTTATCTTTTGCTCACATGAGTTTCATGTTATACAATCAAGGGAACAGTGTACATATGGGGCTTCTGGTGAAGGTTACGGTATTGTAGCCATGCATATTTGATCTTTTATAAGCACATGAGCTTGGCTTGAATAGTGTAGAGTTCAGAGCTACTACATTCCACCCTAGCCTCTCCATGTACATCTTCTTTGAGGTATTCGTTGTGCATTTCTGTCGTGGGACCCTTTGATTCTTAAGCATTCTTTCTCTCTGAGTTTTCTTGGACTCTGGTTCCTTCCATCAAGAGGTCTTCCCATGCAACAACATTATGCTGAGTTTCAATGACTGGATGCTTTGAATCATGATTTTTGATTTCCACATGTTGAACCAACCTTTCATTACTGGTAGGAATCTATCTATCTCACTTGATTGATTTGAATAATCTCTTTAGTGTGCTCTTGACTCCTGTTTTCTAGCATTTTGTTGAGTACTTTGCATCTATATTCTCCAAGAATGTTAGCTTGTAAGTTTTATTTTTCATATGCCCTGATCTGGCTTTAGCATCAAAACAACACCAGCATGATAGAATGTATTTGGAAAAATTGCATTACTTTTGAATAATTTGAGAAAGTTAGTATCAGTTCTTTTAAGTGTTTGCTAGAAATTATCAGTGAATTTGTCTGTTTCATAACAGTTTTTCAATAGTTCAGGTTTTAATCACTCCATCAATCATTCTTTGTTAAGTGTGCTTATAAAGGAATGTGTGATTTTATTATAAGCTATCAAATTTATTAGCACACAGCTGTTAATAATTTCTAACAGCCATCAATCATGTCTATTTCCATGGTGCTGCTGTAATGCCTCCATTTCAGTCTCTTTTAACATTTTCTTTTGTTAGTTTTTGTTTTGTTAGTTTTGTTTGTCTTCTCAGAGAACCAGGTTTCATTCCATTGACTTTCCATGACAGTGCTTTCTGACCATTATTGATGGTCATTATGTAGTGCTTCTATATTTTTGTCATCAGAACCTTTTGGAAATGTCATGAATAACCAGGCAGAATGAAGGTTTCTGGTGGAACTGGTGGCTACCTGGCATGTGTGGAAGTGATTCTGGCTGATCTAAGTGTTGCTGTATGATTACAAAGCTCATTAAGTTCAGAAAAGGAAGAAGAAGAAAGAAATGGGTCAGAAGGATAAATAGGGCAATAAAAGTGGGATCAAGGAGCTACAACATGGCTGGATTTTCCATGGAGGAGAATGTTCGTATGGATCTCATGAAGACAGTGGACTTCATGAGGCCCGTATTGCCTGTGAGCTTTGTGGTGATGACCACATTGATTCCTCAATGAGGGAATACTGGCTTACCTCATCTCCTGAATGTCTCATTGAAGTTCTCACTGCTACTCTGGTCTGGTAATGGTTATATCCAGCCCAGAGGAAACAATTGTACAATATGCACAGTGTTCATTCTTCCGCCTTTTGTAAGTTAAATGTTGGTGTTAGCTTCTCTCCTATTTTACTTGCCACTGGACATGTGGATTTGTTTTAGGAATCTGGAGATGATGTGAGAAGCTTGCCATCACTGGATGGCTTTCAGAACACTCTTTCCTCCCTGTCTTTTGTGGAGTTAGGATGACATCTCCTGTAGTAGATAGTAGTCCCTCTTAGGATTAACTAAAATCAGGAAATGCACTATTATATAACAGAACTTCAAGAGATCAGGCAAAGGTCCAAGGTGATTGACTCAAGACACCCAAGGCCATCAAGACGCAGTTCTGCACAGTCCTGATTTTAAAAGCCCTTATTTTAGTTTTCTCTGAAGTTCTGGGAAGCTGTCGGTAGCTGGACCAGGTATCACTTCTGAGTTTGTAAATGTTTGTCGGAAAGAGAAGAATGCCATTTCACAGGGGTCCCTCCCATGGGTAGGAATCTTTCTTAGAAACCAGACATCTTTCTTGTCTTATTTGCAGATTGGCAGAGACTGCTCAGCCCTGAATCAGTGCTTGGCAAGGTCATGCTTAGAACAGTCAGTCCTGCTCTTGGAGCAGACGGTGGGGTTAGTGTCTACTGAAGTATGTGAATGACTGTGGGAAAGTTCTGTTAGGAAAGAAAAACAGAAGGACTGCAAGTGGATAGGCAAGCAGATGTCAGGTCCATTACTAAAACAATAAATTCAGTCCCTTGGCTCTCAGATTCTCACATACAACATGATAATGTTAAAATTAAGACTTTAAAAATATATTTTTAATAAAGATTGGGAAATGAGCAGACTGAAGAGGTAATTCTGGTTGTATGGTTTGGAAGAAATTTTAGAGCTGAGAAAACAAAAGAAGTTAATTGGTCACCCAAAGTGTTATTGTCCAGTGAATCAAATCATGGTATTGAAGCACTAAGACAAATCATCTGTACTTTCATTTTAGAAGCAAGTGTTCACAGGAAACCACAGTTTAAAAAAAACAGTAGCCATATTAATGGGGTGCTAGCATGTGTTACAGATTATTAATAGTCCTTGAAGATATATTAGGAGATGCTTTATGAAATGCACTACCTGAAGGGTAGCATACTAAGCATAAGTAGGTAAGTCAAGAGAGTTTCTCTCTGTCTGCTTCCTCTTCCCTTTCTCTCTCCTCCCTCCTTCTAGAAGCAGGTGTATATTATATGAATTCAGATATATTTACCTTGAAACACTGTAAAGCCTTTAATATAATATTTTAAGGAAAATGAACTATTAGAGAAAATGTATAATGTAGTATCATTAAAAAGGAAGACACAAAGACAATTGATATTGTAATGTTGTCAGTGAGTCCATTAGAAATATGAACAGCTTAAACTTTGTTCTCTATTAAGCTTATGTGCTTTAAAATTCCAACAGTTAAGGTAGAGTGTATTGCTAGCATGTATTTTGGTCTTCTTGCAGCCTATATCTTAGGTGGTTGACTTGCTTCGATCAATGACACATGAATGGTGTGGTTCCTGCCATGTCTCAGTGGAAGCTGAAGAACTCTTGCACCCAGTCACTGCTTCCCTTCTCCTGCTCAGTACAGCATGCCCAGAAAGGTCCAGCCATCACTTGCGGTCCCTGAATTAACAACTTATATAGAGATCATGTGAAAGTAGACAAAAACCCAAAGCTGTTTTATTAGAACACATTTGTTCTATTAACCCAATGCTACTGACATTTTGGAGTTGTTTAATGCCTACCTCATCCTGACCCAGCATGAAAGGTCTAAGAGAAAATTTCATGAATTTTATGTTTCAAGTTCTATAATTGGAATATATATATATATATATATATATATATTCCAATATATAATTGGAATGTATATTAGAATATACATAGGCCCACACATGTATATGTACATACACACAGAATACATATACATATACAAACATGCATACATATAAATACATGAGCACAGTCACACACATGCACACACATGCATATTTACACTCACATGAACACGCATACAGCCACATAAAAGCATATCTACATTTGCATGCACACAATTGCACACTCAAATGCACACAAATGCATATATTCATATACGTTGTCTTAGAGTTTCTGTTGCTGTGAAAGGACACCATGGCCACAGCAACTATTATAAAGGAAAACATTTAGGCTGGCTTACAGTTTTAGAGGTTTAATCCATTATCATTAGGGCTGAAAGCATGGTGGTGTTCAAGCAGACGTGGTTCTCAGGAAGGAGCTAAGAGTTCTTCATCTGGATCTACAGGCAGTAGGAAATGACAGTGGCATGCTTCCTCCGAAAAGGTCACTCCTCTTCCAAGAAGGCCACACCTCCTAATGGTGCCACTCCCTGGTGACTGAGTATTCAAACACTTGAGTTTATCAGGCTCATTTCTATTCAAACTACCACATACATGTACACACATGTATATATACTCACATGCATATAGATACAAGCACATGCACATACATATATGCTAACATGCATACACATACTCACATTTACATACATGTATACACATATACTTGAGTGTACTCTCATGCGAACACACACACACACACACACACACACACACACACACACACATCATCTCTCTTCTACTTTTGGGGGAGTAGAAGGGAGATGACTTAGCCAGATATGCCAGCATATGCCTGTAATCCCAGTACTGATAGAATATAAGAAATTCAACACCTGATTCCATTACAGAGAGTTCTTGGCAAGCCTGGACCACACAAGACTCTGCAGAAGGAGGAAAGAATGGAAAGAGATCAATGGGGAGGGATTCATGATGTTTGAATTTTTCTTCCTTTTTAATACTAGTGTCTCCTAATTCCTTTTTGTGTAACTTTCTTTTTTTATTTAATTAATATACTTTTTACTGGTTATTTTATTTACTTACATTTCAAATGTTATCTCCCTTCTCTGTTTTCCCTCCACAAACCCTATATCCTACCCCTCTCTCCCCTGCTTCTATGAGGGTGTGCCCCCATGTACCTGCCCACTCCTACCTCACCACCCTAGCATTCTCCTACACTGAGGCATCGAGCCTCCACAGGACCCAGGGTCTCTCCTACCATTGATGCCAGATAAGGTAATCCTTTACTACATAAGCAGCCTGAGCCATGGGTCCCTCTATGTGGACTCTTTGGTTGGTGGTTTAGTCCTTGGGAACTCTGGGGGAGGGGTAGGTCTGGTTAGTTGATATTGTTGTTCTTCCCATGGGGTTGCAAACCCCTTCAGCTCTTTCAATCCTTCCCCTAACTCCTCCATTGGGGTCCCCAAGCTCAGTCCAAGGACTGGCTGTGAGCATCTGAATCTGTATTGGTCAGGCTCTGGCAGTTTTTACAGTCTAAAACCAGTTTTAAGTCATTGACCAATATACTCAGATTCCTCCTATAACTACCTCTTTGTGCTTCAACTCTCCTTATCCTTATCAACTGTATCTAATATCTTGATGAACAAAAAAAACCCGGCCTTCCTTGGTCATTTTCTGTTTTGCTACAGTCTCTGTAGTCGCATGCCTATGGAGATTTTTCACATCGGTCCTCATGATAGTGTGATGTTTTGTTGTCCTGGCCTGCTCGGCTTAGTCCTTGCTGTCTACTTAGCTGACCAGTCCTGTTTCTGTCTTCAGTGTATGTGTGCCCCAAGCTTCTGTCTTTATCTTTCTGCTCTCTCATCTTTCCTACAATAGCTGCTCTGCCACACACAGCCACTCCCTTCAGAAATGTGTGGAGAAATGAGCAATGTGCTTGTGACTAGCTTTCAGCAGCCGAACGGGAACAGTGGCATAGCTCCGGGTGCATAAGTCCCTCAGAAGACTATCACATCGGTATCTCTGTTACATTTCACTTCAGCAGTTAAACTTGTCTTTACTCATTATGAAGACTATTCTTACTGACGAAATTTTTCTAAACAGGCTCCTGTGATGATTTCAATATCTAACCTTACCTTCTGAAACCTTTTCTGGTATCATATTTGATCACTAGTTTTGGTGAAAACACACACACACACACACACACACACACACACACACACACACTCCACCATAAGAAATACTAGTAATGTTGGCAAGATATTAACTTATGTAACTGCTTGAGATTCCAAATATGAGTTCATGGATTGTTATGTTAGTGTAGCATAAGAGCCAAAATCTAAGCTAACAGTTTCATAGTGCCTGTAGCAACAACACATGTTCCCAAGATGTTTATTTAGTACAGAGTAAGGAAAGCTACTGTGGAGCTTTGCTGTGTGATCGAGTTTTTCTATTAGAATAGAATTCCACCCCTTGCCATTTTTAAGCAATATAATCCTTAGTTCTTTTCAGAAAAATAAATCACAGTCTTCTTAAAACTCATGCTTTACAATCATCTACCTCCGCCTACAGTGCTGTCTTACGGAGATAAAATGTGTTGTGTTTTTGAAGACACTCCCACCATTAGAAGAAATGACTTTAAAACTTAGCTTGGGTGACTTATTCCAATGACTAAATCCCCCCAGGAAATTATTTCTCACCTAACCTGAATATTTCATAAGATGCTTAAATGTTTTCATTTAGCTCTGCCCTCACTGAAAATGCCTGAGAAGTGGCTCTTTTCACTGGAAAGCCATTTTTAAATTACTCTGGCCACGTTCTTTAACTCAAGTGCCTTTAGCAGAAGTAAATTGTAAACTTTTTCTAAGGTAGTCTCAATGCACCCCATTTAAGGAATCCATCTAACCTCTAATTAAAAATATGATGTAAATTCGGGATTCTTAATTTACTATGTTGTAGTTTAAGATATTCAATACTGTCTTTATTTAAATATAGATCATCATAAAATATATGCACTTAGTTTGATGAAAAATGCTTTTTTAAAAAGCAGAATTTCCATCAAATTCACATTAATAGCTGTCAAAGCAAACAAATAATAGCCTAACTTCTTTCTTTCTGTTAATTTTTCTTTTTAGCTTCCTGGCTTTTGTGGCTTCTATTACTCTCTGATTATCAATGTTTAGTATAAATAAAAGATTAACTTCAGTCTTCATGGTCCCTCTCCATTCACCATAAAACTCCTTGACCTATTCAAATCCAGTAGGGTCAGCGTTTTCTTTGGCCAGCTTGGGTCTTTGGCTTGGTACTGTGGGGCTCACGCCATGGAATACTGTCAGCATAAGGGATATCCTTTGGAAAACAAGGAAAAACTCACTGTCTTTTTTTTTCTTTTTTTTTTTTTTTGAGTGTGTGTATGTGCAGACCAAAGTAGAAAATCTAGTTTTCCAATTTGTTAATGTGAAAGGCTCTAAAGAAGTTCTTAAGGACAAAGAAAAGGCTAATTAACTATTGTGTTGTAATTGCCATCAAGATTTACTAGGCCCCTTTCGTGCCAGGTAGCACATGGCTTGCACAAAAGACAATTTCTGCTGACAAACTTGTTGCCAGCCTGTGTGTCAGATCTCAAATGTTTGACTCTTTGTGCCAAAGACTTCTGATTAATTAGGAAAATTCACGGAGCATTTTATGAAAATAACTTTACAAGTCATTTAGGTACAACGTAGTGTTTTCCTGTCGAGTTTCCAGTAAACAAAAGGATATTGGTTGATTGTATGAGGGGCTTGATTATAACCTTTTGGCTCCAGATAATGAGCTGTGTCTTAATTCCAATTAATGGCTTGGAATTCCAGAGCCGTTGAGTTCGTTAGGAAAAGAAAAGGAAGTAAACACAGGAAAAACAGGGAAATTCTCCCATTGAACCCCAACGGGCTTCCTCTTCCCAGCATTAATTTGTAGGCAGATTAAAGCCACAGATATTTGTCAGGGCACACAGATACACTGAGTGATTTTTTAGTTGTCCCATGCTGCCTGAGTCCCAAAGCTGGTTTTGTGTGAGCACAGCTGAAGGGACAATGAGAGTTAAGTGTTGAGACTCTCCAGCCTGAACAGGAGTACAGTGACTAAGAAGCTGCTACAGAAGGATGTTTTCAGTTACCGTTTTAACTGGACATAATGGCTTCCCCACAGGAAAGCTCGTGGATCCATAAAGTTGGTCCACTGCTCCTCTGTAGGAAAGGGGCTGTTTATTGCTGCAGCCCGTGCCACCTGCTCAGCTCTCAAGTGTACATTTGTTCTCCTGGGAACAATAGGGTGGGGTAGTTACTAGAAACAGGGCTGGGAGCCAACAGTATTCTACTTCCAAATTCTGGCTGACTTCTCCAGTGACCTCTCTCTAGTCCCCTCAATAAAGCTAACCACTGCGTATTTAAAAGTGAAGTCCAGATATAAAAGGCCTTGGAAAATAGTCACTCTTCTTTGGGATTTCTTTGGCATAGAACACACTAAAAATTATTCTTGTCATCAACAAATATGTATTGGGCATCTTCCATTAACATGCAACCAATAAGGCAAAGGCACATATTGCACCTGAATTTAAAACAGAAGTCGTTTTTAAAGAAAAATAATTTATGTGAATTTCATGTACTATCTATAAAATCTCTGAGTAGAATTAACCCTATAGAAGTTGATTACTCTGTATTTTCTATATTTACAATATTAATTTTAAAGCTATACATTTTCAGAAGAGGGCATGTGTTTTCCTTCTAAACAATGCCAATGCTAATATGCCAAATAAATTCTTTCTTGTTGTTATTTGTACAATTGGAATAAGCAATAGTATAATGACAATATATTCTCTGTGCCTACTACAGCAGGTGACATCTCCTGGGCATGATGACACTTCATAAACAGCACAGGAGGCAGAGCATCCCTGCCAGAAGAACCTGCTGGCAGATGCCCAGCTTGAAGATTTTAGTACCATCTTAGACTTCTAAGGTTTGCACAAAGAAAAAAAAATGTTCCAGAAATTAAAGATGTCAAAAGGATGGATATTCAGAAATGGAAGTTGAGAAAAAAATAAATGTTTCTTGTGCTTTACAGACACAATTCCTTGTTCACTGATATCTCTAATGTTTTATCAACACAAGAGCTAATGAAGCAAACCTCCTGGCATCTTCAAACTTATGCTACCCAGCTTAGTGTTACTACAAAGGCAGAAGAAGCCACAGCAAAAACAGGTCTACACTCTCAACTTAGCTCTACTTTTAAAAATTGCGAGCATAAGAAGCTGAGTTGATACTGTCCTCAGCTCCTACTGGGGAGTCCTAGATGGTATGCCTTGGTTGTCTTCCATTCCCCTTGCTGTTGTGGGTAGATTTTTCAAATTCTCACTGAAGTCATTAGCTAGAGTCAGAAGTCATTAGCTACAGTCAAAGAGGGAAGAGAACATTAGATGTGGAAACCTCAAATAGAAGAGAATACACCTGGAATATTTTCTGTGTAGAGTCTGATTTTTTAATTGACTCAGCTCTTCTATCACTGGCTGGTTTACCAAAAGTATTTAACATAATTATATTTAAAAGGACAACTTAAGTCAGTACAACCAAGGCATAGGCTATGAGTGGACCTGGAAGGGAAAGTATGATTTCCTATCTCAGGGGTGCCTATGTAGGGTGACTGTGAAAACTCTTATCTCTGCCAAATGCAGGTAAGGCTTTCATTCACAAAGCTTGCTCATCAATGTATGGTCCTCAGATATTGTCAAATACCCTTCGGCTGGCTGGAGATGTATTGGTTTGTCCTGATGTAATTTAATAGCACATAATGGTGGCTTTCATGGAAAGATTTTATTTTCTCAAATCCATCGTGGCAGTCCAAGATCATGCTAATGTGGTTGAGAGATTATTTTTCTTAGATTATACACAGACATTGACTCAGTGTTTGTACATGAGTTTTTCTTTGTGTGTGTGCTGGAAATTGACAGGTAGAAATCTGATATCACTTTGTCTTCTTATAAGGATACAATGCCAACAGTAGTATTGGATTAAAATCCTATCCTATGACATTTAAAAACATTCTTTTAATTATTTTTGAGAATTTTGTACATATATGCAATGTATATGTCCTCCCAACTCCTCCTGAGTCTTTTCCCAGTGCTATCTTCACAGCTTCATCTTCCTTCTCTCTCTCTCTCTCTCTCTCTCTCTCTCTCTCTCCTTTTTATTGGATATTTTATTTATTTAATTTTTAAATGTTATCCCCTTTCCTGGTTTCTCCTCTACAAACCCCCTATCGTATCTGCCTCCCCTGCTTCTATGTTTCTTTATGTCTTACCTTTCTTCCTTCCCCCTTCTCCCCATTTCTCCCTCCTTCCCTTTTCTTTCCTTCTTTCCCTTTCTTCTTTATTTTCTTTCTTTCTTTCTTTCTTTCTTTCTTTCTTTCTTTCTTTCTCTCTCTCTCTCTCTCTCTCTCTCTCTCTCTCTCTCTCTCTCCCTCCCTCCCTCCCTCCTTCCCTCTCTCCCTTTCTTCCTTTTGTCCTTTCTTTCTATAACCCACCAAGTCCATTTAGTACTGTCTTTTGGAACATGGGTACATTTGAGCATGTGAAACCTATCAGTGGCTACACTCTCAATAAAAAAATGATTCCCCTCCTGGAGTGTGGTCACTGAGGAATCCTGAAAGCCCACCCTGACAGTGACACATGTCTTATAACAAGATGACATCTATTTCACCAAGACCACACCACCTCCTAACAGTGTTACTCCCCATAGGCCAAGCATTCAAAACCATAAATCTATGGAAACCAAATTCATTCAAACCACCACAGAAATGTAACTGTATTGTCATTTAGCAAAGCAACTACTATACTAGATCCTATGACATGCCTCTCTAAGGGCTTTGACCAAGATGATAGGACCAGGCATGTAATTCCATCCTGTGGACCAGGCCTTAAATAATTCAGAAACAGTTATCTACAGCAGTCATGCTACCAGTAAACCTGTTCTGTCTGATAGTTGTGTCTTCAGGAATGTTTTTACCATGTCATCATGGTGGAAAGCCAATGATAGAAATCACAATATCGTGTTGTTTTAGAAACTTTGAGGTTATCCTTGACTAACTCATACAGAACTATCCTATGACTTTCATTAATATTTTAATTAATAACCAATGACTCTGGGAATTACACTGTCCCTTATGCACAACAACTCTATTCCAGCCTATTTAAAAGCTGTTTTTAAAAATTTGCTTACTAAGTAGTGGGTTTCCATAAGGGTTAGTAACCTACTATCTCAGTTACTATTTTATTACTGTGAAGAGACATCATAACAAAGTAACTCTTGTAAAAGAAAACATTTAACTGGGGATTTACCTACACTTTTTGAGGCTTAGTTCATGACCATCATGGAGGGAAGTAGACAGGCATGACACTGGTACAATAGAGCATAGATGAGAGCTTTACATCCTAATCTATACACAGCAGGTAGAGAGAGAGAGAGAGAGAGACAGAGACAGAGACAGACAGATAGAGAGAGACAAAGAAAGACAG
This sequence comes from Mus minutoides, assembly GCA_902729485.2. Taxonomy (NCBI): domain Eukaryota; kingdom Metazoa; phylum Chordata; class Mammalia; order Rodentia; family Muridae; genus Mus; species Mus minutoides. The sequence goes on from LR753887.1 coordinate 103,672, forward strand.
AGAGAGACATAGACACAGGGAGACAGAGAGATAGATAGATAGAAAGAAAGACAGAGAGACAGGGAGACACACAGAGAGACTGTACTTGAAGTGGGGTTTTGAAATCTCAAAGCCCACTGTCAGTGACATGCCTCTTCCAATAAGCCTACACCTCCTCCAAAAAGGCCACATCTCCTAATTCTTCCCAAATAGTTCCACTAACTAGCAAGTAACTATTAAAATATATGGATCCATGGGGGACATTCTACTTCTTGGTACTCATAGGCCTGTAGCCATATTATAGTACAAAATATACTTAGTCTAGTTCAAAAGTCCAAAGACTCTTCTGAGACTCAAGACAATCTCTTAACTATAACTCACTGTAAGTAAAAATTAAAAGTACAGATCACAGTCTTCCAACATACAATTGCACAAAATATATACTACCATTACAAAAGGCAGAAAAGGGGAGCATAGTGAAGAAATAGTGGAAAAAAGCAAGATCAAAACCCAGAAGGTAAAATTCCAAATTCTGCAGAACTTTGTTTGATATCCAAATGTTTAGAATGCACTTTCCTTCCAGCTTTGCTGACAGTAACACACTTCTCTTTCTTGGATTGGTTCCATACCCTATTAGCTACTCTCCTTGGCAGATATCCCCTGGCTCTGGCATCACCAACATCCTTGAGTATCCAACATAATCTAACCTTCATTTTTACAGCATCACACAATGGCCTCTCTGTTTCTCCATGCAGGGACTCCCCTGCTACATGCCTAGCCTTAGTATCTTATCTAAACTATGGAGGAAGATTCCTTAACTCTTTTTCTATATCCCACTTGAGTCTAAATTTGTATCTGTGATTACTAAAACTGCAGAGTTCTTTTGCTTGCTGGGGCTGGCAATGATCCCTCTTTGAATTACATTTGAATAAGATCTTATTTGAAGATGGATTCCTTTGCTGATTAATCTTTCCTTTAATTATTCTTCACAATTGGGAGTTTTGGCTGGGTGATGTCTTGCTGTGAGGGTACTACTTATCTTATTCCATTTTAAACTAAGCTTTTATTTAAACATTTTATCTCTTTGAGCACAGAACTTATCTCCAACATTTAATTTCTTGGTGCTCTTTTTCCCCTCAAATTGTACCTTTTGTATTTATTTCTCTTTGCCTGATTTGTTCCTTTTTATTGTAGATCTGGTAGGATGTCTTGAAGTCTCCTCTGTCAACACCGTTAGCACAAAACTCTTCAATTTAGCTGCAGGCAAGTTTTTAAGGACAAGAGTAAAAAGCAGCCACATTTTTTGCCAAAATACAATAAAAATGACCTCTACGTCAGCCAATAATATTATTTCTCCTCTAAAACTTCTTGATCTGAGTCCCCACTATCCATATCACTTTCAGTATTTCTGTCTTCCATGTTCCTACTAGGATAGCTCATTAAGTACTGTTTAAAGGGTTCAACCCTTTTCTTTCTAGTACCCAAACCAAAGTCTTCTATATTTCTCCAACAAACAACATTACCACAGCAATACCCTACTCCCTGGTACCAACTTCTGTCTTAATAGTTTATTGCTGTGAAAATACCCATGACCAAGGCAACTCTTGTGAGTGAAAACATTTAACTGAAGTGGGTGTGATAAAAAGTGAACTTGCACACACTGTTGGTCATCATGTTAAGTACTGTAACCCCTTTTGGAAATCAATGTGATTAAAAAATAAACAATATGAATAGAGCTGCTACATGAGGCAGCTCCACCACTCTTGAGCATGAACCCACTGGACTTTAGTAGAACCCACATCCTACTATAAGGACACTTACACATCCATATTCATTGCTGTTCTATTGACAAAAGGTAGGAAATGGACTCAACCTAGATGCCCATCAACACTTAAATGAATAAGAAAAATATGACATAGCTACATAGCTATTCCTCAGTTCTAGAGAAAGATTGATTCATGAAATTGATGGGTAATGGATAGAGGTGAAAAAAATTATAGTGTAGTAGCTCAGGTTCAGATAGGTTAAAAACTATGTTCTCTCATATGTGAATCCTAGCTTCAAATTTCTTGTTTTGTGTATTTGGAAGGGGCCTCGTAGTACATTAAGGGAGGAGTGGTGGTAGTAACTTATAGGTAAAATGAGAATAGTGAAGTAGAACACTGAATGTTGAAAGGCTTAGCAAGATCAGGTGTGGGAGTATGGAGATAATCAGCATATAAAGAGAAAGACTAGATTAAGGAATTGAGACGTGTTAACCACATAGAAACTGAAAGTCTCACAACATTTCAAAAACAAAATAATAACTGAATAGCTAGTATAATCTTTGACAGATTTTAATCATCTTCTTTAAAGGCTTCATAAAGAGGCATTGTTTGGAGCTTTAAAATAAGGAATGAGGGGAGGGATAAATTATATGCAGAGCAAATGGTAATTATTGACTAGTAACTTCTGGTTATGAATATCTGGCACATAAGACATAATAAAGGAAGTTAATATTCATTATGATGGCTATGATTCTAAAATAAATATTGAATTAAATAAATATTGAAATAAAACTATACAAGGAATTAGAAAGTTGTCAGAATTCTGTGTTAAATGTTTTGAATCCTGAAAACATGGAGAAATTCAGGGCATTTCTATAAGGTGATAACTGATACCCTTAAAGAACAAAACTGTAGACTCAAGAGATGGGCAATGCTCATATGATGTTGATTCCCAGGTGCCTCGTTAGGCTGTACTATGAGGGAAGAGAGCCAGTTGACCCAAAAGAAGCTAATGGTATGACCTTGCTTTGGTTGTGGCATCAAAACCACGTTGTTATATCCCAGAAGCATGTGGACCACATTTGGATCAAAAACAGAACTGCAGAGCATGCAGTAGAAGTTGGTCATAAAAGGGTGTTTCGTTTTCATCTGTATAAACCTTCACTGTTCTGACCATATTAGCTTCAGGGTTCACTTTGAACTTTGTGAGGAAAGGAGCAGATTTATATGCGATTATATTTTAATTAATACTCTCCACACAGCTTTTGGTATTTATAAGCAATTCAATTCTTCCCAAAACTTGATTTTATGGATTGTTCTAGGTTTGGCATTGCCCTTGCTTCTTGGCACAAAATTATGTTACTATATTTTAAAAAAATGAGCATGACAGTGTAGATTCTGAAATGGAAATATAATTCAGTTGGAAGAACCAGGAGGCTGACATTAAAATGTCAATGGATTCCCTTATTCATTTTTTTTCCATTGTGAGATTTATTTCAAAACTTCAGGTTTCTATGTGTTTGAGCAACACCAGTTTAATTTACATCATACTAATTGTTTAAAGGTGCTTTAGTTTTAAGGTCTGTTGCCCCCAGATTACTGTACTCTAGGAAATTTATTTTTGAAAATTATCTTTGAAAATTATGTTACTCAATACCTGACACTAATCATGCTTCGCATAGCTATTTGCTATTCCAGTTTGAGGGGATCTGTTATTTTTCTTTATCATTGGCACGCATGTGGTACACAGACACATGTGGAAGAAACACTTATACACATAAAATAAATAACTCTGAGGAATCATTAAAATTCAAATTTAAGGTACTTTAAAGTAACTCTTGCTGAAGACATAGCACACTTAGGACATAGCACAGTTCGAAGATTCAAGCTGTATCTAACCTGAAAGACTTTCTTGTAGTCTAGCTAAAAAAGAAAAAGAAAAACAAAACAAACCTTTGAGAGAAGAGAAAACTTTGCCTTAGGGAAGGGATAGTGGTTTCATTGCAAAAGACTAATAGAAATATTTTCATTTCTGAGTTGTTATTACAAATAGCAGTATTCTATTTTTTTCAAGATAAAATTCATTCCACAATAGCCTTTTCAAATGGCATTATTATTTTAATGTGTAGTAGAATGTTACTCAAACACCTAGTTTTCCCTTCTGCTAAAGGTTAAAGGTTGCATCTGAATAGGTTGCTTCTGAATTTTTGAGTTTCACACTCAGGGAAATTACTTTCTAAAAAGAGAAAAATAAGCATCAGAACCTTTGGAAATGTATGCAGTGAAATTTTTGCTGGTCATTTTTTTTTTTTTTTTTGAGAGACCAAGAAGAAAAAATGCTGTCAGCTGTCCCACTAAATTTGGAAGTGCAATGTTGTGCCAGTGGGTATTTTAGCAAGGCTGATGCTATACTTGGAAGTTTGTCAAGTACATCAATAATATTTCATAGCACATGTTGATGTGTGCAAAGTGGATACAGAATTTTTCTTCACCCTCCCAATAAGAAATCCCACATTTAAAAATGTCTTTGGGTAGCTTCCTTCACTCTTTTGTGTTTATCTTTATGGTGCTTATTAGTAGGATACCTTATTTGAAAATTCATATCTTGGCTTAACCATGTGAGATTTTATGCACCCCAAGAAGGCTGGGGTCCTCTCAGAAAAAGAATAGCAAAGTAAATTGCTTAATGTAAACAGTTGGACAGCTACTCTTGTTGATTAATTTCACTGAAATACATTCTCTTATTGGCTGTCTGAGAAAACTCACCCTCTCTTTTACCTGCCATGACCCTTCCAGAGCCTTTAGTGAAGACAATGGCTAATTTGTAAGTATAGTTGACATATAATTATATCCACCATGAAATTACACCCACTAAAGTCAACTCATTGATGTATAGACTCAAAAAATTGGAACTCAGGAGTTGCTGAGCACAACAGGATTTCTTGAACTGTTCTGGCAGAAAGGACAGAGTCTTGGACAGGTTAACTCAGAGCAAGTCACATGTGCCTTTTGAAAACTATAACTCTTTTTCCACACATCATTTTTTATCATTGTGTTGACTATGAGTTTTGATGATCTGTATTTGTTCAAAATTAGATTCATGTTCAGATGTGGATGGCTGAAAGGAGAAGAGAGGTAGACCAGTTGCTTCCCATACTTGTAGAAGTCATTTTTCAGAAAGGGTTACTTCTTAGGAAAAGCCATTTGTTCGCTTGACTATCCAGATTTCTTTAACTGAAACCTTAGACACAGACTCAGAGAAACCCTGAATATGCTGTCAGGTATGCTCCTCTGGGAAACCCTGACATGCTCACTTTGGAAAGCAGAGTCTGGGTCTTGGCTGCCAAGTGGAACATAGCAAGAAGCATGAGAGTGGTTAACTTTGAACAAGGCAACCACTGCCCTCAAGTGACTTTACACTAATGCTGGCAATTAACATTAACTGCGTCGATTATAATATGTCGAGGCTCACAACAACTAATTTCGCAGAGAAACTGAATAACTTGCATGTAGTTATACAGGCATTCCAGGCCTCAGAAATCAAAACACAAGAAGTCCAAGTTCTTAGTCCAAGCTCTTCTCTGAAGTCCTTATTCTCTCTCTAGAACTTGGTTGAATTCTAAGAGACTTTGGTTAATATGTTTTATGTTTTAGCATATTTCAGGATGGACAAGATGCTTTGTGTATGTCTATTTAATAATTATGAAAGATTTTAACTAATAATATGATCTATTTTATACTTCTATAGAATATAAGCAAAACTATAATGCTCAGCATATTCAACATTATAATCACTAATCTATATATGAATCCATTTTTAACTTAATTAATTTAAAATTATGTGATGACTAACTAGGGGCCTATCATCTGAAGAATCAGTTGTCAGAAATGTTCCTGTGTGTTCTATTATTCATTAGCATTTCCTATGAAAATCTCTAGATGTAACCTCAATCATGAAATATTATGCCTCTTGCTTTATAAAAGGAATTCTTGAGTGAGGTAACCCAATCACAAAAGAACTCACATAACATGTACTCACTGATATGTGGATACTAGCCCAGAAGCCTAGACTACCCAAGATACAATTTACTAAACACATGAATCTCAAGAAGAATGAAGTTCAAAATGTGGTCTCTTTGCCCCTTCCTAGAATTAAGAACAAAGCACACACTGAAGGAGTTACAGAGATNGGTGGGTAGGGGAGCAGGGCGGGGATGGGGGAGGGTATGGGGAAATTTCTGGATAACACTTGAAATGTAAATGAAGAAAATATCTAATAAAGAGAAAAAAAGGAATTCTTTGAGATATATAAAAATATGATTTAAATCTTTGTTTTAAAGCATAACTAATACAAAAATGTATATGATCTCCTAGTATTGCATTTGTTCATACAGATAATTCATTAGTTGTCACTTCTGAAAACCTCTTTTAAGTAATACTTCTGGTTTTTTTGAAAGTTAGTTATGTCAAATGATGTTTTGCTGGGGCACACAGGTGAAAGAATGTCCTTGCTAAAGCAAACACATGAAAGAATGTTTTCCCAAAGCAGACACAGGTGAAAGGGTATTTTGATATAGCAAACACATGAAAGTACATTTGATGAAGGAGTATAAAATTGACCTCACATTTCCCCCATATCCTAGGAACTTTTCTTTTCCACTACCTCTGCTGGGTAGTGGGCTAGAAGAGAGTTAAAATCTTTATTAAAAGTGGGTTGCAGAAAATGTATAGCTGCATTACTTAATTCTAAATGAACTAAAATTGATACTGGAGATATAGCTCAGTGAGCTGAGTGCTTGCACCACATGCACAAAACCCTAGGTCGACTCTGAGACTTGTAAGAGAAAGTAGCAATCCAGCTCTGGGGAGTTGAGTCAGCATAGCCAGCGCTCAAGGCCATTTTCAGAGGACATAATTTCACAGAATTCCTCTCTATCCTTCCATTATTTCAGATTGTTCTTCCTACTGCCTCATCAGTCTTAGGCTAGGTGGGCAGCACAAACCTATGCATACAACACAAATCATTAATAGTCAGGTTGATATCATGACCATTTAAAAAATAGCATCATTAGTTGTTCCCTAAGGTCCATGATTCCCCTAATTGTGAGTTTTGAGCCTGATTACAGAACCAGGAATGAATTTTCTTCCATGGTATAAACTTCATTTCTATTTAAGAGAGTGGTTGGCTCTCTCCATAAACAGTCTTGCCACTATTTCACAAGTGTGCATATCTTCCCTGGAAGGTCAGTACTTTGTAGCTTGTAAATTTTAAAATAAATCACACTACTGCTGTCCCACCGGCTCACTCCTGTAATCCTTACCACAGGAAGGATCGTTATGAGCCCCATCCTAGACCTTTGAATCCATGGATGAAAAATACATACTCAGTTGTATTACTTTAGAATTTGCCTGCTAGCAAAATTGCTGGGCTCAAATACCTCCCACCTAGAAATGTGTGCCCTTATTACTATGGTATGACTCAAGTTATTTACATTTTCTTAAGCCAACTTAAATTTTAAAGACTTAGTTATGGGTATGAGTGTCTTGCCCAAATGTGGATAGATATACCACATACCTTCTTGATATCAAGATCTGGAATCTGACACTGGAGTTCCAAATGTTTGTGAACCAGCACAATCATGCTGGGAGTAGATCCTGGGTCCTCGGAGCCATCTCTATAGCCCTTAAGTTAATTTTTTGGTGTGTTATATTGTTTCTTAAAAAAAAAAAAAGAGAGTGAATTAGCCAGGCAGTGGTGGCCAGCACGTCATTGGCAGAGGTAGGTAGATATCTAAGTTTGAGGGCAGCTTGGTCTATAGAGTAAGTTCTAGGAGAGCCAGAGCTACACAGAGAAAACCCCTTCCAAAAATAAACAAATAAATAAAAGAGTGATTTTTATTTATTATTTCATAGTTCTATAGATTCTAAATCTTAAATGCTGTCTATAAAATTATATTTTCTTTGAAACAGGAAGTAGAAATTTTTACCTTTGCTTCTTCTAGATTCAATTTTTTACTGCAAATTTTAGTATTCTTTTTTCAATTTTTAGTTAAAATATGGTTACAAATTTTCTTTCCCATTTGTCCCTCAGATCTCTTCTGTTTTCCCATTCCTCTTCACTCCCAAATTCATAGCCTCCAATTCTTTAGCTATTATTGCTACATAGACATATAAAGAAATAAGTGTGCAAATACAACTGCTTGTAGCTCTTCATCTAGATGTGGGATTTGTGCTATTTCTATCACCCACATTGGCATGGCAACTGGCATTCAGATCTCCTTTAGGTGATACGTTATTGAGATTTCATGGATGTAGCTTATCTATCAAATCTAGAAGAAACAAGTTCATGGGAGCCTTCCTGGTCCTCTGAATCTTAGAATTTTTCCGTCCATCTTCTATGAAGTTCTCTTAGCTTTAGGTCCAGGAATTATGTACATTTACCATTTGCTGGACACCTCACAGTCTTTCTCTGTGTTTACCTAATTGTGACCTTCTGTAATGGTGTCTTTATTAACTGCAAAAGGATACTTGTTTATGATTCAGTGAGATCTACACTTACCTGTGAATATAAGGGTAACTATTCCAGTTAGAATTTTTACTTGTTTTGGAGAGTTGCGATAGTGGGCTGTTCTTTAAGACTTATTATTTCACTAGCCATTTGTAATATCAGGAATGATTTTCCTCCTGATAAGTGAACCTTGAGTCCAATTAGACAATGGTTTGCTATCTCTAAGGCATAAGTTCCACTACTTTCAGTATATCTTGCCCTGATGTTCTCTGCTGTGATTCATAGGCACCACAGCTAGTTAGACTCTGCTTGCTTTCCTCCCTTTTGGTACTATGAAAGGTAATCCTCAAGGATGAGGCTTTAAAATCAGCTCCAGAAAAAGTCATCTGCTATGCTCAACATTCACTGTGTCTCCATCAGTAAGGACTTACCTTCAACTTTGGGGGAATAACCAAGAGCAACAGCAACAGCAACAGCCTGTATTGCTTCAGGAGGTTCTTGGACTCTCTAGATCAATAATTCAGAAGGAGGTTTCTTATGCTTGAAGTTTTTGTCAGATACTTTATGGTTCTTAGGTGGAGTATTGTTACTCTAAATGGTGTTACTTTATTGAATACACACACACACACACACACACATATGTATGTACACACATTCATATATACATATACTTATATGTATTATATAGTTGTAGGTACAAAATAACAATTCCCAGGGTCTTTTCCAACATCTTCAGTGTTATTTATCCCTCTTCCCTCTCCCTCCTTTTGTATTATTCTCCTTTCCCTCTCCTTAATTAAAGCCCTTTCTCCATTGCCCCTTTTTGTCTTTATTTGGTGAAATAAAGTTGTCTCTTGCATCAACATACTTTTCTATTAATCAGAATGTTGCCTGTGTACACTTTTTTTTAAACATGATTAGTCTTACAAAGGCTTATTTTAAAATAAGTATATTTCCTTTGTTAATCTTCTTTAATAAATTCTTATTTTCTGTTTAATTTGCTTCTGATCATATATTTCCCTTTTAAATTTATCTATTTTCCTCTAATTTGTTAAATTAGAGAGACGATTAGTATTCTCTTTCTGTTGTTGTTGTTAGCATGAGCAGTGTTATAATTTTCATTTGTATAAGAGCTTTCATTGCATTTTGAGCTTTAACATATATTTCATTTTTAAAGTGTAATATCCACAATCTAAATTAATTTAAAGCATTCATTATTAGAATGAATGCTTACTCTGTAATATTCAAGCACCCAGGAAACAAAAATATCACTTATTTCTATAATTTATAAGAAATTATTTTAAATACATTTCCCCTGATATTTGTTGATAATATATCCTAATGTTCTCCAGCATGATTAGTTTGAACAATTTTTATTCTCAATTGTGTTTTTCCTAACTATTTTAATTTTTCATAATAAGGAGTAATTGACTTGTTCATTTCTTCCTTTTTGACCACATTTATTTAAAATACATAATTATACATTGAAATGATCCAAAGTAAAATAAAAAATAAGCACTCATTGAGATTCATTTCATTAAATTCATTTCAATAAAGATTCGCTGAAAAATTTGGTTTTAATATTTTAGAGCTTTATTTTTAAAATTTAAATTAAACTATAATTATATCATGATAAGATGTCTCTCCTTACCTTTCTACCTTCTATTCCTCCCATAGTTCTCCATCTTCTTAAATTCATGACCCCTTTTCCTTTGTGAACACACACAGATACACACACACACACACACACACACACTTATTATTATTTCAGGCATGACCTCTTGTTCCTGGATAACCAATTAGGGGCTTCATCCATGGAAGAGACTAATTTTCTCTCTTTCAACAGTAATTAACTGAAAGTTTTTTGTGTGTAGCTCTGTCTGAGAATGTAACCCTATGATATTTCTCCCTTCCTTTCTAGCATGTTTATAGAGATCATTTCTAGTGTCTTGTTTAGGCAGCCATCTTGTTCCTTTGACATATTCAACAGACACTATGTCAGAAGACTTTCTGTTCCTTTGGCTCTCATAATTTACCAGCCCTTCTCTTGGGAGATTCCTGAACCTTGGGTGCAGTTATAGTGTTGAAGATGTATCCACTGGATATGGGCACCCTATCATGAGTTGATCTCTGTATTTTTAAGCAGTGGTAGTTTTCAGTAATTTTGTTTGTCTATGGCAAAGAGAAGCTTCTTTGATGAGGGGTAAAAACTACATTTAGCTGTGGATTTAAGCAATAGTTTTCGATGTAGTTAGGAATTATGTTTGTAGAAAAGTAGTGCTTTTTAGTTTTCCTCTAACACCCATGACTTCACAAGCCTCAGGTAGTTGGCTCCATTTCCAATACCAGCCATACTTTCTCTTCTGTTGAGTATGCTGTAAATGGATTCAAGCCACTGTTGTTCTAATTTTAAATGTGAAGATCAATCATTAATTTTTGATATATAAAATAAATATATAAAATATAAAAAGAATATACCTTTTGTATTTCCTACTACAAATAGATTTTTAAAATTTATTCTTCTCATATAATACATCCCAACTGCAGCCTCTACTTCCTTTGCTCCTCTCAGCCTGCCTCTCCAGTCCACCTCCCTTTTTCCCCAGATCCATTCTGTTTCCCTTCAGAAAAGAACAGGATTCCTGGTAATGTCAACTAAACCTGGCATAACAAGATATAATAATACTAGACACAAACGCTCATATCAAGGCTTGATGAGGCAACCCAATAGGAGGAAAAGGGTCTCAAGAGCCGGCAAAAGAGACAAAGATAGCCCTTCTCCCACTGTTAGGAGTCCCACAAACTCCAAGCTAAATTACCACAATATGTGCATGGAGGACCTAGTGTGCACCCATGTAGACTCTATGATTATTGCTCCAATCTCTGTAAATCCCTATGACTTCTGCTTAGTTAATTCTGTGGGCCATGTTCTTATGATATCCTGGACTCCTCTGGATTCTAAAATTCTTCCTCTCTTCTGTGGGGTTCTGACCTACCCTTAGTGCTTGGGTGTATCTCTTTGCATCTGCTCTCACCAACTGCTGGAGGAGGCCTCTCTAATGTTGATTGGGCTAGTACCAATCTGAATATAGGCGAATACCATCAGCAGCAGCATCACTACCACTATCACCACCACCACCACCACCATCACTACCACCACTACTACTATTATTGTTAGTATTATTGTTGTTGTTGTTGTTGTTATTGTTGTTATTATATTTGGTTAGTCAAGCATGGTTCTATTCTAGGTTTCTGAGACATCTGGCCTCCTGATTCGAGCCATACAGGCAGGGTTAAGCATGAGCTCTACTCTATCTTGTGACTTGGGCCTCAAGTAAGACCAGACACTGGTTGACCATGCTCACAAGCTTTGAGTCGCAGCAGATCTTGTAGGTGTGGGCAGAAAAATTTTTGTCTGTGTTGGTGTTCTAGTTCCACAACTAGGAGCCTTGCCAGGTTATTAAAGATAGCCAATTCAGGCTCTATATGTATTCGACATTACTATGAGTCGTTGCTAAGGTCGGTCACTCGCATAGGTTCCAGGATGTTTCTACTTCTCTATATTCCATATTACCCTTTATTTGCCCACCTATTCTATTCATCTCTCCATATACTCTCTCCATCTCTCTTTTTCTATTGATCTCCCCTGTTCCCATTGCCAACTGGCCCCCAGTTTCCTTGGAAAAGCTCTTCTATTTCCTCTTCCCAGGGAGATGCATACATTCCACTTAGAACCCTTCTTGTTATTTAGCATCTCTGGTATGTAGATTATAGTATGATTATCTTAAGAACCAGTATCACTTATAAATGAATACGTAGTGTGCTTGTCTTCCTGGGGTCTGGGTTAGCATGGTCAGAATGATTTTCTTCTAGCTCCATCTATTTGCTTGCAAATTTCATGCTGTCATAGTTTCTAACAGTTGATTAATAGTTCATTGTGTAAAAGTGTCACATTTTCTTTATCAATTCTTCAATTGAGGGACATCCTGACTATTATGACTAAAGCTGCAATGAACATAGTTGAGTAAGTGCCCCTGTAGTAGAGTAGAGTGTCTTTTAGGCATATGTCCCAGAGTGATATAGCTGGGTATTGAGGTAGATCAATTTCCATTTTTCTAAGGAAGAACCATATTGATTTCCATAGTGGCTGTACAAGTTTGCCCTCCCACCAGCAATGGAAGAGTGTTCCCCTGGCTCTACATCCTCACCAGCATGAGCCGTCACTTGTACTATTGATCTTAATCATTTTCACAGTTGTAAGGTGGAATCTCAATTAGTTTCCCTGAAAGCAACAGATTTTGAGCACTTCTTTGTTTCTTAGCCTTTTGAGATTTCTCTGCTGAGAAATTTTAGTTATGTATCCAATTTTTAAATTGGATTGTTTGGTTTGTCGGTACATGGTTTCTTGAGTTTTTAATGTATTTTGGATGCTAGCCATCTATCAGATGTTTTCTCATTCTGTGGGCTGCCTCATTGTCTGACTGCCAGTGTCCTTTACCTTACTTTATAGTCATTATTAGTTCCAATTTATTAATCATCGACCTTTGTGACTATGCTATTGGTTGTCTGTTCAGAAAGTTGTCTCTTGTGCCAATGTGTTTAAGGCTGTCCCTCACCTTGTTATTGAAGTCTTTGACCTGACTTGGACCTGAGTTTTGTGCAGTGTAATTTAGCCGTGTTTCTTTGAATTCTTCTACATGTAGGCATCCAGTTGGACTAGCACCATTTGGTGAAGATGCTTTATTTTTTTCCAGTGTCTATTTCTGGCTTCTTTATTAAAAATCATGTATTCATGGGTATATGGATTTATGTCTGGGTCTTCAATTCAATTCCATTGGTCAATGTCTCTGTTGTATGCTATTACCAATACCATTACTATAGCTCTGTATTACAGCTTGAAGTCAGAGGTACTGATACCTCTGGAAGAGCTTTTATTGTTCAGGATTGTTTTAGCAAGCTTGAGTTTTTGTTTTTCCATATGAAGTTGAGTACTGTCGTTTTAAGGTCTATAAAGAACTATATCAGAATTTTGATGGAGATTGCATTGAATTTGTAGATTGCTTTAGGTAGGATTGCAATTTTTACTATTTTACTCCTATTGGTGTTTGAGAATGGGAGATCTTTCCATCTTCTTATATTTTCTTCAAAAACTTGAAATTTTTATCATACAAGTCTTTTACTTGCTTTGTTATAGTTACTCCAAAATATTTTATATTATTTGAGACTATTTCGAAGAGTATTGTTTCTCTGATTTCTTCCTTAGTCTGTTTGTTATTTATATAGGAAGGCTACTGATTCTTTGAGTCCATCTTGAATACAGCTACTTTGCTGAAAGTGTTTATCAGCTGTAGGAATTTCCTGGTAAAATTTTTGTGGTTGCTTAATTATACTACCATATCATCTGAAAATAATGATACCCTAATTTATTCATTTCCAATTTCTATCCCCTTCTTTTCCTTCAGTTGTCTTATTGCTCTAGGTAAAATTTCAAATACATATTGAATAGTTATGGCAAGAGTGGACAACCTTGTCTTGTTCATGATTTTAGTTTGTTTTTAGTTTCTTTCCATTTAATTTGATGTTGGCTATACATTTGCTGTAATTGCCTTTATTATGTCCAGGTATGTCACTTATATCCCTGATATCTCTAAGACTTTTTTTCATAAAGGGACGTTGGATTTTGTCAAAGGCTTTTTGGCTTCTAGTGTGTGTGTGTGTGTGTGTGTGTGTGTGTGTGTGTGTGTGTGTTTTCTCAGTTTCTTTATATTTTGGGTTGTATTGACAAATTTTCACAGTTTGAGCCATCCCTGCAACTCTGGGATGAAGCCTACTTGATCTTGTTCGATGTTCTTTATGATATGTTATTTGATTCAGTTTGCATGTATTTCATTGAATCTTTTTTCTATGTTCATAAGAGAAAGTGGTTTGTAATTTTTTTCTTTGTTGATCCATTGTGTGGTTTGGTTATAAGGATGGCTGTAACCTCATAAAATGAGTGAGGTAGTGTTTCTTATGTTTCTATTTTTCTGTTATAAATTGAGTATTGAAATTAACTCTTCTTTAAAATTCTGGTAGAATGCTGTGCTAAAACCATCTGTGGTTTTTTTGGGGGGGTAATTTAATGATTGCTTCTATTTCCTTCAAGTTATAGGTATATTTAAGTTGTCTATATGATCTTGATTTAACTTTGATAAGAGGTATTTATGAAGAAAATTATTATCCATTTCTTTTAGATTTTCAAATTTTTGTGGAGTAGTTTAAAGTGTAGCTTAATGATTCTTTGAATTTTTTTTTGTGTCTGTTGATATAACTGTCCTTTTTCTGATTTTGCAATTTGGCTAGTCTCTTTGTGTTTTCTAGTTAGTTTGGATAAGTGTTTTCCTATCTTTATTTTCTCAAAGAACCAACAACCCTTTGTTTCATTGATTCTTTGCATTGTTCTCTTTGTTTCTATTGTGTTATTTCAGCCTTCAGTTTGCTTTTTTCTGCCTTCTACTCTTATGTATGTTTCTTCTTTTTGTCCTAGATCTTGCAGGTGTGCTCTTAAGTTGCTAGTATGAGATCTCTCCAATTTCTGTATGAAGGTACATAGTGCTATGAAATTTCCTCTTTGCATTTCTTTCATTGTGTCCCATAAGTTTGTCCCATATGTTGTGCCTTCATTTTCATTAAATTCTAGAACGTCTTTAATCTCTTTATTTCTGCCTTGACCTAGTAGTCATTTGGTAGAGAGATGTTCAGTGTCTGTAAGTTAGTAGGCTTCCTGCTGTTTCTGTTGTTGAAACCCAGATTTAAAGTATGGTGGTCTGATAGGATGTGGGAGGTTATTTCAGTTTTCTTGTGTCTGTTGAGCCTTGCTTTGTGACAAAGCATGGGGTCAGTTTTGGAGAAAAGGTACATTTGTGTGTTTGTATTTGAGTTCAATGATTTGTAGATATCTGTTAGGTCCATTTGATTTATAATTCCAGTTAACTCCAGAATTTCTTTGTTTAGTTTTTGACTGAGTAACCTCTCTGTTGATAAGAGTTGGGTTTTAAAGTTTTCCACCACCAATGTGTAAGGGTCAATGTGTGATTTAAACTTTAACAATGTTTCTTTTACAGATATGGATGCCCTTTTATTTGGGGCATAGATCTTAGGAATTGAAAGATAATCTTCGTAAATTTTTCTTTGATGACTTCTAAGACTTTTGCATCTTCTGCATCTTTTGGGGGTTAATTTTGGTTTGTAATCTATTTTGTTTGATATTAGAATGACTACGCCAACTTGATTCTTATGTCTATTTGGTTAGAAAATCTTTTTCTACCTCTGTACTCTGAAATGATATCTATCTTTGATGCTTAAGGTTTTCTTGCATGCAGTGGAAGGTTGTGTCCTGTTTTCTCATCCATGTTTCTTGTTGGCTATTCCTCCAAATTTTTAATTATACATTCCCTCATTTTCCCTTTGTTAACTCTTGAAACAGATGATAAGAGGAAAAATGTAGCAGGTATCTGCTCAAATTGTTTACATTTTAATGTCTGTTGCAGGAAATATTAAAAAAGATTGGCAAGTTCTTGCACTACCAGACTGCGGGGCATTCTCATCTCAGCAGACTCTCTGGCCTGGAGCTCCTGAGACATCTCCACCTGACTCACTAAGTACCCTTGGCTGGTTGCTGCCACATCAGCCCCATGCAATGACTGCCCACCTTGTGGTTAGCTTTTGGTTACAATTCTCTGTAACCTGGTAAAATAAAAATTCTAGAAGCTTATAATTAATCAGCCAACTTTATACATCAATAAATTCTCAATTCACAAGATGCCCACACAATAATTTTAGAACCAATTGATAATGATACAAGCTGCCCACCTAGATTAAATAAGTTATCCCAATTATTCTATTCCTATATGATATTATAGCTACTTTTGGCTATTTAAAGCCACACAGAATTGTCCTGTTGTCCTCCATTTTCCTCCTTCCTCTTCTC
>LR753888.1:0-57492 GCA_902729485.2 Mus minutoides
ATTTGATAGCTGCTATTTCGAACACAGGTCCTCATACTGAAAACACGGAGCCATCTTTCTAGCCCGTATACGTGTTCTAGACGTGTCTATTGACCCTCAGCATCACAAGCCCATGGTTTTCTCACCATTGTGGCAGCTCAAACTCTGTAAGTCCCATCGAGTGGATGAGGAAACAGTAAAGAATGTAAGCCTTATCCATGTAGACAAAGTGCTAAGTGAAACTAAATACAAAATGTCTCTGGATCTTAGAAAAAGGGGGGAAAACCAGACAGTTTCAAAACAAGAAAACATACAGGTACACAGGGCTTTAATCAACTATAGACTTAAGCATTTTCTGCCACTAATTATGAGTCAGACTGATTCTTCTGTTATTTCTGTATTAGCCCAATCGAAATAACTTGCAAAAATTCCCAGTAACAACTTTGTAAATGTGCCAAATTCCATTTCAAAGACTCAAAAACCCCACTATTTTTGCTATTCATTCAATATAACCCTTATTTTATGAAGAGAAGAATTGAGATTAAGAGATGTGAAATACAAAAAATAATGTTATATAGTAGGTATTAAAAATCACAATAACTCTGATATATCGTGTTGGATAATACAATCCCCATAAATTTGGGATTTGCCCATTATCTCTATTAGAAGAGTGCTTAGAAAAATATTTTTATTAGCTCTTCAAAAGGGCCATTTGAGACAGTGAAGGAATCAAAGTATTATAAATAATATTAAAATAAAAATAGAACTTACATAGACTTGATTGAAGACAGATAGTTGTGATAACAGGAAATTTATGATGTTCAGACTGTAGGAGGTTAGCTAACTTGTGAATGGATTGGTGAACTGGGCTTGAGTTTGAATATCAATGTTTTGTGGTCCTTTCATTACCTCATTTCTCATACTAGAAGACATTATCACCAGAACAAAAAATCAATACTGTGTTACAGAAAACAGATTTTACATAAACAAATACAGTCATGAGAGGTGAGACTTTTTCTGGTCAATAGCAGATTCACTGGCAGCATTTTAATTACTTTCTCAGAGGAAAGGTGACCATATAATAGTGATTTAAAAATAGACATGACTGGCAGGCCAGAAAAGCAGGTAGGCTGTTTGCAGACATTCTCCTCTCTGTCTGTTCTCCCAGTCCCAATTCTTGGGTCTCACCGAGTGCCATAGCAGAGCATCAGCTGCAGACTTCTTTCCTCTCTCCCCACATCTCCTGTGGATTTCACAGACCAACCCCTCCTAAGTGCTATCCCTCTACCAATTGTTGTATATCAGCATCTAAAACTAGTAGGTGTTCTCTGTGAACATACCAGCTGAACAAGCCAATACAACAGGCAACACACAGCCATTCTCTAAAAATCCCGAGGAGAAATAAAAACCAATGAACAACACACAGACCTAACAACAAATCCAAAAAAATAACCCTAGAACTATAAACATCCCAAATCCAGATTCCTAGAAACAAGCATAAGAACACAATGGATAACAGCCAGGGTACGATGTCTCCACTAGAGCCCAGCTATCTTACTAAAGCAGATCCTGAACATCCAAACATAGCTGAAGCACAAGCAAAAGACCTTAAAACCAGCTATATGAAGATGATAGAGGTCCTTAAAGGGGAAATGAATAAATTCCCTAAAGAAACTCAGGAAAACAGAAACAAACAATTGGACTCAATGAATAAATACCTTAAAGAAAGTCAAGAAAAAAAATAGTTAAAATAAACAAAACTGCTCAAGACCTGATATTGGAAATAGAAGCACTGAGGGAAATCTGGATATGAAAATTTTAGGAATGTAAACAGAAAGTACAGAGGCAAGATTCACCAACAGAATACAAGAGATGGAAGACAGACTCTCAGGCATTGAAGCTATGTAAGAATGGATACATTAGTCAAAGAAAATGTTGAATCTAAAAAAAAAATCCTGACATAAAATATCCGGAAAATCTGTGATAGTATGAAAAGCATGAACCCAAGAATAATAGGAATAAAGGAAGGAGAAGACTCCCAAGTCAAAGGCCTAGAAAATATTTTCAACAAAAATCATAGAAGAAAAAATTTTCCTAACCTAAAGTCTATCAAGGTATGAGAAGGTACAAAACATCAAATAGACTGGACCAGAAAAGAAATTTTTCTTGGCACAAAATAATAAAAGCGCTAAGCATATAGAACAAAGAAAAAATATTAAAAGCTTCAAGGGACTCAAGTAACTCCTGGAGACCTGTTGATGCCTGTGGTTTGTCTGGTCTCTGAGGACCAGCTTGCTGTCTATGAAACCATGTTGATGTCCACAGTCACTGTTGCTGTTAGAAAACATGTGGAGGTATATGATCTCTGCTGTTGCTGGCTGCTATGGGCAAGGAAACTTCTTTTGCAGTAGTATTGATGACTGCAGACTTATAGCTGAGAATGAGAGACAATGAAGGTTTATGTGACACCTCCTTCAGACCCTGATCCAAGGGAAAAAACAGTCTAGACAGGATGATATTAAGACTCCTTAAAAATTGTGATAAAGATGCTGAAGTATAGACATCACAGTTGATGACTTCTCTTGGGGGTGGGGAAGGACTCAATTTTCCTAAAAGGGATTGGCCACTGGGAGTTTGACCAGCTTCAATGAGTACAATGGGCAACACAAATTGGACTTGGTGGAGGAGAGCACAAGGGTGGAAGGGCAGACCTGGGAGAAATGGAAAGTGAGTGTGATTAGTGTGCATTGTATGAAATTTCCAAGTAATTATTAAAAATATTGTGTTGAGAGTAAAAAAAAACTGCAAGGGAAAAAGATAAAGTAACATAAAAATACATACCTATTAGGATTACACCTGGATTCCCAATTGGGAGACTAAAAACTAGAAAGGCCTGGACAATACGTGCTACAGGCTCTAAAAGACCACAGATACCAGCCCAGACTACTATAACAAGCAAAGCTTTTAATCACCAGAAATGAAGAAAATATGATCTATGATGCAGTCAAATTTAGTTTACAAATCCAGCTCTACAGAAAGCACTAGAAGGGAAACGCTAATGTGCAGAGGTTAGCTACACCCATAAAAATATAGGAAATAAATAATCTTGTACTAGTTAACCAAAAGAAGGGAAACACACACACACACACACACACACACACACACACACACACCTCACCATTACCACCACCACCACCACTAACAACAACAATAAAAACATAAGAATTAACAACCATTGGAAATTGATATCTCTCAATATCAGTGGTCTCAATTTTCCAACAAAAAGAAACAGGTTAACAGTGTAAGACTATGACAAGCCTTAACTTACTGGAGACCCCCTGAGTGAACAGTGCAGAGTCGGGAACTGATGCAAAAGCAAGAGGAATTTTATTGTTCCAGCATGTTGGGGTTGGCCTGCACACAAAGGATGACCACGTGCGGTCCATTCGGAGAGTTTTTATACAGTTTTCAGAGCAGCAGCCATTAGGCGCAATGTGATTGGCAGAAAAAATGTGACTTTTAAACTGATTGGTCTTTAGGGAATGAGGTGGCAAGGACTTCCCTTGTCTGTAGGTGTCCACCCTGTGGAATGTGTCTTCGTGCTTTGGGCCTCCCCAACCCTCAGGTGGCAGTTAGTCGGCCCCCTTTGCCCCCTGTAGTCTGAGGAATGTAATTGGCCTCTCCCTTCTGGAGGGTAGGGGTGCCTAAATCTCCATGACCTTTTTCTTCCAGGAAGGGAGGAGTCTGGTGGAATTT
This sequence comes from Mus minutoides, assembly GCA_902729485.2. Classification (NCBI taxonomy): domain Eukaryota; kingdom Metazoa; phylum Chordata; class Mammalia; order Rodentia; family Muridae; genus Mus; species Mus minutoides. The sequence continues at coordinate 3,736 of LR753888.1, forward strand.
TCCAAAGGTCCTGAACTGACCTCTTCAACAGAATGGATGCAAAGCCAGAATCCATTGTTCTGCTGCATCCAAGAAACACACTTCAGCATCATGGAAAGACATTACTTGAGGGTAAAGAGTTGGAAAAGATATACCAAGCAAATGGACCCGAGAAGCAAGATGGTATGGCCATTTTAATACCTCAAAAAGAAAAAAAATGACTTCAGACCAAAACTAATCAGAAGGTACAGGGAAGGACACTACATATATATCAAAGGAAAAGATTCACCAAGAAGACATTTTAATTCTTAACATCTATGCTCAAAGGGCACTCAAGTTTATGAAAGAGATGCTACTACAGCTTAAGTCACATATTGACCCTTGCACACTGAGAGTGGAAGACTTCAAAACTCCATTCTCACCAAGGGACAGGTCATGTAGACAAAAACTAAACAGAGAAATGCTGGAGCTAACTGACTTTATAGACCTAATGGACCTAACAGATGTTTATAGAACATTTTACCCAAACACAAAAGAATATACCTTCTCTTTTGAACCTCATGGAACTTTCCTCAAAATTGACCACATACTCAATCACAAAGCAAGTCCCAGCATATATAAGAAAATTGAAATTAAGTCCCAGCATCCTGACCACCACAGATTATAGCTGGTTATCAATAGCAACAGAAACAACAGAAAGCCAATAAATGTATGGAAACTGAACAGTTCTCCACTGAAGGAAAAATAGGTTAAGACAGAAATAAAGAAAGAAATTAAAGACTTTCTAGAATTAAATAAAGGTGAGTACACAGCATAGCTATACTTATGGGACACAATGCAAGATTTCCTAAGAGGAAAGTTCATAGCACTAAATACTTATATTAAAAAAATTGATGTGCTCTCATACAAGCAACTTAATAGCACATCTGAAAGCTCTAGGATAAAAGAAAACACACTCAAGACAAATAAATGGCAAGAAATAATCAAACTAAGGACTGAAATCAATAAAATAGAAACAGAGAGAATAATACATAGAGTCAATTAAACAAAGAGTTGTTTCTGAGAAAAACTCAACAAGATAGGCAAAATCTTATCCAAACTAATTAAAAGACAGACAAAGAATATCCAAATCAACAAAAATTAGTACTAAAAAGACAAAAGGAGTCATAAGAACAGAAACTGAGGAAATCCAGAGACTCCTAAGGTCATACTTTAAAAACCTGTACTCCACTCAACTGGAAAATTGTAACTGATGATTTCTTAACTCCTAAAGATAATTCTATAAGAATTCAATGTGGGGAGAGGCTCTTGGTCCTGTGAAGGCTTGATGCCCTAGTGTAGGGGAATACCAGGGTGGGGAAGCGGGAGTGGGTGAGGGAACACCCTCATAGAAGTCGGGGGAGGAAGGATGAAATGGGGGATTTCCTGGGGGAAACTGGGAAAGAGGATAATATATGAAATGTAAATAAATAAAATATCCAATTAAAAAATGAAAAAAGATAATTCTTTAAATTATACTAGCAATTATTAAGCCCTTTATAGTAGGACTGCTAGCAAAGCTCTCTCTGATATGAAAACAGCAATTAGAACTCTGTCAGTCTTCATGTATCATGAATTAATTGCTTCTGAGATAGAGAACAGGCGTTTTCAACTTAGAACACATTCTTTAGGGCTGTAAGATAATTAATCCAAAGTCATAAAAGGGAACTAACGATTTATTGTAAGTGCAAGGACAGAAGATAAAATATCAACTAGGTGTATCTAAACAAAACTTCAATGCTAACTTAGTCAGAAGAACAATTTTTAACTTTCAATGAACCCATGGAGCTAGTGACAGAAAATAAATGTCTACTTAGATAACTACTCCCAATAGAAACACATGTAGACATCTCTGTTATAAACTTCTTATTCAACTTATGACTTGAATATATGTTTAAACTCGTGGTAAACTTTTGAATTAGATAGCATGTGAGGGTTCATAATCAGCCCAAATCTATAAATACGCATTCACTACATAGACACAAATGCAGTCTCTGTTCCTTTAATGTCTGCATGTCTGGACTTCCTGACCCCAGCACTCAGTAGAGCTTAATGACCTGGTTTCATGTTATTATTTAGTCTCACAGGTGTCCATTAAGAAGTAAAATAGCAATAAAGCCACTTTCTAGGGTGAAATGGGAAGGTGATTTTCAACCTTGTCGAGACAAACTTTTAATTAACCTCAGCTGCCAGTACCGTTTCTGTCTTTGCTTAACTGTCACCATTGGTCACAGAGGCGGCAGTACTTACTGAAGAGTGAATGTGGGCGAAATTGACAGCTTCCTTGGGGGCTAGTTTCACAATGAACACAAACAATGGAGTTCTTTGCTCTTACATCATTTTGATTTTTTTTTCTGCAAAATTAAAGGTGTTTGGAATATTTAAAAGCACCCTAGAAATGGTGATCATTATATTTCATAAGATGTAGATGTTTTTCCCCTCACTGGCTAACACCTCCCAAATCCACCCGTATCTCAGAAACTAGTGAGCTCAGAGTTGCTGTCAGCCGTGGAACAGGTGTAGGGTCACTGACAATGTCTTTGAGTGTGTGTACTTTCTTGTAATTCCTACTGGCATTACCAGACAACTTTCATCCTTTGATAATCTCTCTGAGTCTGCACATCGTTTAAGGACTATCTGAGTAAGCAAAGAGCATTGTGGGGGCTGTCTGAATGTTCTCATTAACACCGACAAAAGATTCTCTGTCTGGCCAAATTTTAGTCAAGGCTCCTGGAGCTTGTCTGTACTTCAGAGGAAGATTAAGTTTTAACAGGAAACCTCCCAGGTTCTTTCAGCACAAGTCAGCTGTTCTCTGTATTTGACCATCCAGACAGAATGCTTCAGCCTCCGTCATCCCCACCTGGTATCTGACCACTACAGCCACAGTCCTATCAGTTCACCTTAGCAGAAACACTGCAATATTTACTCTTAGAGATTTTCCATTCTTGACTTCCCCTCCATTCCTTAGCTATCAATTCCTACTTACATATTTTGTGTTCAAAATTGAGTCCAGCTCTATATAGAGGTCTCCATTCCCTTACTGTAACAGTGCTAGATAAAATCTGATTTTAACCTACTATCTGGGTGTGATTTTAATTTGTTAACACTTTCTGTTGAAGTATAACAAAACACAATGTTCTATGGGTATTAACAGCCCTGCAAAAAGTTCTGCACTTGATCTTAGCCAAAAGCCCGAGCAGCAATCCTGTGAAAAGTTCTGAAGACAATCCTTGAGCGTTATTCGAAAAATAGGTATAACCTCATCCTTCATGACAGACAGCACAGAGGAAGTTACAGTAAGGAAAACCCAGACATCCACAAGCGAGCTGGTGAGTGACGTTTATGACTTACGCATTTAACTTTTAAGGTAGACAGCTGTGAATTTTTGTCTCCAAATTAGTCCCTATGATCTCTTTCAATAAAGGTCCTATAAAAATCCAAACACAACATGACAACAGTATGTACTGTGATTTATTGCTTATTTTTTGTTTTGTTTAAAAATGCTGGTATGTATTTTGGAGATAGGACCTAGCTTTGTAGCCCATGCTAGCTTCACATTTGCTACATAGTCCAGGATGCCACCAAACTTGTGAACCTCCTTCCTCAACTTATAAAGTGCTGGGACCACAGGGGAGTACCACCAACTTTGTTAGTATGTCTGAAGGGTTTGGGGACATATAGTGATTTTCAATGTGGAAGCCAAGTGTATAAATCAGTAGTGCCCTCTGAGAGGGCAAACTTGAGAAGCATTCTGAGATGATATCTAGATTCCATGGGCAGGGAGTCAGACATGCCAGGTGCAAACATGGGAGAAGAGGGATTCCTGCTACTTCAGCCTCTCCTAACATAATATCTTCTTTGTCCTTCTCTCAATCTTTGGTTAAGAATATAAGCATAGTCTATTACCTTTTATTTTTAAAAAGGTAGAAGAAACACAGTTTTTTTTAAAAAAGCATGTTTGCTTTTCTTCCCCACCCCTGCCCAGAAAAACAAAATCTACATTCCCCAAGACCTCCTCACCACAGCCTGCACCTTCAGCCCCATCTGAATGTCCAGGCACAGTATGTATGGGATCAGTGTCTACCATTGAAGACTCAAATTTAACTTGGTAAATTTTTGTTTGCTAAATCCATGAACTGTAGCTCTCACTCACACCTCTAGAGCCACTTGCTCTCCTTCCTCTTTGCTCCCTAAATGCCCAAGCATTTCACCTCCTCCTCCATCCCCCAGGCCACAGCTGCAGGGCCACACTGCAGATGCCTTCCTGATTACTGACTGTAAACCGGCAACTCACTGGGTGCTTCTTGGACTTTTCCTGTCCCACCGTGGATCACAACTACAGTTACTCTCTATTTGCCTTGCTCACGAGAGGGAGTCTGTGTGAGTTTCTTCTTGCTGCTGTAACAAATGGCTGAAATTTAGGGGGCTGAAATAGCACAAGCTTATCTGGCAGAATGGCTAGTGGCAACTGTCACCTTTTGTAGGCTTCAGAAAGCAAGTAGTTCCTTCTTTCTTCAGAATTTAGAAGTTGTCTGCATTTTTGGTGGGTGGGGGCTCAAAACGGTGTATTCTCCCTGCTTTCATTAACATATCTCTTTTTCTGACTTCTGTCTCCCTCTTGAAGGAAATTTGTGATTAGATCAAGCTTACCCAAGTACTCCAGGATAAGCTCTGCACAAAATCCTTCATTCATTCACATTTAAAAAGTCCCATTTGCTATGTAATGTAATGTGCTTACAACTCCATGGGTTAGCACATGGGCATCATGGAGGGATGGTCATCCTGCCTCTAATGGCATTTTGTTAATTATACCATTATACCAGGTGCTGCCATAGAACAGGCGCTAGATCCAGTATCTCTTTTGTTGTCTTACTTAAAAGCAAATAACACACCCTTGCATGATTTACTACAGAACCAAAAGGTACAGATACTTTATTCTTGGCCTCCTTGACTTCCTCTGGTTTCTCCTAAGTCCTTTCTAGTTTGCTTTCTAGGCACCTCTCTTCTAAAAGCCAGATCTATGGTCCAGGACCCCTTTTCATGTTTAACCCCTCTCTCTCTTAAATGATCACCCAGGCCTGTGACTTTAGCACTGTCTACTGCTGAGATTCCAAATGTCTCCAGCCATGATTTCACCTATAGCTTCTCCAAATCACACATCTAGCTGCTGGCTTGATGTCCTTACCTGAATGTCTAATACAATTCCCAAATTTCATGTGTTCCAGACAAACCTATTTATCTTCTCATCCCCAACTGTGTTTCTTCTCTCAGGGATCTGCATCTCAACAAAGGACAATGTCACCAGCCAGTTGACATTTTTCTCCCAGACATCCCACATCTTACTCACTGTGTGTTCTGTTGTTTCTGTCAAAGTCGTACCCCGATCTCTCTACTTCCCATCACCTCTGCCCAGTGCCCAATCCATACCTCCATCACCCCTAGCTATCACTACCTGCTGACAGGTCTCTTTGCTTCCAGATCTCCATCACCCTTACACTTACTTATTCTCCACTGAGAAGCTGATGTGGTCTTTCTGTGTATCTTGTGGATTACTTTTGCTTTTCCCAGCTCCATGTGGCATTCTTGACGTGAGTAAGTTTTTAAATGGCTTAGCCTTAGCATATGTTCCTTCCTGTCTGACCACTCTTCCATGGTCCCCCTCCCCCCCACGCCCCGTAGTGGGGAAGCTGCACTCTCTGCAGCCTCAGAGCAAAGAGTCCCTTGTGGGGACCTTGGAAAGAAGTTTCAAGAGGAAAAAATAGATCTATTTGCTGTTAACTCTGAGCCCTAACATAAATCTTTATGTTAAAGATTATATAAAGTCTCTCTCTCTCTCTCTCTCTCTCTCTCTCTCTCTCTCTCTCTCTCTCTCCCTCAGCAATAAATAATAAGAAACTCCATGAGCAGGCTTGCCAGCATTCTGAGATTTTCTGTAGGTCCTGCAGTTTCCTCGGCCATATTTAAAGCTAGTGCCTCCTTCTGGAAGCTGAAATCCAACCATGATTTATTTACCCTTACTTCTGAGAAGGAATGCAACACCAGAGATTTCAAAGCCCATTTCTGCAGTGCGATTGGCTTCTTTCAACAGAGGGTGAGTTTGCCTTTAGAGATTCTAGCCACTTTGTAGACAACTTTGGTTGTTGCAAATGTATGGGATGGGTATCCCAACGTGCAGCCATGGATGCTGCTAAACATCCCATGATACAAAGGACGATGAGCTCTTCCACAAATTAGCCTGTGCAAAATGTCAATAGAGTAGAGACCAAGAAACCGTGACCTACACTACAGTGTATACACTATCCTCCCTGTTCCAGCTCTAATTCTGAGTACAAGAAGAGAAAAATCCAGTGCTATTGAGCCAGCTTGCTGACAGTTCATCTTTCAAACGATTCCAATCTAGAATGGTTTAACCAGCTACTTCATTTCTTTTGTACCTAGATCTGGGACATGGCATGGAGGATTTTCCTCTTTTCCTCTAAGCATTTTCCATTCCACTGAGTAATTTCCCTGTACTTTGCAGTTAGAGCCTTCAGACTCTTGGATGGCTGTATCGTAGCTATCCAAAATAACTAAAGCAAAAACAAAACCCAGGTACATATTCCTTAGAAAGTTCTATATCACCAAAGTCACAAGGCCATCTACAAGGATTCCTTTAAAAGGCCTTTTAAGGCTACTACTAAATAAATGATATGTTCAACGTACTGGAACATCAGAGAAGAAAGAAAGGTAGAATTCTTGTCATAAAGTGCTCACAATTACCTGCTGGGCCTGATAAAAACAAGGCCTAAATGGTTACTTCAGTGTGGTAAGTACTGTCTGGTCTCATGAAGAGAATTCACAGGGACAGTATTTCAGAAGAGCAGGCTGAACCGCCTTCCAGCACTGAAGAAACAAGGTCCTACGAGCATTGGGGACCATCACCCACTTTACCACTAAAGTAAATGTGTCCTGTCACCACCTGCTGTTGGGTCTGTGTCCAACCTTGCCAAAGCTGCTCAGATCTGGCCCTTCAGTTTACTTCCCATCATTACAAGTTTTGATTTCTTTAAATTACTGGGAACGGAAGATTGCCTAGCTTCTCACTCAAGCATGGCCTAGGTTCTTGGAAATACTTATTTTGATAAATGGCATAGAACAGCTGTTATCTGCTGCTACTTGTCAAAGAAAGGCTGTACAGAGAGGGTCAAATGTATCAGGGCTTGGGGCACAGCTGGCTAGTGACAGCTTTTGTAAGGCTACTGTAACAAAGGCCTACTGAGTGGTTTCAACAATAGAAGTGTATTGCTTTGCAATTCTGGAGTTTTGAGTCTGAAACCAGAGTATCAATAGAATTGGCTCCTCTGAGAGCTCTGAAGAATCCTGGTCACAGTTACCAGGATTCTATGATTGGCTGGGAATCTGTGATGCTTTTATAGAAGCATTCCTCTAATTTCTGCTTTCATCTCTTTTTTTTTGTCTTTTTTTTTATTAGATATTTTCTTCATTTACATTTCAGATGCTATCCCAAGAGTCCCCTATACCCTCCCCCCACCCTGCTCCCCTACCCACCCACTCCCACTTCTTGGGCCTGGCATTCCCCTGTACTGGGGAATATAAAGTTTGCTAGACCAAAGGGCCTTGCTTCCCCATAATGGCCAACTAGGCCATCTTCTAATACTTATGCAACTAGAGACACGAGCTCTGGGGGTTCTGATTAGTTCATATTGTTGTTCCACCTATAGGGTTGCAGACCCCTTTGGCTTTTGGGTATTCTCTCTAGCTCCTCCATTGGGGACCCTGTGTTCCTTCCTAGAGATGATTGTGACCATCCACTTCTGTATTTGCCAGTCACTGACAAAGCCTCACAGGAGACAGCTATATCAGGGTCCTTTTAGCAAAATCTTGCTGGCATATGCAGTAGTGTCTGGGTTTGGTGGCTGATTATGGGATGGACCCCCGGGTGGGGCAGTCTCTGGATGGTCCATCCTTTCATCTTAGCTCCAAACTTTGTCTCTGCAACTCCTTCCATGGATATTTTATTCCCTATCCTAGGGAGAAATGAAGTATCCACGTGTTGGTCTTCCTTCTTGATTTTCTTGTGTTTTGGAAGTTGTATCTTGGGTATTCTAGGTTTCTGGGCTAATATCCACTTATCAGTGAGTACCTGCCTTCATCTTTACACAGGATCATGCCTGTGTGACTCCCCCTGCCCTTTCAGTTTCATAGGGTACATGTCAGAGTAGATGACTCTTTTCCCACACTGCTCTGGTCATCTCAACCTGTTACAATGTCAATAGCTTTGCTTCAAATATGCTTGTGCATCAAGGTTCTGGGAATTGGGACTTCAGCATGTGAGTTCTTGGAAGTCACAATTCAGCCCATCAAAGGAAGCTAGTTGTCTTAGTCAGGGTTTCTATTCCTCAACAAATCATGACCAAGAAGCAAGTTGGGGAGGAAAGGGTTTATTCAGCTTACACTTCCATACAGCTGTTCATCACCAAAGGAAGTCTGGACTGGAACTCAAGCAGGTCAGAGAGCAGGAGCTGATGCAGAAGCCATGGAGGGATGTTCTTTACTGGCTTGCTTCCCCTGGCTTGCTCAACCTGCTCTCTTATAGAACCCAAGACTGCCAGCCCAGAGATGGTCCCACCTACAAGGGGCCTTTCCCCCTTGATCACTAATTGAGAAAATGCCTCACAGCTAGATCTCATGGAGGCATTTCCTCAACTGAAGCTCCTTTCTCTGTGATAACCCAGCTGTGTCAAGTTGACACCAAAACTAGCCAGTACACTAGTGAAGCAAGGAAGGATTAATAGATTCTAGACCTCTACTATTTAAAGGAAGACCACATGCCTCCAAACCACTGAACAGGGCAGGTATGACATCCCTCTTAACTCTGTTTGCTATGGTGGCCCCTAGAGTTAAAACTAGTACTGGTGTGATTCTTCTGAGCTTACAGTTAGCTCTTCTAGGAATGTCAGTCTCTGCTGTCAAGAAGTACCCTGTCAGTTAGTATGCTCTTTCAGATGCATCTGGAAAGTGTGCCAACAATGAACTAACTCCCACTTTATTCCCTTTTATTTAAGACATAAAAAAGAAAATGATAAACAAGTTATTAGTAGTTCCTTCACATAATTGTGTGCTAGTTAACAAGTTGGGGCTTTGTTGGGGAAGGGCAGGCCACTGTGTCAAATGTCATTGAGAGGAACAAAACAGACAGCACATCTGTCTTAACTGTGAGGTAGATTGCTGAAAAATATAGTGCTCCAGCAAAACCCACTCTTGGTCTATGAGAACTGGTGCTTTGTGGCTGAAGGAGGATTATTTAGGATGGTACAAGTGTAGCTTACTTGGGACTTACAAACGGAGTGTGGTCCTGGAGGTCGCATAGCTAAATAGATCTGAAATCAAGTTTCAACTCAGATAAGACCCTAAGTATAAGCATAAACAGAATAACAACTGATCTCTCTCTCTCCCTCCCTCCCTCCCTCTTTCTCTCCTGGATTTCTCCTCTGCTCAGATGCCAGTTTTCAGGTTTGTTCTTTGCCTTCTATCTTTCTGTGGAAGTGAGAAGACAGAAGGAAGAGGCAAAAAGATCCCATTGTGACTGCTATCTGTTTTTGTCCTGGCTCTTTTGATAGATAATGCTGCCTGTATTAGAACATGTTGGTTACAACTCTCCAGCACAGACTTTTCTGACGTGGCCAGGTAAGCTGTAACTCAGAACTGAGATCCATCTCACGCTATGTGTCTCTTCCTTATGTTGATAAGTTATCTACATGAAGCCAACACATTGCTGGAAAGACAATCATAATAATACACACATATCCTTCACCAGATCCTGGATCTGCACTGGCCCTGGTTCTTTTCCACTGGGACCCCAGTAACATCACATGTGAGACTCTGTACCTATGGAAGTCCATGCTATCTATCGTTTGGGGTTGGATGGCTCTTCTACCTACAGGCTGAAGTCCCTTCTTGGGAACCAGGCCAAGGAACCAGTCTTTCACTCTTTAGTTAGCACAATAATACTAATAGACTTAAACATTATAAAATACTTGAGGAAAGAAACCTAAGTTTAGGCTGATACCAAAACAAGAAAGACTTTACTTGTCTGCTTGTCTTTGATTGACTATCTTTAGTACTGTGGTATAAATAAATAAAGTTACTATACCACTTTGAGGAAGTTACTTAACTTTTCAGAGTCTCAAGTATAATAGCTAACAACAGAATAGTCTTTGAATCAAATGAGAATGGCCATAAGATGTGTGTGATGAAGCCTAGTTAGCAGCTGTTGTGATTAGGATTACAAAGGTTTGGGCAAGTTGCTTTTCCCCTTAGAGACTCTGTTTTTCTTCTCCCAAATAAAGATCTTGTATCCCTAGTGTCACGCAATAAGAATGCTAGACCTTCCAGGACTTGGATGAAAATCTCTCTGTGAAGTGAAAAATATGCATTGTTTTTAACCTCTTTTTTTTCCAGAAAGACCATTTGTTATGGCTTACCATGAAATATTTGTTTTTCTGATACCTCATTAATAAAACCAGTGCCGAGTGTGTACACTTTCAAACGTCTCGTTTCATTATTTTAAGTGCCTCTTTATCAAGTGGAAACATCTGTGTTGAACCAACTCTGATTCAATGCTTGTCACTATGGCAGGAGCATTTGTCAGATCAACAATAAATCTCTTCCCATGTCTGCATATGCTTCAGATGCTAAGCAATTAACTAGAGAGCTAGGAAGCTCCTGTAGCTCAAAGAAGACAGCAGGCAGGACAGCAAAAGCTTCAACCTTGGGTTCCCAGACACCTCTTGATACTGGTCTTTAGTTTTAAATGCAGGAATGCAATCCTGATTCTCAACCTGAGAAATTCCTAATTTAAAACCATACATGGCGCTGGCTGCCAGGTCTCTTTAGAGAAATGCTGCGTGTTTTGAAGCCTGACTCTCAGTGGGCTATGTGCCATAAAAACACAGATATTGCCAACCTGTCAACCACAGCCCTGATACAAAACAGAACAAAACAACGACAGCAAAAAGCAGGTATAGAACAGCTTCCAGAATGGCGACTAGCAAGCCCGCATAAGTTTATGAGTGAATGGATAAGCCCAGCGATACCTCTGCTTCCACATTTGAACACTTTGAACTACAGAGCTACAGAGATGTGGAGAAAGAACTGTCAAATAGGCAGAGGTCAGCAAGATCCTCTTCCTGCTAAAAGAAGCAAAGGAAGGTGCAAGTCCTGGGGATCATTATTGGGGACACTCTTCCTTCTCTCCTGGTGTGCACACCTAGTGTGACTCCTTCTGTATCTGTATGACTAATAGAATTTGTACAAAGGATGGTGTGTCACTTTCTTTTATTTTTTCTATTTATTAGATATTTTATTCATTTACATTTCAAGTGCTATCCAGAAATTTCCCCATACCCTCCCCCATCCCCACCTTGCTCCCCTACCCACCCCTTCCCACATAATGGCCCTGGCGTTCCTCTGTACTGGGGCATATAAAGTCTGCATGACCAAGGGGCCTCTCCTCCCAATGATGGCCAACTAGGCCATCTTCTTCCATATATGCAGCTAGAGACATGAGCACAGAGGGAACTAGTTAGTTCATGTTATTCTTCCACCTATAGGGTTGAAGACCCCTTCAGCTCCTTGTACTAAGGTCAAGTCTAAGTGGTTGAAGGATCTCCACATAAAACCAGAGACACTGAAACTTATAGAGGAGAAAGTGAAAAGCCTCGAAGATATGGGCACTGGGTGTGTCACTTTCAAGATTAAGTTATACGTGATCAGCCTCTGTGGCTGTTGTTTTCATTGAGACACTTTTATTGAGAAACCAGCAGCCATATTGTGAGCAGCTCCAGGGAGATGCCAATGGCGGCTTTCCTGCCAGCCAGCATGCATGGGAAAGTACACTCTTCAGTCTAGTCAAGCTCCTCAAACACTGTGACTCAACCTCCTAACGGATTTGGACTCCAAACAACAGAAATATCACATCTTAGTTTCCTGACTCAGAAACGATGTACAATCACAAATACTTGTAGCTATTTGATCTAAGTCTGTGTAATCTGGATATAGAATGGAGAGCCAGTACATTCACTGTAGCAATGAATGCCAGCTTAGACTTTTCAGTTTCTGCTGCACTGTAGATACACTCAGAAAATCATTATTTCACCCAGAATTAAGTTGAGCAGATCATCCTATCAAGACCCTTCGATAGCTTATCATCCTACGAATAACCCTTAAGGTTCCTCATCTTTACAGGCTCTTCATCGTCATCTGTAGAATGAAATAGATTAGTGCCGAAAGCCTTGCTACTTAAGGTATTTTTAAAATCAATGAAGGGTTTCTGGGGTGCACAGCTAATCATAAGGATCACAGGCTAAGGGGAAGCACTGTGTGAGAACTGGATGGGGCCTTCCCCTTGATGGCATTTTATTACTGCCTATGACACACCAGTTCTGTGTGTACCTTGTACCTGATGGACCAGGAAAGCTCGAGAGCAGTGGTTCTCTTCCCAATACCACAACCATATAATACACTTTCCCATGCTGTGCTTACCTCAACCATAAAATTACTTCATTGCTACTTCATATGTCCAACAGTTTGCTACTGTTAAGAATCATAATGTAAATATTTGATATTCAGGGTATCTGGTATGTGACCTCAAAAGGGTCATGAGCCATCATTGCTCTAGATTCTCTGGGACATATTTTATCAGTATATTTTCCCAAGTCAACCTTGAGAAGTCAGACATATTGTTGGCATCAAGACCTCCAAAACCTATGACATCATATAGGCTACAGCATGACTTTCCACCTGCAGTCCAGTTGCCAAGGCAACAGGCACCATATTCCCAACATCCACTTGGCTTGCCTCCCACCTTTACCTGTGTTACATCATTCTCCATATAAATAATAACACCCATCCCTATCTCTCTCTCTCCCCCTCTCCTCTTTCTGCCGCCACCTTCTCTCTCTTTCCCCAATAAAACCTCTTCCGTGTGGAACTGCCTTGGCCTACTGTGCTGTTAAAATGCGACCCGCCGTTCTAACACATCACATATGACTCAACATTATTGATGTTTTGGTTTCTCTTCCACCTTTTTATGGACTTCTAAATGTGTAAATAAAATTATCTTAATGATGAGCATCTAAAATGATGATGTAAACAACAACAAAAAAGATGTTACAAGGAATAACCAGTAAGACCCGATACTAATCTTTTTTAAAAAGATTTATTTATATTTATTATATCTTAAGTACACTGTGGCTGACTTCAGACACACCAGAAGAGGGCATTAGATCTCATTACAGGTGGTTGTGAGCCACCATGTGGTTGCTGGGATTTGAACTCAGGACCTTCAGAAGAACAGTCAGTGCTCTTAACCGCTGAGCCATCTCTCCAGCCCCCCAATCCTAATCTTATTGCTGTTAGAAGGCAGTCTACTGAAAGACTTGCCTTAGGACCTCAGGCTCATAGCTGAAGAAAGACAAGTGACACAGACCTGCTGGCGATGGGTCTTATGTCACAGAATCAGTACCCTTTCAGAAAACTTCACCAAATGTTAGAATCTCCAGGTAGACGTGTGAAAAGAATTTTCTGGGCTCCACTCTCCATCTTTTGATTTACTATATATGTAATGAAGTTGAGTAATATGAATTCTAAAATGTTTCCAGAGTATGGGGATGTAATTTGATGTAGAACACCTGTGCAGCATGCACAGGCTCCAGCTCAGAGCCAGAGCACTGTAAACACATCCAGATGTAACAAAAATAAGGCTCCAGGTAAAATCTGGACACACTGGTAACCATTCTCTGAGGCTCAAATGTAGAATTACAAACTCAAAGACCTTTAACAAGCCCCAGGCAGCAACATAGAGGATAGGGTCACATTATGAAGTTGTGGTTTGCAAAGTGCATTCACGGTTTAAAGGCCATTCAAAACAAAAGCTGTATTTTAAACACTGTGCAGTGCATGGGAAGTGTGATACCACATGCCAGATTTGAGTTACCATAGTTTACTACAGCCATGTAACAGGCTTTAAAAGAACCATAAAATTTCATGTCATGCCAGAAGTCTACAACCACGTTCACTGTTTTCTTCCTAATCACCCTTTCGATGAGGCTTCAGAAAATTAATTATTATGGTATTTTACTTTCTAGTGTCTATTGGAAGCAAGCTGATGTTGCCCTCTGGAAACAGAGGATAAGGCATCTTTTAAGAGCTGGCCAGCTATGTAGGCTAGTCCCTACTGTCCATCCAAACTCACTGTCCATTCTATTCCCTCTTCTGTGCTCCCCAGATGACTTCTGGGGACTCTCTGAACCAGTCTCCATTGCCTTCCAGTTTCTAGTTGCTATTGGCCAATGTGAGGTGCAGTGGGGGACAGTGAAAGGAGAGGGGGCCCTAAACCTTGTTTGACAGTGCCTGTGCTCCTCTGAGTCAACATCTTCTATTTGGTGACAGCCTCCTAATGTTGACTGGAATGACTGTTTCCTAAATGCCACTGCTGAGCTGGTGATCTCTCATCTAAGGGTAGAGACAGCTCCTGTGTGGACCTCCTTGATGGTCCTCCTTAACTCTGATCAGCCCTTGCCAACTACTGCCATCGCTCGGGAGATTCAGCAGTCACTTCTGTTAAATGTTTCATTTACTCCTGTCCCAGATCCTACTCAACCCACAGTGTTACTATTCAACAGGTAGACTCTACCCTATTACTATGGAAGTTACACAGTCTGCTCAGCAGCAACCAAATACACAAGAAAAGAGTGGGCAATTTGTCTTTCACTAAAACCAGACACTAAATGTGTTTTAATTATAGAATTAACATTTTTATCTGACTATTGATCAGCGATTCAATTCTAGAGTCAAGAGTTTGTGTTGTTCAGAGGGATGCCAGATAATCATAATATTGACTTTATCTAGAAGAATCCTCCAGGGAGTCTCCTAATTGCTTATTCTTATTATCGAAGGATGCTGGGCCCAACAACTTCTGTGTGCAATAATGGAAAGTGCTGAATCAATAACTTGTCTTCACATTGCAAGGCATGTGAGCCAGAAAGAAGTTACACATACCTAAAACCTCTATACAATTGTTCAGTGGTCTCGGGTTTCAGTGACACATCTGGGACAAGTGCCAACCTCAGTTCCATGAAATCTGGCAATTGGATCCACCATAGGTAAATATAAATGGAATTTGAAATTCTCTACAAATTGGTCTGCTGGTGACATCATGAGGGACTCTCACAAAGAATGACATCAGTGACATGTCTGTGAGAAGAGGGTATGGAGTACCCTGGGACACCATGGAAAGCCTTGATTGAGAGACTGAAAATTAGCAGGTCCCAGCCATGGCACAAGCCATACACATGGTTTATTTGGCCCAGACGGTCTTTTCATGAAAAAAAAAAAAAGCTAGTTATGGACACTGAACATTTGGTAGGTGTTTGTTTTTATTAAAAACTAAATTCTTATAGCCACATAATACTGTACAATTGATTAATTGATGGAAATATTTGTGGTACAAATTAAGGGATTAAGGGAGGACGACTTAGCATTCATACAACCTAGAGACTCATTCATTAGTCATGGATGTGTTGATGGCTGTGCAGTTGCTGGAGAGATGCAAGCAGAGTGCACATTTAGGTCAGCCTGACATACAATGACTACATTAACCATGGTTTCATAGTTCCTAAGGAATGGCTGTGTCCAAAGGCATTACCTTCTCTCTCACAGGAAGAGACGACCAGTTAGGAAATGGAGATATGCGGGATGCTAAGAATTCCAGTTATGAATCATGGGTTACTTAAAGTAGAGAAAGAGCCTTCGTTTCTTTTTCCCACTCTGACCGTGAAGTGTTCCTATAAAACCTAGACATTCTGGCCTCAAAGCTTGTACCATTGACTAAGGTATGTAAGATCACAGTGGTAGAGGAGACCTGGGTTTGAGCAAAGCATAATCAAATAATGAAATGCAAGAAATGATACTGATTTTACTGTATTTCTCAAAAAGGTGGGCAGTCGGGGCTTATGTGATCTCTGTTTCATGATGGGCTGATTTAATAACGGGAATCACATCATAGTGAGGCTGAACCATCCCAGGGAATCTCACCTTATCTTTCTTCCCTTTTGGATAATTTACACATTTAAACCACATGCATATTTTGCCACCACCACCACCACCACCACTTCAATAACTGAGGAAAGTTGGAAGGTTATAGAAAGAAAAGATATGTGAATGAAAAACATTTTACTGTCTAATTCACATCTTATTGACTCTAATCTCCGAGGTCCAATCCACTCATACCACAGCTTCATGTGCTAAATAACATCAGCAGACACTCGGCAAGGCAGACAGTTGTGGGCCAGGTAGGTGTATGCACCACTTTCTCTAAATATGTTCATTTAATCTCTTGACAGCCTTTGAGGTAAACACAGTCACTATCTAAATCTTAGGTATGAGTAAACTGAATGATAGAGTACCCAATCTATAAAACAAGATTCTTATGAGATTATAGGTGACCTTGTTCAACCATCCTAGAAAGGAATATCTGATAGTCTGTCTCACCTTGGACTAACAATTTCAGGAAGGAGAGATGCTTAACAGATCCTACAGCTGCAGCAATTTCCTGGTTCCCAAGCTCCTCAATTGCAGAGGGTGGCAGCCAGCTTTTCCCCCTGGCAGATCCTTCAGTTTCCTGTGGGAGAGAGGCTGTCCTTCCTATCTATACAAATCAAGACAATCCTATCTGTTGAAGGCCAGACTCTGGTCTCTTTCTATCTTCTGTCTCTATGTTTCTTCAGAAATCAAACATGGAGGCTACAATGACTTCAGCTTCTGTCAACTAAAACTCATGGCCCCAGTCACACAGCCACAAGAGAAAAACCCAGCCAACATCTGAAGGTGGGAATTCTTCTCAGTTGTGGTAAGAACACTGCTTGTTGAGCACTTCCATATCAGCTCGGAGTAACCCTGAATTGAGGGCCAAGTTAACCTATATCCAGACTCTCAATAACACTGTGAAACTATAAGTGTTTGTTGTTATAGAGCAATGGAAAATAGATAAAGAAACAATGAAACCAGGTTTGTTCCCCCTCCTAAAATAAAATGTCTGATTTGTTTTTCAACTGATAGTGTTTTCTTGCGAAGCAATAGAAAGGCAAGTCACCCATCAATGAAGTATATCATTTATTTCCAGACAGTAAGTGTCCAGGGAACCCATAAGTACCTGGCATTCAGCTTAGTGGAAGAGAGATTTCTAGAGGCTACAAAGACACTGAACACTGTATCTGTCCACAGAGAGATAGAGATTACCAAAAGGAGCTTCAGTATGGAAGCTTGTAGAAAACCAAACACATGGGAAGGTCTGGAGCTAGAACTGGAGCTATGAAGCCAGCAGTGGGAAGAAGAATGAGCATAGACATCAAGTCATACACATTTTTAAATTTTGATTATCCAGGATGAGGAAGAATAGTCTAGGGCAATGAAAGAGAGTAGAGCAGCTTGTACAGAACACCAAGATAGCCCGTAATAGCACTATACACAGAGACTCATGTGCTCTCCAGGGTTTGTAGGGAAACATAAGCCCAGGGAAGGGGAGAGAAGAAAAGAGGAAGTATTGCTGCTAAATCATATAGCATGTAGCCCCCAAATGCTGTTAAAGGGAGTGGTAAATTGAATGCTGGTCCAAGCACCTTGCTGTTACATTGCAGGGAGGGGACAGACATAGCTCTGGTTTTTCTTCATATGGTCGAGGCAGACCCAGGGCCACCATGGACTGTCCTCTCTGATAGTATGTAAATGGTCCATCACACAAATGCTTCTGATGCCATTAGTCCCCGGAAGAATGCAAATGAATCGTATCAGAACCAGATACTATTACAACACTCATGGAAGTGGCGAAAAATGTAGACAGCATCAATCACTGACAAAGCTATTGTGCCACCTGGACCCCTCATACGGTAAGAATGAGAAATGACAATCTCTTTGGAAAAGGGTTTGAATTTCTGAAAAATTTAGCATATGCCTATTTTATAACATAACAATTCTACTCCACCCACAATAACCTTCATCCCCAAAAGTGAAAAACATACCTGTAAAAATTAAAAAAAAAAACTTGCACAAGTATTATAGACATTTTATCCATAGTAGCCAAAACAAAAATCAAACAGCAGACAAAATCAGAAAGAAAAGAAAACAAAACTAGACAAAGCCCAAGCATTTCTCAATGGTAGAACAGAGAAATAAACTATGGTACAGTAAGGTATTTCCCCATAATAAAACCAACACAGACTGCATGTTAAGAACCACAAAGGGTCCTTAACTTGTCCCTACTTGTAAGCTAACTCGAGAGCCCACCACACTTTAATGCATGCTGAGAGAGGACAAGGACTCCTGGGTCAGAGGCCAATGACTGCTGCGCACAGCTGCAGTGGATGCCAGAGGAAGCATCTTTTTGAGGTACCAGTCCAGTGAGGAGGGTCCTAACTTGCCAAACTGTATTTTTTGTAGTGGATAGTAAGCACACCTGCCCTTTGCTTCTACAGGAGACAGCACCCGTGTACTACAATGCATCTCAGGACACAAACATCTTTGAAAAATGTTTCTACAAAGAGCTATATTTACACCTCAGTTAGCAAGATGTGAAGAAATTTTATAGGTGGTGAACTGCTTTTGCACAAAATTCTAGAACAGTGTTTTCTGTGTAGTTGTTATAGAGTCAGTTGTGGCAGGGTACTCTGTGAGAGAACTTTGGTTTATATAGGTGTACAGGAGTGAGTATTTGTCAAAGCTTAGTGAAGGTACACTTACAATTTGCTTATTTTATCTCTAGTAAATTGACATACATTGTAGGAAGATATTAGGGTCCAGTTAATTATATGGCTTAGAGAGTATCACACAGTGCAGAAATAAGTTTCTCCATGGGATATTCATCTCTTACTAGCAGAGGTGCATGACTCTTAGTGCAAGGATGTTTCTAGAGTAAGAAGTTGTAGAATTCAACGATGCTCATTTAGAGAGGAGGTGTGCTGCTGCATGTAATTTGTGTTGGAACGTACCAAGCGTAAGTTGGAGAATGGGTAGATAAAGGCATGAGTAGATGCATAGCTATGCATACAGCAAGCACAGTATGATGTTCGCCATGAAAATCTAGGTGGTTTATATATAAGTGTTCTGTGTAAAATTGAGTGTGGGTGCTTGTTTGAAAGTAGTACTAATTAAGGTGCTGAGACAATAAATGAAAATCTGTTAGCATAATAAGACAGTGACGAGATGGGATTTGAAAAGCCTCAAAAGAGGGAAATTGAATTATTGGATTATTTAATACTTTAAAAAATCATTGGCACATAAGCAAAATGAAAGAATATTGTGGAAAATATTTATACTCCATCCAATGGCTGAGTTGTTAAAAATAAGACTTCTCATAAAAAAAGACTTCTCATAAATAATAAAGAAAAAGGCTAGTGGCAATTAAGGATTAGTAAGCTTGTAATATTAGCATTTAGGAAGCTTAGTCTTAAGGATTGCCTGGGTACATGGTTGGCTTCAGACCGGCCTTGGCTATTTAGCCAGACTCTGTATTCAACCAGCTAACTTTACTAGAAAGCACTATAAATGAACACTTAATTAGAAAGGAACACACTATCAGTATAATAACAAAATGTTTGGCATCATTAATAATCAAAGACGTAAACTAACACATCAGTATTAGGAATTGACAAAGGCAATTTTAATTAACCATGACATAGAACAGGGTTAGGATGAGTTGAGGCTGATGGACTAGCCTCCATGCCTGAGTTTGAATCCAGCTCCTCCAGGTAATGAATGGAGAGGTACTTAACCTGACTGTGTCTCAATCTCCTCATCTCTAACACTGAAAATCAGAAGTGTTTAAACTTAAGTTCTGTGGGTTGTATCCTAGATATTCTGTACTTTTTGGCTAATATCCACTTATAAATGAGTACCTACCATGCATGTCCTTTTGGGTCTGGGTTACCTCACTCAGGGTGATATTTTATAGCCATCCATTTGCCTGCAAAACTCATGATTTTGTCGTTCTTTTTTTTTAAGTACAACTTCCATTTTATTTTTCCAGAGTAGTTTTCCTTCTGCCCCTACAAAACCACCTCTTTACATGGGCTTTGGTGGAGGTCGAGGTGCAGTGCCAGATATATCCCTGACAGCAGTGGCTTCTACAATGTTCCAAATGACAAACTTCTTAATGGCCTTATCCTTTGGCATGCACCGGGCACAGTTCATGCAGCAAATTGGCTGCACATGACAGTGGCCCTTTTTGGCATGACCGTTGTTTTTTCTTTCTTTCTTTTTTTTTTTTTTGGTCATCTTGGAGCCAAGACTTGAAAGGGCGATTTCGTCATTCTTAATGGTTGAATAGTATTCCATTGTGTAAATGAACCACATTTTTGTTCCATTCTTTGTTTAAGGGATATCTGTATTGTTTCCAGCTTCTGGATACTACAAACAAGGCTGCTATGAACATGGCATTGCTTGAGGTCAGGGATGGTGATTTCCCCCGAATTTTTCTTATTGTTTGGAATTGTTTTTGCATTAGGGCTTGACAAGAAGTAAGTTCAGGCAAGAATCTGACTTTAGGGTGGAACAAAGAAGTAGGCTGCCGCAGACCTTTTAGATCCCCTATCTGTGTGGCAAGGGTTCTATGGAGCAAGTGGGCAAGGATTCAGCGAATGACAAACAGACACTACACAAGGGAGTGTGGATCTGAATGCAATTTGTCAAATCGAGTATTAGACTTTTTATACAGAAGAAAATAGGAAAGTTAGGTGACACACCAGCAAGGTACAATGAGGTTACTGGATTCTTACACAAGAGGAATGCAAACACAAAAGGACTGGCAGGAACCAATTGGGATAAGATTCAATGTTAACAACTGGAATCAAAAACAGCTTCACCTAAGGTCAGCCATAAACTTAGAAGCCATAGTTCCTTTTGTAGACTATTGTATAGTCCACCTTTCCCCTAGGCCATTGTAAATACTTGTATCTGGGTGTAACTCAGCTAGCTATAGTTGTAAGTATCTAGTCTGGTTCCTTCTCATGTCACAAACATCCTTATTCCTAGATAGTGGTGAATTCCTGTGTAGGGCAGTAACTTAGCTATTCATGCCCAAGGTTGGATCAAGGACTGCCTAGAATCTAACCTAGCTATATGTCAAAATTTCAATCTTTAGAAGTACTTATGATGAAGCAATATTAAGGGGAAGCACACAGATCTGTTTACCAACTAAAGCAAGGACATTGGAGCATTCTTTATACAGGATGCCACGATTCCAGGAGACTAAGTTTCTGTGAACTTTTTGCCTTCGGGACCGTGCCCAGACTTTCCAGCCTGTCAGGCGGGTCACTCCTGGAGTGGTTGTAGCAGTAGGCTTCAGGCATGAATATGAATTTGGGATAGGACAGGGAAGTAGGCTCAGATATCTTCATCATCCTGATAAACACTTAGAAACAGTGATCAGGGGACTTTGTTTATTGTCTTGCTTGTTCCTCATTGTTCTACTTGCCCAAACTAAAGAAAGAGATACCCATGAACATACAAGAAGCCTACAGAACTCCAAATAGACTGGACCAGAAAAGAAATTCCTCCTGTCACATAATAATCAAAACACCAAATGCACTAAACAAAGAAAGAATATTAAAAGCAGTAAGGGAAAATGCTCAAGTAACATAAAAGGCAGGCCTATTAGAATTACACCAGACTTCTCACCAGAGACTATGAAAGCCAGAAGATCCTGGACAGATGTTATACAGACACTAAGAGAACACAAATGCCAGCCCAGGCTACTATACCCAGAAAAATTCTCAGTTACCATAGAAACCAAAGTATTCCATGATAAAACCAAATTTACACATTATCTTTCCACAAATCCAGCCCTTCAAAGGATAATAAAGGGAAAACACCAACACAAGGACAGAAACTACACCCTAGAAAAAGCAAGAAAGTAATCCTTCAACAAACCTAAAAGAAGACAGCTGCAAGAACAGAATCCCAACTTTAACAACAAAAATAACAGGAAGCAACAATTACTTTTTAAAAATTTCTCATAACATCAATGGACTCAATTCCCCATTAAAAAGACATAGTCTATAATAAACTAGCTACACAAACAGGACCCAATATTTTGCTGCTTACAGGAAACCCACCTCAGGGAAAAAGACAGACACTACGTCAGAGTGAAAGGCTGGAAAACAATTTTCCAAGCAAATGGTCCGAAGAAACAAGCTGGAGTAGCCATTCTAATATCAGATAAACTTGACTTTCAACCGAAAGTTATCAAAAAAGACAAGGAAGGGCACTTCATACTCATGAAAGATAAAATCTACCAAGATGAACTCTCAATTCTGAATATCTATGCTCCAAATGCAAGAGCAGCCACATTAATTAAAGAAACTTTTGTAAAGCTCAAAGCACACATTGCACCTCACACAATAATAGTGGGAGACTTCAATACCAATCAACAGATCCTGGAAACAGAAACTAAACAGAGACACATGGACACTAACAGAAGTTATGAAACAAATGGATTTAACAGATATCTACAGAACAATTTATCATAAAACAAAAGCATATACCTTCTTCTCAACACCACATGGTATCTCATTAAAAACTGATCATATAATTGATCACAAAACAGGTCTCCACAGATACAAAAATATTAAAATTATCCTATGCATCCTATCAGATCACCATGGAATAAGGCTGATCTTCAATAACAGCATAAATAATAGAAAGCCAACATTCATGTAGAAACTGAACAACACTCTACTCAATGATACCTTGGTCAAAGATGCAATAAAGAAAGAAATGAAGGACATTTTAGAGTTTAATGAAAATGAAGCCACAACATACCCAAACATATGGGACACAAGGCAGTCCTAAGAGGAAAACTCATAGCCCTAAGTGCCTCCAAAAAAAAAAAAATCTAGAGAGAGCATACACCAGCAGCCTGACAGCACACCTAGAAGCTCTAGAACTAAAGGAAGCAAATTCACCCAAGAGGAGTAGACTGCAGGAAATAATCAAACTTAAGACTGAAATCAACCAAGTGGAAACAAAAAGAACTATTCAAAGAATCAACTAAACCAGGAGCTTGTTCTTTTATAAAATCAACAAGATAGATAAACCCTTAGCCAGACTAACTAGAGGGCATGGGGACAGTATTCTAATTAACAAAATCAGACATGATAAAGGAGAAACAACAACAGAATCTGAGGAAATCCATAACATCATCAGATCCTACTACAAAAGGCTATACTCAACAAAACTGGAAAACCTGGATGAAATGGACAACTTCCTAGACAGATACCAGGTACCAAAGTTAAATCAGGATCAGATTAATGATCTAAACAGTCCCATTTCCCCCGAAAGAAATAGAAGCAGTCTTCAATAGTCTTCCAACCAAAAAAAAAAAAAAAAGCCCAGGACCAGGTGGGTTTAGTGTAGAGTTCTATCAGACCTTCAAAGAAGACCTAATTCCAACTCTCCTCAAACTATTCCACAAAATATAAACATAGCGTACTCTACCCAATTCATTCTATGAAGCCACAATTACTCTGACAACTAAACCACACAAAGATCCAACAAAGAAAGAGAACTCCAGACCAATTTCCCTTATGAATATTGATGCAAAAATACTCAATAAAATCCTCCCAAACCGAATCCAAGAACACATCAAAAATCCATCATGACCAATTAGTCTTCATCTCAGAGATGCAGGGATGATTTAATATATGGAAATCCATCAACATAATCTACTATATAAACAAACTCAAAGACAAAAACCACATGATCATCTCATTACATGCTGAGAAAGCATTGGTCAAAACCCAACACTCCTTCATGATGAAATGTCCGGAGCTCACCCCGACCAGTGGGAATAAAGCACAGGACAAACCAGGTTTCTTCTCAAGACGGTTTACTCAAGAGTACTTGTTGCATGCAATTACAGAATGGTGAAAAAGCCCAGAACCCCACCGGAAGCAGCCAAATAAACCCTATCCTGGCCACTCACAGAATGCCATGTGGCTCTTGCTCATACTCCAGGTAGTCTCGGGCTTTAGGATCATAGTCTCGGGCTTAGGATCATATCACTGTCGACACAGCCTAATGCCATATTAGGAGATATTTATGCCAGTAAGGCTAATAAGGCTGAGGCAGGCAGCACCATCTTTAAGGAGCGGCAGCTAGGCTCCCCACAATGAAAGTCTTGGAAAAATCAGGAATTCAAGGCCCATACCTAAACATAATAAAAGCAATATACAGCAAACCAGTAGCCAACATCAAACTAAATGGAGAGAAACTCGAAGCAATCCCACTAAAATCAGGGACTAGACAAGGCTGCCCACTTTCTCCCTACCTATTCAATATAGTACTTGAAGTCATAGCCAGAGCAATTCGACAACAAAAGGAGATCAAGGGGATACAAATTGGGAGGAAGAAGTCAAAGGAAGAAGTCAAAATATCACTATTTGCAGATGATATGATAGTATACATAAGTGACCCTAAAAATTTCAACAGAGAACTGCTAAACCTGATAAACAGTTTCAGTGCAATAGCTGGATATAAAATTAACTCAAACAAATCAGTGGCCTTTCTCTCCACAAAGGATAAACAGGCTGAGAAAGAAATTAGGAAAACAACACCCTTCACAATAGTCACAAATAATATAAAATACCTTGGTGTGACTCTAACTAAGGAAGTAAAAGATCTTCAAGATGATAAGAACTTCAAGTCTCTGAAGAAAGAAATTGAAGAAGATCTCTGAAGATGGAAATATCTCCCATGCTCTTGGATTGCAGGGTTAATATAGTAAAAATGCCTATTCTGCCAAAAGCAATCTACAGATTCAATGCAATCCCCATAAAATTCCAACTCAATTCTTCACTGAGTTAGAAAGGGCAATTTGCAAATTCATCTGGAATAATAAAAAACCTAGGATAGCAAAAACTCTTCTCAACAATAAAAGAACCTCTGGTGGAATCACCATGCCTGACCTCAAGCTGTACTACAGAGCAATTGTGATTAAAACTGCATGGTACTGGTACAGCGACAGACAGATCAATGGAATAGAATTGAAGACCCAGAAATGAATCCACTCATCTATGGTCACTTGATCTTTGACAAGGGTGCTAAAACCATCCAGTGGAAAAAGAACAGCATTTTCAACAAATGGTGCTGGCACAACTGGCAGTTATCATGTAGAAGAATGAGAATTGATCCATTCTTATCTCCTTGTACAAAGCTCAAGTCTAAGTGGATCAAAGAACTCCACAGAGGAGTTACAGAGGAGAAAGTGGGGAAAAGTCTCAATGATATGGGTACAGGGGAAAAATTCCTAAACAGAACAGCAATGACTTGTGCTATAAGATCAAGAATAGCCTAATGGGACCTCATGAAATTTCAAAGCTTCTGTAAGGCAGAAGACACTGTCAATAAGACAAAAAGGCCACCAACAGATTGGGAAAGGATTTTTATCAATCCTAAATCTGATAGGGGACTAATATCCAATATATACAAAGAGCTTAAGAAGCTGGACTCCAGAAATTCAAATAACCCCATTAAAAATGGGGCACAGAGCTAAACAAAGAATTCTCAACTGAGGAATACTGAAGGGCTGAGAAGCACTTGAAAAAATGTTCAACATTCTTAATCATCATGGAAATGCAAATCAAAACAACCCTGAGATTCCACCTCACACCAGTCAGTATGGCTAAGATCAAAAATTCAGGTGACAGCAGATGCTGGATAGGATGTGGAGAAAGAGGAACACTTCTCCATTGCTGGTGGGATTTCAAGCTTGTACAACCACTTTGAAGTCAGTCTGGTGGTTCCTTAGAAATGTGGACATAGTACTACTGGAAGATCCAGCCATACCTCTCCTGGGCGTATACCCAGAAGATGTTCCAAATGGTAATAAGGACACATGCTTTACTATGTTCATAGCAGCCTTTTTTATAATATCCAGAAGCTGGAAAGAACCCAGATGTCCCTCAACAGAGGAATGGGTACAGAAAATGTGGCACATTTACACAATGAAGTACTACTCAGTTAATAAAAACAATGAATTTATGAAATTCTTGGGCAAATGGATGTAACTGGAGGATATCATCCTTAGTGAGGTATCCCAATCACAAAAGAAGTCACTTGATATGCACTCACTGATAAGTGGATATTATCCCAGAAACTTAGAATACCCAAGATACAATTTGCTAAGCACATGAAAGTCAAGAAGAAGGAATACCAAAGTGTTATACTTCTATTTATCTTAGAAAGGGGTAACCAAACACCCATCGAAGGTATTACAGAGACAAAGCTTGGAGCTAAGGTGAAAGTCTGGATCATCCAGAGATTACCCCACCCGGGGATCCATCCCATAATCAGCCACCAAACGCAGATACTATTGCATATTGCCAGAAAGATTTTTCCGAAAGGACCCTGATATACCATCTTATACAGTCTATACAGCTGGAGATCTGCATGGCTTTCTGGAGGCCTTGTTCTTTCTAGGTCCCTTTATCAGTGAGGAAATTCTCCCTTCACATCTTTCTATAACCCTTCCTCTACATTTTTCTCTTTTCTCTTAGGGGAACCATAAGGAAGGTACCACTCTTCCACACTCACTTGGAAGGAGGCGGAGTAGGGTAGCTTGCATCCTCTCTCTGGGATACCATACTCACAAGGGTTCATCAGTAGCAGCTCACTTCTTGGACGTTTCTATCACAGAAGAAGCAGCAGTCTCTATCGTCATAGTCCCCATCCCTAGTGACTCAGAAGAAGATATTCTGGACTCTTCTTTGGTAAATGGATCTTTGAATAAAAACTACCACCACCATCACCTCCATTACCACCACCACCATCACCACTACCACCACCACAGATTAGCCTTCCTTCTAGAGGGCACTTTCACCTCTAAGGATTACCTTCCAGGAGTCTCATCACTTCCCTGGGATCTGAGAAAGAGAGAGTGTTCCTAGTGTCATCCACAATAGAGTTTATAAGCAGATACTCGGCTCCTCATCAGCCAGCCCTAGTGCTGGTGGGCTTCTGGCATAAACAGCACTTTTCATTTTCAGTTTAAGCCTAAACTGGACATCTGAATCTAGTGAAACTTTATATTACACTTTATATTACAGCATGACTTGAGTATTCTAGAAATTTGGGTAAAGGACTATAAGTGGATTAATATATGTAATTTATGTGAGAAGAGTCAGCTTCTCATTTTTCTGTAGAAGAGATGGGTTAGTTATGTCTTTATTGAAAATAAGGGTCTCTAGCTGCATATGTAGCAGAAGATGGCCTAGTCGGCCATCATTGGGAAGAGAGGCCCCTTGTTTGGTATTGCAAACTTTATATGCTCCAATACAGGGGAGCGCCAGGGTCAAGAAGTAGGAGTGGGTAGGTTGGGGAACAGGGTGGAGGGAGGGAAGAAGGAACTTTCGGGATAGCATTTGAAATGTAAATAAAGAAAATATCTAATAAAAAATTGGGGGGGGGGGAAGAAGGGTAAGCGTTTTCGTTAGGAGCATGAGAAAGTTGTTGAATCGTCCAATGCCCCCAACCTCTGGTGGCAGTGACTGGTAACTCTAAATCATCCTGCAGACTGAAAAGTCCAGGTCATGTGGGAAAGGAAGTACAGTCAGGTACAGCCTCACAGGAAGAGCAGGGTCATCACTTTACCTGGCCACCAGAAATCAGACCTCCAAATTTATTTTGCAGACTGGAGGGGATTTACAGATTTACAGCAGAGAATGTCTTTTGGCTAGAAATGGACAATTATAGGTTTTGTTTTGTTTTGTTTTGTTTTTTTGCCAATGATATGTAATTTCCTGCAAGTGAAGAGCATCCTGTTCAATGCTAATGTTTTTAAGTTTTTCCTCTTTTTATTTGGGATGCAAATATTTCCTGAGCAATGCAGTTCTTTATCATCCTGGACAAAGTTTGTCAATAAATTCACAGTCTCTAGTTCTTCAATCTTTATAACTCAGGGTTATCATTACAAATTGCATTTTGTGTGCAGGAATAGACTTGACACCAACACCATACACCAACCTTTAAATTTATCCATGTTAAAAAAAATCATTTGCTTGTTAGAAACTTGTCTTCAAAAATGTTTTTCTTCTGAACAACCAGGTGATCCTTCTCCCTGCTGTATTCTGGCCAATAGAAATCTTACAATCTGATGCTCATCGGACTCAGAAATCAGACGACCACTACAATCATTTGTAATTCATGGGCAGGAAGAGTCAATAAGCTCACAAGAGAGTATCTGAGCAGATCTCCAATACATAAAGTGTGTGACCCTCAGTACATGTGACTTTCAGGTTTGTTGCCCAGAGCAACTTCATTCTTGGTTCTTGCTTATATTTGAGATGGTCAAGTTTAGTAGAAATCTCAGTTCTAAGAAATAAGGCATAACCATAGCTTCTAGAATAAAACTTGTGCGTAGAGCAGACATTTATTCCTACAGCAGTATCTTATTTCTTTTAAAAAATCTACAAAGAGTTTGAAGCCTACAGATGTCTGAAT
Source organism: Mus minutoides (assembly GCA_902729485.2). Classification (NCBI taxonomy): domain Eukaryota; kingdom Metazoa; phylum Chordata; class Mammalia; order Rodentia; family Muridae; genus Mus; species Mus minutoides. Next base: position 32,302 of record LR753888.1, read on the forward strand.
GTTACTAAAGAATGCAATTACATACCTGTCCCATATCTTGAAATTAATTCCTAAAGCTATTTATGTCGTATGAGCTATCCATAGACCCATCTAAAGGATCTTATTTCCAGGCATGAGTTCAGCTATTCAGGGCAGTCTTGGAGATTTTAGAAAAAAAAAATCATATTAGTCCAGCTGGGCCAATAGCCAAAAGCCTTTAGAAACCTACAGTCCTCTTGGAAACAGCTCCCTGCTTTTCAGACTTTCCCACCTTAGAACATGGATGCTTAGCATGACATCCCCTTTCTGATTGCTTTTCGCATGGGCTGCAGACAGGTGAGAATGCAGTTAGAAATGCATTGATATTACTCCAAAAAACTAAGGGAGAGTTCTGTCTCCTCTACCACATGTCAGAGAGGCTCACATATTCTGGCTGGGGGTGGAGGTTATTGCTAACGTAGATCAATGCTATGACTGTAAAATGTAGACCCCCACAATATAATAAAATTACAAAATATTCATGAAAGTGACGATCTGTCATTAGCTAGTAATAGATACCGTGCTCTCTTTCCACCATCTCCTCACTCCTTTCTCCCAGACAGGCATGACCCCACCCTGCAATGACTGAGTTATGTTCCCTCTCTTAATTCACATCAGTTGTAATCTTCAGTGTCTCAGAATGTGAGCGTGTTGAGACAGTAATTGAGGTCACTAAGTCAAAAGAAGAGCAGCAAGATAGAGCATAAACCACTACAACCAATACCCTCAAGGAAAGGAGAGCAGGGCAGGCACTGTGTGAAGATGACAGGGAGAAGACAAACACTCACACCCTGAGAGGAGAGACATCAACTCTGCTGACATCTTAGTCTTGGATTTCTGGCCTCCAGGTCTGAGAGAAAATAAATTCTTTTATGCAAGCTATATAGTTTGTAATACTTTGTTATGGTAACTATAGCAAGTTAATACAAAGTTTCTTTTTATTACGTTTCTTTCTTTACATTTTCTTTCTATTGATTTATGGTGGGGTGTGTGTGCAGTGTGTGCTATTATAGTGAAAAGGTCAGCTAAGAAACTTTGGGAAGGTCATGAAACACTTGTCCCTACAGAAGGGAGAGGTTAATTAACATTCCTCAGACAACAGAGTGGGAACTGACCTGTGGATGGGGCACATTCTGCAGGATGGACCATTGCCACCTTCAGACAAGAGAAGTCTTTGACACCTTATTCCCTAAAGACCAATCAGTGTAAAGGGTGCACTGTTCTGCCAATTATCTTGTGCCTAGTTGCTGATGGTCTATTTTGCCCCTGGAAACCATATAAAAACTTGCCGAATGGGCACCGGAGGGTCATCACTTCTCCTTCGGGTCTGGAATGACCCCCTTGCACTGAAACAATAAATTCCTCTTGCTTTTTGCATCAATTCTGGCTCTACATGTTTCACTCAGGGGGTCCCCGGTAAGCTAAGGCTCCCCAGAGTCTTACAATAGGGGACACATATATGTGTTCTATGTGCATATGTGGAGCTGAGGGGACAATGTTAAAGGATCAGTTATCTCTACCATGAAGGTTCCAGAGGTTAGGTGTAGTGCCTTGGTGTTCATCAAGCCATCTTGCCACTCCACAATACAAGATTCTACTGGTTGAAAAAATCTACATCTCAAACTAAATAGTTAGGTGAAATGCATCCACATTTACAGCCATAGTAGTACCAAGGGTAGATACTACATCAGGCACAATTTGAGAATATATTTTTGCTCAGCAGTTGGACTTGTTTAAATATGTTACCTGTGGCATGGGATGTAGCTCATTTGGTGAAGTATTTGACTAGCATGCACAAGGCTGTGGGTTGAAGGAAGTTTAAAGTTATCTTTAAGTATGTAGCAAGTTAGAACACAGTCTAGGATATATGAGACCAGTCTCATTTATCATTTTATTTATAAAATAAAATAACCAAAACAGTGTAATTATGTGTAGTATTTCCCCAGCAGGTAGACCTTGTCTGTCTTGTTCCTAAGATGAAATGTCTTCCTCATTCTGAGCATTATTTTTACATCCTAAGTGTGTGATAAGCTCTTTGCAATTGCAGGTGTTATATCCTTGTTGGCTCCTTCATGCTTCTGTGCCAGCAGAATTAAGTCTTCCTGCACTGTAGTGCCAACTCCTATATTCCTTTATCATCGAGCCAAAGAGGAGATACTCCCACAAGACAGAAGAGACTCTACCTTGGTGGGTACTGCTTTTCAACACCCTGAAATTGATCCTCTTTCTTCTTAGTACAAGCTACTAAGAGCCAATTAACCAGTAGTGACCCGGCTCCTTTTTACTTGTAGAAAGAGGAACTTACTGCACTGAAATATCATTTCTGAGGAAAGCCTTAATTGGGGGCAAAAATTTCAATACTCTATGAAGGTCAGAAGAGCTATGCCCTCTTGTCAAAACTGTGACACTAGAGGGTGGATTGTCACACTGAAGACTATGGAGCCGTTGATGTGTGTTGCTCCAACAGAAGGGTGGTTCAGTTCTGGGTGCATGTTAGAGTCTCCTGAGAAATGCTGAGAAGATTCTAATAGTTTTCCTTTGGAGCCTGAGCTAATTAGTATGGAATAGGGTACATTTCTTGGCATTTCTAAATTATACCAGAAATTTAAGGATGGGTCATTAATGAGGAAAGGGGTGTGGGTGAAAAAGAGAGACAGAGATGGTGAGAAGATGAGGGATAGACAGAGCAAAAAGGACATGATTTAGTTATGTTCCTAACTACTGCATTTAGACATGTGGGACCCTGCATTGCCTTTAAAAGCAGAACTTGGAATAAATTAGGTTTGATTGCAGCTAAGAGCATCGTATTACAGTCTTGGAAAAACAACTCAAATTGTCGCATAGCGAATGGATGTTATCTTTAACTACAGCATCACCATGAGACAGCTTTATAAATTACAGGGTATAGTGGGTTATTTTGATGAGATTGTGGGTTCTCTATATTGCTTACTCAGACAGGGATAATAACAGAATACAACTGTGTATGTTTATAGTTTCAATTGAAGAAGCCCTTAAGGACGATCAAGACGAGATTAATGGTGATTGCATCTCCAGAGCATGTTTGTTCCATAACGAAGTTGGCACTACCTCAACTGCAGTTCATTGTCAAGGTGAGCAAGATTCTTTCTACAGGTAACAAGTTATCTACCCCCTAACTGCAGCCCAGCTTGTGTGGCTGTTCTATCTACTTGCTAAGATGAATCTGTTGAGCTCATTGAGTTGTTCAAATAATAAATACTTGGAACTCAAGTAGGATCACAGTTGTGATAAAAGGCTCTCCATTGTTTTCCATTACAAATTAATATAATCTTGTTTTTCACAAGTCTACTTGGACACAAGAAGAACATTATTAAAATAGTGGTACTGGCAACTTTTGGGAGAAGAATTGGTTTTCCTTAAGGAATTCCTAGTAAGTAGACATTTCTCCAGCAGAAGGCCCCCAGCTTCAAGAGTATTTGAGCAGCACAAAGTGGACTCTATGGGCTTTAAACTAAGTAAATAAATAGCAAAGCATATAGGACATTATATTGGGTTGGTAGGAAGGTAGTGGTGTATGTGGGAAGATTTAGGGAGAGATTAAATATCACCATTATGAATATATGATCATACACTGTATGAAATTCTCAAAGAATAAAAATATTACTTTAAAAATAAAAACACCTTGTAATTACACCATGCTGTTTTCCTTTTATAATAAGCCTATCATTATAACAAATAATAAAACGATTTCCTTTAGTAACTAATGGACTTGTGACTGATAGGATAGATGCAGGAAAGTGCTGGTTATTCATAGGAGACAATAAGGAAATAAAGTACAATAAAGTTTGAGCTGAACAAATTACTTTAGTATTTAATTTTCAACATTCAATGCTTTGTTTAATTTTTGCGGTTTGTTTAATGATAAGTTAATACAGAGCATTAAAGCCAGTGACTGGTGAGATAAAGAACAATGAACTGCAGTTACTATAATGAAGGCTGCAGATGGCATACTTAAAAATGTTTAAAGGAGAACTGGAAAACTTACTTCTTAATCATGCAACTAAAACATGCATATGTTATGCATTAGTATATTTAGCAAGCTTTAGCATATCAATAAAGTCTATAACCCCATTAAAAATCATGCTATAACAATATGAGGCTTAGTCCTGTGATGGCTAAAGAAACTCCACTTTATGATCGACATCCATCTTAGTACCAACTGGCCATATGTCATATGGCCGTATGGCCATATTTTCTCCAGTCCCTGGAAGATAAATTCCAGTACCCTTGACTCAGTGACCCTCCCACCCCAAAGTCAGCCATGGTTATCTCCTTGTTATATTCAGACATTCGAGAACTATTTTGAGGTCACCCTGATTACCTGATCTTATAAGAGCAGAGCAGCCTTGGCTTGTTTGTATAGATACTCAAGTTCTTTGTGGTTTCTACCTTTAAAAGCCCTTCCCTCAACCCCCTTCTTATGACAATCTCTAATCTGGCTCCATGATTGCTGTCTTGCTACCAGCTCTAATAAATTTAACTAATTCTAATCCAGATTGAGCCAAGGATCTTTTCCCACAGGTCATGAACTCCATAACAGCCTCAGGGAAAGTAACCATGCATAGGGAAGTTGGATGAGAAGTTTAAGTTGCCATTACAACTGTAGTAATGATCTCTTTATAAAGATAATGCATGTAAATGACTGAGGAGAGCCTTAGCTTCTCCCTGCCCTCATCATTTCCTACACAAATACCCTAAATAGACTTCAAACTCAGCATTTCTCAAAATAAAATCATTTTCCGTTGCTGGTCATTGAAGTGCTGGCTTCTGTTGACCTCAGTTAACAATATCTTTCTCCAATGAAATTACACAATCTCCCTCCATTATTTACTTCTCTCCCTCACCCTAACCCACCCACCCACTCCTTCAAATATGCCTCCTACTTTTCTCTTGTGTCTCTCTCTCCACCCTTTAACTCACAGCCACTAGGTTACTTATGTGTTTGCCCATGTGATACCATGTATGCCCATGTAGAAAGCCAATCTTCTCCCAGTGGAGTGCAAAGCTGTCCCAGTGCTCATCTATTCTTAGAAACAAGGCACAGTTAAAACAACAAGGCACCAGCAAGGACACAAATCCTCCTGTCCTGAAATCGTCACCCCATTCCCACCATAGGAGCCATTTTCCATCACGTCAACAGATGACTCTTGTGAAAATAAAAACCGAACACTGACCACATCACTGTTTTGCCTAAGGTTATTCCAGCATATGTTTAACCAATTCATCCCAGTCTAAGATGTGGGTAATTCTACATTTTTTTTCTATGCTACACATCTAATCTTTTTACACCTGATTTTTCTTTTTCTAAAATATCCTTATACACTTTCTGTTTTAATCATAAGCCATTCTATCACAAACCCCAAACATAAATTTACATTGGCATTTGGCCAAGCTAGCATCCTTGGAAGGAATAAGAAGTGCCTCCCTGTTAGCACTGGCAGACACTTTCAGTGGGTAAGTTACTTGGCATTAAGTATCAGTTACCTACTGTGTGCTGGAATATAGAATCAGAAAAGAGAGACATTCATATTTTCATGGCACTAATATTCAAATTGTGTGATACAGTTAGTCAATAAACAGAAAGAACAGTCCCTCTAGTGAGATGGGAACAGAAACCCAATGGGGAAACATGGAGCTGAGAATTGAAGACACATGGAACAAATATGTCAGAAAATCGAATTAGCTTAAACTATTAACTCTTTTTTGGGTTTTTAATTTACTTTCGTGCCTTTGGTGTCCTTTAACTGTGACCCACCAAAAAGCGATGACATCTTATTTGTTAGGGTAAATGCAGATAGCCCAGTGTTTGGCTACATTCTATAAAAGAAGTTAAGCAACAAAAGGAGTGTGTGAGGGAGGAAGGGAGAGGGGGGATGTATAAGGGACAGAAGAAGAGGAGGAAGGGATGGAGAGAAAAAATGAGGAAGACAGAGAAAAGGACAACTGAACCAAGCGGCAGACACAGGGAAGGGTGGGAGGAGAATTTATGTTTTAGGTGTTTCAGAAATAAACCTAGAATCACTTTGGCTGAGTAAATATAATATTAATTATAGCCATTTAACCACTTATGCGAATTGTTGACCATGTATGTATAATCGTATTAGTTTTCCATCACTATAATAATGTTTGCCTCTAAATAATTTACCTTATGTTATAGCTGTCTACGCTGAGCAATTAATTCACTTCCTCCCTCCCCCTCCCTTTTCCTCACCTTCTCTTTGTCCCCTCCCTCCCCTCTCTCTGTTAGGAGTCAAATCTAGTACCTCCTTTATCAACCAATCCTTGTGAGGAATAGTTTCTGTTTGCTCATACTAGAACAATACTGCACCAACAAGATCCTCATTACCCAAAGAGCCCTCCCTTACCTGTGTGAGCCGCCACCTCCAGGTGGAGCCAGTGTGCTAGGAAGTTATGGGGTTGGCTGAATTAATGCTTTCAGATAAGCCCCTCACATATACTGCATTATATAAATTTTGGTGCCTACCTACTTAAGAAATTTAAACATACCAAAAGGAAAAATTAAGGAATTCTTATGTGTTTCACTATTCCACAAGCTATCTGACTAATTGGCCTTTCAACAATGAATATGAGAGCTTGTTGTGATTCTCATAGAGCAGACTGCTAACAAAGAAATAATAAATGCACCCCTTTGTTTTGGCACACAACTCCAACTTCAAGTAGTTGTATTTCTCTGAAAACAGCTAAAGTGAGCCAATGACTGCTTTCAAGCCACATTGTTGTTTGGGTAAAGCTTTCGATGAATACACAGTGGATCCCAGTGTCTTCTTTTAGTTTGTGACGTCCTACCCTGATGAAGTGGAGCTTGGCATAAAATGGACTAGAACCCGAGCACAGAAGAGATGCTACTCTTTCCCAAAGAACTTTAGACTTACTTCACTTGATATCTGGACTAAGTCAAGCCAGGAATAAAACAGTCTCATACAGCTCAACTCCTTCAAGTTTAATTTGAAGCATGTATCATAGAAAGGTGATCAATTAAAGATGTAAAAGCAAAGAAAACAGCAGCTTTCCAGTCACCTCTGAGGGAAACCAAGGATTTGTTTATGTTGTGACAGACATGACAGGGCTTCTGGATGCCATTGAGAAGCACCCTTGGTTTCTCAGAGTGTGGCTACTAGAGTGTGCACAGGTGAACCTGCTGACTACTGAAGCATTTCTTGAACTTTGCACAAATGGGTTTGTACTGTATGCCTCGAGTGTCTTGCTTCCTTCCTTCTATGCGATTTTGGTGAGATTCATGTGAACATTTTGTGTATTTTCCCCGAGCTCGTTTTCATCTTATGAATGTATCACAGCTAATTATCTATGCTCTTATCAGTGGATGTTTCATTTTTCTCATTTGTGAACAAACACATGCTCACCGTGCAATACTTAGCTAAAAAAAAACCAAAAGACAAAAACCATGGATTGTAGGGACTAGACTCAGCCCTTCATGTTTGTAAGGAATGAATGTTGCTGACTGAGCTATCTCCCCAGTTCAAGCTTTTCTCATTATAAGTTAATCACCTCAGATATTTGGTATGGTGGTGGGAAGTTAGCTACAATGATTTTTTTATGGTCTTCTTTTCCCTTCTTTCATTGCTTTAGACCTTTATATAATAAGAACAGAGGTAAGGCTAGAGAAATCTTTATTTAACCCTTGATCTTCTCAAGGTACAATGAAAGCTTTAAACCTTTAATTATTGTGGCGGTTTGGATAAAAATGGCCTCGATAGACTCATTGGGAGTGGTACTATCAGGAAATGTGGCTTTGTTGGAGGAAATGTGTCACTGGGGGTGGGAGTGGGATTTGAGGTCTTATAAGCTCAATCTAGGCCTCATGTGTCTCAGTATCTTCCTGCTGCCTGCAGATCCAGATGTAGAACTCTTACCACCTCTCCAGCACCATGTCTGCCTGTGCACTGTCATGCTTCCTGCCATGACAATAATGGATTAAACCTCTGAACTGTAAGCCAGTCCCAATTAAATGTCGTCCGTTAGAAGGGTTGTTGTGGTCATGGTGTCTCTTCGCAGTGATGGAAACCTTGACCAGGACACTTATTACCGTAACATTTGTGATATATTTCTTGTCACAGAGTCCCAGATGATTTTTAATTTCTGGTTCCCAAACGAAGACTGATGCTTTGATGTTTTCTTGTTATGCTTTTTATTTAGATTGCAGAGTAGTGTTGGCTTCATAGGAAGAACAGCGTGTTACTCTCTCTACTTCTAATGTTTTGAAGACATTGGGCAGAGTTGGTATTACTAATTCCTTAAATGACAAGCACATTTTATTATTGAAATCATCTGGACCTAGTAAGTTTTAAATTATTTTAATATACATAAGGCAGTTATTTCTACTTCCTCTTTCTTTATCTTGGTAGTTTGTCTAGCCTTTTAAACTTTTTCCATTTTGTCTGAGAAACTTTTGCATGGCCTGGGTGTATAGGTATATAAAATATATATGTAAATAAAACCTCACTGAGACTGCATCATAAGCAAATTAATTTAAAAACAATTCTTTGGTATTCATATAATTTTATCATTTGTTAAAGATGAAAGTAAACTTGCATTTTCATACTAGTAAGCTATGCTAATGAGTTTATATAAGGGATGACATCATGGCTGTGTATTCAATGCTATAGGATAGAGAGCATCTCCAATGTTTGCTCAAAGATGATAAACATTGATTTTATAATTCTTAATTCAGAGACTATGAATCACATAAATATGTAGTACAATATAGCAAGAGTATGCTTAGAGATATTTCAGGAGTTGTTGGAGATTCTGGCTAAACCCAAGTCAAAATTTATTTAATGATATCTTAATCTAAAATTCAAGTTAACATATAGCAATTTTTCCAATCAAACATTTTCCTGCATTTAGTTATACAACCCTGTATTGTGTTATGTGAACCCATGGGATTTCAAATCACTAATTTTGAAGCTGTAGTTTATGCCATTCTAATTATTTGTCCATTTTATCTATGTAGTTAGATAATGTTAAGGGGCTATTGTGATATTGGTAATGTTTGTCTTAACTTTTCTTTTGGTTCATTTGTTTTGTCCATTTGGTGATTTGTTTTTTAGTTTTATCTTTTCAGAGAATCAGTTTTTTTTTTCATTGATTTTCCTCTACTTTTATATTGTTTCAGTTTCTTTCTTTCTCTTTCTCTCTGTCTCTCCCTCTCTTTCTCTCTGTCTCTCTTGCTCTCTCTGTCTCTTTCTCCTAAAAATTGGTTCATTAATTTGGTTGGTTTTGAAACAATTTCTCACTGTATGATGAAGGTTGGTCTTGAATTTCTGGTTCTTTGGTCTCTGCTTCCTGAAAGCTGGGATTACAGGCTGTTCTACCATGCCTGGTCCAACTTGATATTTATTATTACCTGTCTTCTGCTTGATTTTGGGTTTTCTTTCTTTTTTCTTTTTCCAAACTTTCTTAATATAGAAACCTAAATCATCAAGACATCTAAGGTTTTCAAATATAAGTATTTTATACAAATGACTATCTAAGATAGATGGCTTTGGTACATCTCACAGATTTCAATGATTTTATTTTCATTCCATTTAAAATGCTTCAGGTCCCTTCTGACAACCTCTTTCTTTGCCCATTTGGCATTTAGGAGTATGCTGAGTCATTAAAATACATTAGAGCTATTCAGAGTCTTTGGTGCTTGTTTTAAGTTAAAGTCATTCATGGAAAATATGCTTAGTATGATTTCAATTTCAAAAATTTTTATGAGGATTTGTTTTATAGTGATTATGGAATATTTAGAAAATGAATGTTAGTGAAAATGTGCTATATCAAAAGATTCCACAGAGCTTTCTTGCCTGTGTATGAACTAGACACCAGCCAGAGGCTGAATGTTGCTCCCTTAGAGATTTGACTTAAGACTATGGTACTATCAAAAATAAATTCCTGTTGTTTAGAAAGTAAAAACCATTAAAATCATTAAATGGAAGTACTACTTACTTATAAATAGAATTTGTTACTGTAAAGAACTTGACTCTTGGGAGGCAGAGGCAGGCAGATCTATCCCTGTGAATTCAAGGCCAGCTTGGTCTATATAACAAAATCCAGGATAGCCAAGACTACATAGAGAGACCCTGTCTCAAAATACCCAACCCAACCCATACCAAACCAAACTTAACCAAACAGAACTTGAATGTAAAATCTTTAAAAAAAAACATTCCCTATGGATAGTTAACAGTTCAATATGCATTTTCAATGTACTCTATATAAATAACCATATATAAATGTATATGTATGTATATACATATATATATATATGTTTATGTGAAGATGCATATAATACAAAGAAAAGAAAATAATACTATGAAGATACTTTGTAATCTCCTTTATATCTATAAGAAAGGCAAATTAGTAGCTGACACTAATAGTATTCTTCTTCAGATAAATCCGTATACGTGTAAGTGCTTTTGAAGGATGAGCACCTTTAAAAAGGTTCTTAATGCATTCATCCCACTGTCCAACAAAGACTTTTGATTTGGTCTTTTCGTTCATTACTACCATTGTACAGTGTGACAACATGGCATTTTGAAATTATTTTATGAAATCTTCCAAGATATGCTGCTGCTGAAGCTTACACGTCATACAGCTATGCTGAGCAAGGTTCCAGCCCAGACCTCAGAGGGGGAACGTGTCCAGGCTGGCCTCGAACTCATGATCCTCCTGCCTCTGCCTCCTTCAGCAAATCCTACCGGCATGCACCACCATAACCGGCGGAACGTGTCATATCTGTGAACGAATCCTAGGAAGATGACAGCAGATACCAACACAGTCAAAATGAGAATATAGTTCTCCACTGATCTCCTTTGGAGTGTATTGGTCAATCTAGAAATCAGTGAACTGGTTAGGGACAGTGAGCCTCTAGGCACTCAGCTCTTTACCCAGGAAACAAAACTGCTTTCTGTGGGTGTAGATATTGTAGAGATGAAAGTATTTTGTAGCAACAAACTGCCTATAAATATGTATTTCTACATGTACTCTTACATGTGTAGGAGGAATCTTGCTTTTCACCACAAATACTTCCTAACTTAATGAAAAAGTCTACTTGATAAGAACAAAATAAAGATACAAGATTTAAGAACCATTTTTTCTTTTATAGAGCTCTAAAATCCCAACAATGTGCAGGGAGTTGATGAATATGCCATGAAGAGTTCTTTAAGATTTTTTTTTTTGTATTTTTTATTAGATATTTACATTTCAAATGTTATCCCCTTTTCTAGTTTCCCCTCTGAAAACCCCCTATCCCTTCCCCCTTCCTCTTGCTTGCCAACCCACCCACTCCTGCTTCCTGACCCTGGCTGGCATTTCCCTATACTGGGGCAAGGACCCAGGGCCTTTCCTCCCATTGATGTCCGACTAGGCCATCCTCTGTTACTTATGCAGCTGGAGCCATGACTCCCACCTTGTGTTTTCTTTGATTGGTGGTTTAGTCCCAGGGAGATCTGGGGGGTACTAGTTAGTTCATATTGATATTCCTCCTATAGGGCTGCAAACCCCTTCAGCTCCCTGGGTACTTTCTCTAGCTCCTTCACTGGAGACCCTGTCTGTGTTCCATCCAATGGATAACTGTGAGCATCCACTTCTGTATTTGTCAGGTACTGGGCAGAGCCTCTCAGGAGACAGCTATATTAGGCTCCTGTCAGCAAGCTTTTGTTGGCATCCACAATAGTGTCTGGTTTTGGTAGCTGTCTATGGGATGGATCCCCAGGTGGAACAGTCTCTTGATTGCCTTTTCTTCAGTCTCTGCTTCACACTTTGTCTCTGTAACTCCTTCCATCGGAATTTTGTTTCCCCTTCTAGGAAGGGCGGAAGTATCTCTCTTCAATCCCATTTTCTCTTGAGTAAAATATTCAAAAAATTCTGGGCAGTAATATGTGACCCAATTCAAGAATCTCTTAAATGCAAAAATCTCTGGTTACTAGTAAACACACACACACACACACACACACACACACACACACACACACAACCCAACTGGTTCATGCAACAAGTCCAGACATTATTCTGTACATTGAGCCAAGCTTTAAATGTAGGTAGCTTGGGAAATTCATCTTGTAAATCAAAAATTTCCATAGAATATATTTAATCATACCCAAAGAGATATCACTTCAGGGTCACCATCTTACTTTAAGAAAACAACAACATATCTCAACTGCCACACTCAAACATCCCATACAGGAGGAAGAAACCAGATTGAGATGTCACCCATATTTCCTAATGGTAGGGTCCATCAGCTCTTGGAGTCTGTGGGAGGCTGGTGACACCAGGAGATGGAAATAAGTTAGACAGGTTTCATCAGAAAGTGAACAGGCCAGAGGCCAGAGATTCCAGGACTGAGTTCTTATTTCTTGTTCTCTCTTCTAAATGTGTACTCATGCCTTTACATGAGGGTGTCACTGAAACCCCATTAATCCCTCAATGAAAATAACCTTGTAATCGGATCTCCAGGTTTTTGTGTTGAAAATAGGTTGTATATATTCCCCAACTTCAGCCCATTTTAAATATGTTATGATCTCAAATTTCAGGTGGTCACAATAGTTTTGGTGGCCATGGAAAGTAGATACTAGGGTTCTGTTGAGGCCCTTTAAGGGAAAGCTGTTTCTTTTTGGTCAAAAGAATGGAATCTACCAATGGTCCTGGGTGGAGGAGACGTACCATTCTGATCCACTGCAAACATTAAAAAATTACATATTGTTCTATCTCTCAAGAGTTGATGTAGCTAGGCCTGTCAATCACATGGCCAGGAATCCACCCAACAGGAAACCTGACTACCTAAAGATATACAAAAGAGAAAAGAAGAGTAATTGTCCCTTTGGTGAATTAATACATTTATTCTTCTACAAGTCCTCCCTTGGTACAGTCCCTTACAGAGACACTGACAGAGCTAAACCTCAAAATCATAATCCTCCAGTCTCCAGAGTGCTGAGATTATAGGCATATTCCAGCGTGTCTAGCTCTGTGAAATTCTTTTGTAAAATTAAGTCTAATTGTACAAATGACTTGTTTATCCTTTATTATTATCTGCATTCCAGGAACATAAAAGAGACCAAATGTGGAACAAGGGCATAAGGAAGACAACCCTGATAGAAAACAGAAGCCTTAACTGCAGGGTGATGCATTTGGAAAGCCATTCACTTAAATTGGTAGGTAGTAGATCTGAGCCTGTTCTAGTCATTATACATTCTTATACTTTAAATAATATGCTGTTACTGCTGGTAGCTCTGTATATCTGCCTAAGTGACAGGTAAGTATTCATGTGAAAATTCCAAGGAATTTTTTGTCATCTTTGATTTAGTTTAATAAAAGAGTTTATTCCACAAGTTGGAAATGATCGTTTGTCAAATTGTCTGCTCTGCACCTCTGTCAGAAGAGCTTATAATAACAGAAATGTGGAACAACTTCTAATCAAAACATTTTAGGACTGAGGGTTTTCAAAGCTAATTTGTTCCAGACTAGTGAAGTATAGTACCAGCCACACATCTTTTCTTTTCAAGGTGATTTTCATTATATTTTCCCCATAGTTTTCCATGAGATGGATCAATCTAATTCCCATTTTCTCTATGAGTACATTTGAGCAGATGAGGCAGGTTAAACTTACACAGATAAAAAGGAGCCCCCTGCTACTCTGTTAAGCATGTGCCATGCATGCAATTTAGAAGAAAATGGCTCTCATAGGTTCATAGGGTGTGACATTATTTAGGGGGTGTGGCCTTGTTGGAAGAAGCGTGTCATTGACAAGGAGGGGGCTTTGAGGTCTCATATGCTTAAGCCATGCTCAGTGTGGCAGTCTCTTCCAGCTGCCCATGAATCCAGATGAAGAACTCTCGGTTATGTCTTCAGTACTATGTCTATCTGCATGCCACTATGCTTCCCACTATTACAATAATGGACAAGACCTTTGAACTGTAAGCCAGCCCCAGTTAACTATTTTCCTTTATAAGAGTTGTTGTAGTCATAGTGTATCTTCACAGCAATAGACAGCATGGCAGAACAACAACAACAACAACAACAACAACAAAACAATAGATTTTTAGAATTATTCAGACCAAGTCAAATATTAGTTTTGCTACCTGCCAGCCTTATAATATTCCCTGAATGTTATTCTTCACATTTGTAAAATGTTGTGAATGGTACTGTCTTTGCAGGGATGAATTTTGGTAACTGAGAAAGTAGAACCATAGAAACAGGTGCAAAATGTTCCCATCTGCCTTTCATACCTTATTTAAAAAACCATCGCCGGGCGGTGGTGGCGCACGCCTTTAATCCCAGCACTTGGGAGGCAGAGGCAGGTTTCTGAGTTCGAGGCCAGCCTGGTCTACAGAGTGAGTTCTAGGACAGCCAGGGCTACACAGAGAAACCCTGTCTCGAAAAACCAAAAAAACAAAAAACAAAATAAACCAAAAAAACATCAACTGACAGTGAGAGTATATCAGCATCTTTTGCTACTAGCCATGAACAAATTCCAGTGCACCAGGCTGTAGTGCAGGGCTCTCAGACAACACAAGGCAGGGCAAGTTAGATGTATGCAGCTCTCAGACAAACTGCTTGAAAAGTGGCCAGCAGATACATGTGATTATTCCATCCAAAGCATTAATAGAGGCAACAAATCCCAACATGCGGGCAGTGGGAGAAGTAAGCCAGTGTGTGCAGAGATAAGTCAATTCTCAATAAACTCAGGAGTTGAGTCTGCATAACACATAGAGTAACCCTTTCTACAAATACTTCTCCTTTTTCTTGAATGTTAAAATTAGCATAAGCTATTTTTATTACATTTATTTATTTATTTGTTTGTTTGTTTGTTTTTAAAATTTATTGTGTGGGTATGTATGGTCATGCTTTGGCACATCCACATGTCAAAGAATAACCCCCAGGACTCATTCTGTCTTTTTACCATGAGGTGTTTGGCCTAAGTATTGAATTCAGGCTATCAGTCTTGACAGCAGGCACCTTTACCTACTGAGACATCTCACTGGCCTATAAGCAAAGTATATCAATACTTCTTTTCACTTGTTAGCACAAGGCTACAAAAGCTACTCCAGAATGCTGTGCATTTCTTCAAAGGGGAACCCAAGAGCTTAAAAGATTTGTTTTCAAATTGCTTTCACAGTGTTTCAGCATTTTCTACTGTATTTGAGCAGTTTGAAAAGAAGTACATTAATGGGCTCTTTCAGAAAAGGCCACATAGGCATGACAGTGAGCACCTCCCCACCCAGCCTTGAAGGTCCCCTGCTGGAATTTTCTACCCCTGCCATCTCAGATCCCAAACTAAGAATTGTTTAGCAAAATGTTTCTCACTTATTCTAAAAGAAAGGACTATTTCTCTAGGCCGGTCCTAACAGTGGAGAATGCCAGAGCATCTTGTTTTAGTAATATAGAGAAAAAGAGCTCATGGGATAATGAGCATAGGTGTCTGACTTCCTGTAGCCAGTTGGTAGCAGGTTTCTCATCACATCTTTCACTGGCCCTGTGACCCTCCGGCCCGAGGGTTCGAATCCCAGGTCCACATGTGGCTCTGATAACATTTCCATGGGACCTTGACTTCTGTGGTCACATGGCCAAGGTACCTCTTAATAAGGTTTAGAGCCAATGTCACAAAGTGATGCTTGCCTTTTGACAGCTCTTGGACTGCCCAGAGTTCATCCTGCCCTTTTGAGGACTCCATGGTGACTGTTATTATATATCCTGGTGGCTTATGGATATGGCTCCTTGACATTTTCTGAGCTGCCATCATTGGTCTGCTTGCAGAAGAGAAGGAAGAACTGATTCAGGAAGGAGAGGCAGTGGCATGCACATTAGGACTTTATAGTTTGGGATCTGGATAGCAACAGTAGGAAGTAGAATCAAGGTTTACCCTCCCTACAGGTAAACTTGGACCTCTGTACAAATTAAGAGCTCACTTCTGCATGTTTGCATGGGGAGTCGGCTAGAATGTCTTATTTCTTTTTGATGTTGTATATAAGAGAGAGAAAGAGAGAGAGAGAGAGAGAGAGAGAGAGAGAGAGATCTCCTGCCCTTAGCCACTTCCCATCTGAAACCCTTCAGAAGCGCTCCCTGCTTCTGACTTTCTGCTACAGAGTCAATGAGAAATGCTTCTCAGTCAGGGCCTCTTTCCCAATTACAGCTAGCCCACAGCCACCTCTGCGCTGGCCCTGGGTTGACCCCAGGAATGCCTTATTGAACAAATAAGGACAGAGAATAATGTGAGGGTCTGTGCTGTCTACTCACCAGGCAGTGTTAGACAAGGCTCAGGAAACTGTTCTGGGAAGGACAGGGGTTGATGCGTGAGAAAGACTTGCAGCAGAGCCTGGTCCTAACCTAGCACTGATTAGTTGTAGGGATCTGTTCCAGCATCTAATTTACAATACAATGAAACAGAGAACACCCGTGCAAGCATTCAGACAAACAAGGCAATGGGGAGTCACCCCACACCTGTTCACTAACTTAATGACTCAGGAGATATGAGATAGAAAGAAGCCCTTGGTCTAGAACCATAAGCAATAATTCTGATGCATAGACACTTGCCATAAAATCTTCCATCACTTGTATATGAGTTGGGTTGATTCACATTTAATCCCCCAACCAAGGACTTCTGTTTCCACTACAAACTGTCTCTATATTTTCCCACCATCCCTTGCTAGTTCCCTTAATTCTTTCATCCACAGTTCTAAAACTTGCCCACAGATTCTTTAGTCAAAATCTTTAGACCCTGTCATCAGTCACCTGTTGAGGAACTGACACACTGTTTTAGGGTTTTTTAATGTAGATATTTTCTGAGAGTCAGTCTTTTCTCACCACCTACAGGTTCTGAGAGTACCATTTGGCTTCTTTCTGCTTTGTCTCCTCACCTTCACCACTCTTTTCCATGTTGAAAGCAAGAAGCAATATATTTAGGCACAAAAAGGAGGGCTCATCTGGCTAATTCTACTGTTTCCTCAAATGTAACCACCTTTTACATCTCTTTAAAATGAACAAGAGGAAAACATTCAATTACAAACAGACCAGCAGAGAACCTCCTTCCCCCCATGCTGGAAATGTTTTTGATAACATCATTTACTCATTTAATATGTATTTGTTGAGTCTACCATATGGCAGGCCTCACCCTAAGCACAGAAAAGACAGCCACCAACTAGACAATGCTCTTCCCCTTCCAGGATCTTACAGTGTAATGTTAAATACCCTGGGGAGGGGACATGGGTCACATGGCCAAACATAAAGAACATCCTGAAGAAATTCAGAAGCTAGCTGAACATCTGTCAGGTGATGTAAGTTACCTTAAGTGGTTAAGAAAGCTTACATATGTACTTACTGAGAAGCGGATATTAGCACAGAATCTTAGAATACACAAGATACAATTTGCAAAACACAAGAAAATCAAGAAATAGGAAGACCAGCCTGTGGATACTTCATTCCTCCTTAGAATAGGGAACAAAATACCCATGAAAGGAGCTACAGAGACAAAGCTTGGAGCTAAGACGAAAGGATGGACTATCCAGAGAGTACCCCACCTGGGGATCCATCCCATAATCAGTCACCAAACCCAGACACTGTTGCATAGGACAGCAAGAGTTTGCTGAAAGGACCCTGATATAACTGTCTCATATGAGGCTATGTCAATGCCTGGCAAATACAGAAGTGGATGCTCACAGTCATCTATATGATGGAACACAGGGCTCCGGATGGAGAAGCTAGAGAAAGTACCCCAGAAGCTGAAGGGGTCTTCAACCCTATAGGTGGAACAACAATATGAACTAACCAGAACCCCCAGAGCTTGTGATTCTAGGTGCATATGTGGCAGAAGATGGACTAGTTGGCCATCATTGGGAAGAGAGGCCCCTTGGTATTGCAAACTTTTTTGCCCCAATACAGGGGAACGCCAGGGCCAAGAAGTGGGTGTGGGTGGGGAGGGGAGCAGAGCGAGGGGAGGGTATAGGGAACTTTTGGGATAGCATTTGAAATGTAAATTAAGAAAATATCTAAAAAAAAAAAAAAAAAGCTTCTTGGAGGAAGTAAAGTTTAAGTTGAGGCCCAAAAGATGGAGGCTGGAATGTAAGAGGAAGGATGGAGAGGCCGAGGAATGGGGAGTACATGCAAAGGGCAGGGAGGCAGGAGCTAGGAAAGGGGATCACATGTTAGTCTGTGTGACTGTGGCAAAAGGAACTCAAGATGAGGCTGGAGAAGCAGCCTGATAATGGAGGACATTGTGAGCCAGTTAATAATATAGGTTTTCTCTTAAGGCCAACACAAAGCTATTGAGGGCCTGTGAGGAAGGAAGCATCATGACCAGGTTTTGGAAATCTCTCACTGATGGCAGTGGAGGGAATGGATTGATGGGGGTATGCATCCATGAGGGCAGACTGATTGTCAGCCAGAGACCTTTAGTCAAAGCAAAAGCCTGCTGGCAATGGTGGAGAGAGAAAGCAGAATAGAGCATCACTGAGGAAAGGGCCAGCTAGACATGGGGTTGGGCGGAGATGGAGAATGACGAAGGTAACGTTTTGTCAATTCAACATTACAGGGCTTGGTAGATAGATAAATGAGGATATTACTTCCTGAGAAAGAGAACATGGCACGAGGGCATTGCTGGAGCATTAGGAATTCTGTCCATTGGCTTAATAAAGAGAGAATAGTTAGGAGTCACATAAAGATTCAATCATACCTACCTGCCAGCATGAGACAGCTGATGGATAATGAAGATATACAATAGCAATACCTCTCTTCTGGGATCAGCTTGATGTTTAAGGAGCTGTCATCTGACCTGGTTCACTCTGAAACTTTACTGCAGCTTCCATCAATAAGACTCTAGGGAAGGCGCATACGGGTGCGCGTATCTGCACATACTTCAGCTGGTCAGCTCCATTCGTGGTATAGAAAAGGGGCAAACTCCAGGAAAGAAACTCAAGCTACATGCAGCGCAGTGCTGAGATCAAGTTAATCCCATGTGCCCCAGAGCTATTCTAGGATTATTGGGAAACACTTTTTCATTTAAACCTAGAGCCTGCAGTGGAGTTCAAGTTTAAAACCTGCTTCACACTTATTTATGCTAACACTATGGAAAGCAAGGAATAGAGCACGGTGTTTGTTTCTAATTTTAAATAAGAAGGCAGGTTTCTCACTCTGGAAATGACTTAGGCAAACAGGTACACCATATGGTATAGGGAGGGGCCACCTTAGAAGCTCGATGCCTGCCAATTGTCTCTATCTTACATGGCAAAAAGGCCCTACAAGGGACACTGGGGTTTCTTTACCAGGGCCTGGCTGTCTGCACTTTATTTTCTTAGCAGCAAATGTCCCTTCTTCAGGCTCTGTCCTCTGCTGCGGAGTCCCAGGTTGACTGCTTTAATCCTGAAGCTAAACCACAGCTGTAACCTGAAATGGCATCAGTCTCCTACACAGCATGGTATTGTTGTTCTCAAAGTATACAGTCTTAGCCCAGAGGTCACTTCAAATAAGGAATTTAGTTTACTTGGCTTCTGTCTGAAGTTGGTACGTTACTTGTATTGATGGAAATGTGCTGGCAGTGAACAGTAAAACCATGTATTTATAAGATACAGACTTGGTAGAGTTAGCTACTAGCTTAAGTTAATATTAATCTACTAATTTAAGACTTATTCAAGGTATTAACATAAATGCCCTTATTTATTTATTTATTTATTTATTTATTTATTTATTTATTTATTTATTTATTTTTACTCTTTCTGACAGCATCTCATGTAGACTGGCCTTGAACTTCTTATGTAGCTTAGGTTGACTTGAATTTCTGAACTTCCTGCTTCCATTTCCTTTGCAAGTTCTACGATTAAAGGTGTACACCACCATATCCAGGTTATGTACAACTGAGAATCAAATGCAGGGTTTCCTCAGTAAGAAGAGTAAACCCTCTACTAACGGAGCTCCATATCCAGCCCAACGATGTTGTGTGTGATTTTTCACACACAATATTTTCCCTGTGAAGATACATGAACAGATTTGCTTTAGTGTGGATATTTTCTTCTTTTCCTCCAACCTCAGGGGAAATTTATACCTCACATTTAATTACCTTCTGTGCTTACTGCTATTTCAGAACTGCTTTAACAAATAGATGTTTTTTTTTAAGTAGAAAAGGAATATTTTGAATTTATGTGACATAATGATGAAAGAACTTCTAAATTGCTGCTCAAAGTAGAAGCGATTTATAATGTATTTAATAGAAGATTTGAAAATTTTGTCTTTGACTGGGTAGTTTTTATTGGCTAGAACAATAATTCCCCATCCATGTTTTTGAAATAAGCATTGTTCTTGATTTCATTTTCTATTTTCTAGTACCTTTAGCTTCATGAGAGAGTATATGGTACTCTCGTGAAATACCATTCCTCAGTAATCTTTGTTGTCAGCTAGATTGAGAAGTGCTTAGGAGATCAGTGAAGTATACTCCTGAGGGTTTCAGTGAGAATTAACCACTTGAGTGTGGGTGGTACCATCCCCCATAGTCTAGGGCCTGCACAGAATACAGAAAGAAACAAAGAAACACTCACACCACTAGAATTCTCTGTGTACTTGCGGACTACTGTGGTATGAACTGTTCAGTTCCACACTCTTCCCATTACAGTGCAGTGATACACCCTTGAGGTGACAAAACTCATAAGTCTTCCTTTCTTCAGTTGCTCTGCTCAGATGTTTGATATGAGAGAAGGCGGCTGGTTGACATGTCAGCGAAGCCAGGAGCACCTGTCCCAAATCCTGAGCTCCTCCTTTTTTTCAACTCCATGCCCACTTGAACAAATCTCCAAATTCCGCCCTGTGTCCCTCTTAAGTGACTTTTTATTTTCCCCATTGAGCTCTGTCCTCATGGCTAAACCTTGGATTAAGCCTTACTTGTCATCAGCCCATCCTCCAGGACTCTGAGCTCATGTTTCTGCCTTGAATCTTTCTGCTGTTCAAGCTTTCCTGCACAGCACCCGGAAGTGCAGGT
Source organism: Mus minutoides (assembly GCA_902729485.2). Lineage (NCBI taxonomy): Eukaryota > Metazoa > Chordata > Mammalia > Rodentia > Muridae > Mus > Mus minutoides. Next base: position 53,336 of record LR753888.1, read on the forward strand.
TTCCAAAAACACAGACTTCACTTCATCCTTTCACAAAGTTTAAAGGTTGAAATGACATTAACTTGTCATATAACCCTATCTTCTTTGGTAATTTAGAATAGGTTAATGCACATTCTTTTATTCCAATCTTATTTGCTACTCTTAACTCACACCACACAGTACACAGCGTAAAGTAAATGTTATACATGGGTGTCTTAAGCCATTTCAGGAGAACTAGGCCCAAGCTCTTACCAGACACAGGGAAAGATTAATGTCCCATGCCTGCATCCCATAAAGTAATGGGAGCCTATCATCACAATTGCATATCCGCACACCAACCCATCACGTGATACCTGGTGCACAGGTCAAGGATGTGTATGGGTTTCTGGGGGTGGTGGGAATCAGGAAAGTGGATAACATTTGAAATGTAAATAAATAAAATATCCAATTTTAAAAAAGAGAAAAAAGGCTGTAAACATAACCCCCCCAAACAAAACAAAAGAAAACAAAAACAAAAAACAAAACCTCAGTTCACAGTGCCCACCCATGCAGTACCAATTTAGATATGGTAAGAACACTGTGTGAAAGATTCCACAGTGCTGACTTCAGGGTTCCAAACATTCACTCCATAGTCCTCTCTCTTTTGTATTGTGTGCATTTTCCTTTAGGTCAGCCCCCTTGTAAATAGCAAATAAAATGGTAGGGAAAAATGCAATCTGGTCCCTGATTGTGTAGAAATAGATGAGATGTCTTTGATTTTGTTCTTATGAGGCCTCTTCACTGTGAATAACCTAAACTTAATAAACCAAAACAACAACAACAACAACAATAGCAACAATAACAACAACCCAAAAACAACAATACAAATCCCACCATTGCCTGAGTTGATACAGCTCTGAAAAGTGACGGCAACACTGAATGAATTATTTCATCTCTCTCTCTTGCATTATTTAGATCCACTTGCTTCTGCAGCGACAGATACCTATACGTATCTCATAAGTCTGTCAAAAAATACTGCAGTTGCCTTGTGAGCTGAGTCTGCAGATACAAAAGGGCCAGTGCCCTTTTAACAAAAGGATTTTAATCTTCAGACCAAAATATCATATTGTGTGGTCAAAGACACATGCTGTTCAGAATGTAGCTTCTCTGTGTTGTGGAAATAGTTCCTGGCCATGATGCTAGGGTACATTGTATTTGAGTGTAAAGTGATTATTATTATTTCTATTCAGAAAGTGATTATTTTCCCTGCTAAACTTTTCAAAGAAGAGACTTTGAAAGCCAAAGAGATTTTTGATGCCACTTCTTAGTTTTATTGAGGGAAATATGACAACCCAGAGACTTTTGAGTCCCACAGCATAACCCAGGTGACATTTTGGGACTCAAACTGCTAAGGGGAGAAATTACAGAGCCTCTTCTTTAAAAGGTAAACAGCAGTTACTACCTTCATGTCTGCCTTCCATTAAACCATGTGTGACAATTATGGTCCCTTGAAATTTTGTGAGCACCTGAATTATTTCCTAAAGTGACATGAATTATATTATGAGCCTATTAGTAGGGTTAATGCAGACATTTGCTTCCTCCTTGAGGTAAATCTAGTAGAGTTTGCTTTGCAGGAGCCTTCCTCTCTTTTACAACAGCCAGAGGCAGTCCTGGTAGGCAAGACGCTCAGATGTCCATCTTAGTCATGGTCTCTACTGGTGAGTATACGTGGAGAGCCACTTTCAGAGTGAAGGCATTCTCTTATATATTTGTAATAAAATAATAAGACCTCATTTCTTTTAAGTCAGAACCAGGATTGATTTTTGCTACTCACAACTTAGATTCTAGCAGATTCTGAAAGCAGACACACATACAAATGAAATTTTCCTACATGTGACCAAAGCAGAGAAAAGCTTAAATCTGCTGTCATTGGGTTATAAGAGCTGATGTGGCTTTGTCAATATTATCTTGGAGTTTTAAAAAAAAATCACTGAAACCAGAAGCTTTTTAGAAGAATAAAAATTCAATTTCAAGATAAAATCCAAGATGAAAAAGCAACACGCATAGTCTAGCTAGACCCAGGGCTAGATTAAACTTCAAGAGAGAGCAGTAAAAATCAATTGGAAAGGCATTATTACCATCCAGACACTCATTTAAAATACTTTATACTGTTATCTCCTCCCTGCTTAATAGTTTCAGAGTGTTCAATGTTTCTGTTTGGAACTAAGTGTTTTGAAATGTAAAAGAGGATGAATTATGCAATGATAAAGTGATAAATTATGTCAGAAAAAAATCACTTCTACAGTTGTCTTCACGAAAATGCCTTTGAAGTATATCACCGCCTCTAGTGGTAAGTTTGCTGTAATTATAGGTTTTCGTTTCTCAAATTATAGACTAAATCAGAATTATGAAATTAAGGATCAAACAAATGACAAAAGGGACCTCATAAAGCCAAAAATGTTCCGTTCAGGAGAGGCAAGAATTGGCAAAGTGAGGAGGAAGCCCAGAGAGTGGGAAAGAATTTTCGTTAGTTACACATCTCATAGAGGATTAATGCCCAGAATATATACAGAAACAAAAAGCAATCAAGGAAACCAACAATAGAATTAAAAATGGGCTCTAGATATGAACAAAGAGTTCTCAAATGAAGAAATAAAAATGACTAAGATGTATCTAAAAAGTCTTTAATATCCTTAGCAATCAGAGAAATGCAAATTAAAACTCCTTTAATATTTCATTTTATCCCAGTCAGAATGGCTAAGATCAAGGAAACAACTGACAATAAATACTGGTGAGGATGTAGGGAAAGAGGACCATGGTAGTAGGCTTCCAAACTGCTTCATCTCTTAAGCAAATCAGTGGGGATAAATGATGAAAACACATATGACTTATCTATACAGCTCCACAGTATAGACCCAGAAGAGTCAACATCCTTCTACAAAGATATTTTCTTGGTCATGTTTAATGCTGTATATGATATGGAAGCAGCATTGATGTCCATCAACCAATGAATAGATAATGAAAATGTAATGTGTGTTGGATAGTTTTATGTCAACTTGACCCAAGCTAACACCATTTGAGAGGAGGTAACATCAATAAAGAAAATGCCTCCATAAGATCAGGCTATAAGTAAGCCTTAGGGCATTTTTTCTAATTAGTGATTGCTGTGGAAGGGCACAGTCCATTGTTGGGGGGTTGGGGTGGGTAGTCCATTGTGAGTGGTTTCATTCTGCAGAAAGCAGGTTGCGGCAAGCCATGAAGATGAAGCCATTAGGCAGGACCCCTCCATGGCCTCTGCATCAGCTCCTGCCTCCAAGTTCCTGCCCTGCTTGAATTCCTGCCCTCACTGCTTTCAATGATGCACTGTGATATGGAACTGTGAATGAAATAAATCCTTTCCTGGAAGTTGCTTTTCATCCTGATTTTTCATCATAGCAATAGTAACCCTAACTAAAATACCATGCAAAGATTTATAAATGACCAACAAGTCTTTGGAAATCAGAAGTTGAGTCCCTTGCTACAGTGATCAGGCAGATGGGAATACAATACAAAGTTTAAGAGTTTCAACTGGACCAGCAGGAAGTACCTGAAATGAAAAGTTTTATAGACCAGTCTCATCTGGTTATACAACTGAAGTCAAGAATCCTCTGATCTTCATTGGAAGGAAAATCTACTCAGAAAAGAACTATCTAGAACACCATACATTGAACTGTTGCTACAAAAAGATAGAAGTCACTGTCAATTTCTAACTGTTTAAAACAACTTTCACAGTCTGTGCAGGAACAAAATGTTCACTTCAAAGTTCACATTGTTTTCTGAAAACAAGCCACCTGCTCTTTCCATGAAAGGTTTTAAAGTTTTTGAAGAAAATTATCATGAGACCAAAACAGGAAAATATACTTTGCAGGTTAAGGATTCTGCAGTTAAGACAAGAATAAGTTTCTGTTTTTCCCATGTTATGTCCTTGCAAGTAAAGTTTTCTACTTTAATTAAGAATAAGTCCGGCCGCGCCATCTTTCCTCTGAGCCCAGCGGACACAGCTAGGGACACCCCAGGACTTTAAGATCGCATTGGGGTTACGCGTGAGTGCAGAGGTGGTTTTGGGAGCAGCGGGTCAGCAGTTCACTCCAGGGGCAGGAACTGAGAACTCCGCCCCACCGGAGGCTGGGCCTCCCCCAGCCAGAACCGCGCCGCCGCGC